>NJRP01000043.1:445018-495944 GCA_003063835.1 Aphaenogaster floridana | reverse complement strand
CGTGTACAAAAATCCGTACACACACACACACACACACACATACATACATACGTTCGGACATTTTCTACTAATATGATTTCTCGACATTTTGGAACATTCTAAACCTATTTCCATCAAAATCTTGAAAAATTTTTTTTCCACGATCACAAAGCTTCCTCTATGAGGAAGCAAAAAATAAAATTGTATACCAAAATCGTAACCATTTATTATGCTCTGGAAACATTTTTTTATCTGCTTGTATAAATAGTTTGTGCAACTCATATATATCTTATAAAGAAAATAATTATAAAAAACAGTAAATTAAAAAAAAATTTTTGCGGGTAAAAGATGATTTTAAATAACAATTATAATTATTATTGTTAATTAATAATATAAATATCTTTCATCACAATCAATATCATAAACATTATCTTCAAATATATTATAACATTGAAAATGAAAACTGACAAAATCATCTTACGTAAGAAACATATAAAATTGTATTCTTTCAATTATAAATAATTATTTCATTTAAATTACGTCAGAAATTATGCAGTTGCAGCATAAAAAATTACATTAATTATATTAATTATGACATAATTTATTAGAATTTAATAAAATAAAATCTTTTCTTTGCCAGTAAATAGATAAAAACAACAAAAAGTTAATTGTATAATCTGTATAATACATCTGTATAATACATCTGTATTATACAGATGTATTATAATATATCTCGATGTGAATAGACGTTAGTTGGCCTCTATGGCATGTAAACTCATAAGATTTCGTTTTATATTTTTGACATATAAGTATCTATGACTTTCTTGGGTGAATGCCATAGATTTATGTACTTACATAATCCACTGTAACGCACTTGAAAAGGACCAAATCCCATGGTCGAAACGCAGTGCCTTTCTTTGTATCATACATCTGGCCAGTCAGGTCAAATTAAATTAACTTTTTGTTGTTTTTATTATAATTTATTAAAATAATTCACTATAGTATACATACGCAAATAATAGTTGTATTATTTATATTGTCCCACACAGCACGCATATCCAAAAAAACATCCAGAAGACGTCCCGAGGACATCCTTAGGCGATAGGATATCCTCGGGATATCCTCGGGACGTCCTCGGGATGTCCTCCGGATATGCGTGCTGTGTGGGGTATAATCTCGTTTCCACTGTTACAAAGAATAAAAGTGATTAATCGAATAAATCAGTGTAATCTTTAAACAGCAATAACAGACTCAAGTGGAAACAGTCGCGTGTTACAAGCGTGATCAAACAAAGCCAACAAACTATTGATATATTGTGGATAAAATTTTTTACAAACTCAAATTATATTATATCTAATTAAATTTTAAATATTCACATAATCATTCTATAAGTATATAATCCATACAAAATTAGCTTTTTACAAAAGGTAAAAAAATGGCGCCAAGTAGGTACACGCGATCTCTCGTACAAAAGATTTGATATCAATATTATATCTAATTAAATTTTAAAAATTCACATAAACGTTCTATAATATTTATAATATAATATAATATAATATAATATAATATTTAAAATATATTGTTTATAATTATCTGATAACTTATAAAAGTTGAATAAATGAGTAATGAAAATTAATTTATAAGTAATATATCATGCTTTACTCAAATACAAAATTATTTTATCTTATACAGCAATATTATATAAAAATAAAATATTGTGCTCTATATAAAAAATTCATTTAGTGTGTGTGTGTGTATAGATAGATATATACATATTAAAAAAATATATATTTTAGTAAATATTTACTATGTTATATAATTAATACCTGTTGCGGGAATGTGCAAATGCTCTCGGATTAATAATGCTTAAATCCTTTCGCGCATTTAGATAAACACACTTTTCTACGAAACTGCTTTCAACTGCCAGTTTACTCCACGATAATTACAGCAATCACTACATGGGGTCATCACAGTCCACAAAAAAAATATTTAGTAAAACTCGTCCATTAATGTTTTCCAAAAACTTCAATCAGCAGATTATCAAGATCGAGATGAGTGCGCGAGTTCAGTCTATAATAATGATAAATCCACGAGGAAAGCGGTATTAAATTCTACAATCACGAAATTTCAGCACAGAAACCCAGTAGGGCAGTTCATAGCGCGGGAGGATGTGATCGACAGTAACCAAATGAGAAGTTTGCACCGAAAAGAACCCGCGTCCATCCATCAGTGAGGTTTCGGGTATCTCATCCACTTGGATTGACAGAAGGGATGCCCGCGTGAACAGCCCGCCGTGCATCAATTATACGTGTACCATCGCGCATGTATGCGCACGCGAATTCTCGCGAGGCCTCAAATCGAGGGAGTACGTTGGGACCTTTCGCGTCTTCCACCAACCGTTCCTCGACAATGTCGTATTCGCTCGCACAGGGTGACGTTTTTCGCCGAGAGCACCGCCACATTTTTTTTTTAGGAAAAGCACTCCGCAGCGACCATCCGACGACGGTCGCTCCGATTTTCACGACGCCTCGGAGTCAATTACGCGATCAGGCAGGACGCTGCAACCGACTGCCGACTGTAGCGCCTTGCATCGTCACACTCAGGTTCGTTAGCCGCCCTGCTGTGCCTAATCGATCGTGAACGTAATCGCGAATTTTTACCGCGATTCCGCGCGGTGATTGCGAAAACCCATGCGGGACACGGAGAGTAGGCCAAGTAGAAACAGACGAGCCAGAATTGCCAACCGCTTTGGCAAAAGTTCCCTTCGCTTCGTGAAACTGCGCGCTGATGATGATGCTGATGACGGCCTATCTAATGAGTGCTTACCCTTTCTCAGCTAAATTTGCATGAATTACAGCTTCCCGATGTCTCAAATCTGTCAAACTCGATGACTTTCAAAGTAGCATGGCGTATTAATATTTTTATTTCGAGAACTGGGTTACGATTTCGAAAATCGACGAGAGGTACAAATCTATTCATTTCTGCCGCAAATCTATTTTTCATAAGAATTAAGTAAAATTTGTCTTTTTCGAGTAGAGAGCTAATTAACTCCAGAGAGGTTGCTTGAACTTTGGATCTTGCGTTGAGAGTTGCAACGATAAATGCTACATGTGATCAGACCCTTCTACTATCTCATAGACGATATCGTATATCGGACACTTCTAGTAACTGCCAGCAACAGACGCAAAATAAATGTTAGTTTCTTTTTTCAAAACTCATAAAATTGAAGGGACTTGTATACAAACGCACATACACATTCAACACAATTTTCGCTCGTAGTATCCAGTTTTTCCATTTCGAAAGAGAATCTTTCAGCGTTACAATTTCCTGTGTATTTCCGTTTCTTCTTATTTTATTAAGGATCAGACGATCCTTAGCGTTACAATTTCCACTCTTACATTTTTTTTCTTTCTACCTCGACGAAATGAAAATCCTGCCTGCATTGTCCATATCGGACCGCATCACTGTCGGTCAGCCTCAGGATGGATTTTCACGTAGCGAAAATGGCAGTCGAGCTGTTTTCCCGACAGTGCGCAATCGCGGCTTTATCGCTCATTGCCATCGTGCATTTGCGGTGAATGTGCGCGGTATATTACCTCGCGGCGCACATTCAACCGACCGCGATTGCGATTGGCCGGTCGCCGTACATGTGTTTAATTCAAACATCGGTCTGCACGCCGCACATGCATCCCGCTGCGGCAGCCTCGCTGAGCGTCCGTAATGCAATTCGCAACGGACGTGACATCTGATACCCCATGACACATCGTCGCCGTATAAATTCCACGACGTTGCGCCAAGTGACATTGTTTCACAAAAAGATGCTCTAAAGGAGACTGGCCGTCGCGATTTTTCATTGACGCGAGATTCTTTTCATTGAGATAGAAAGATAGGAAGAGGAGGAAAGAGACGTGTAAGATGTCTCAGAACTATATTATGTTTTTTATATACAAATTTAGCGACTTACTTAAAAGGCTTTTTATCTTCCTTTAGCAAAAAGTCGTTTCTCGAAATTGCTCTATTTCCAAAATTATATTATGCCTTAATTAAGTAATACTGTTAAAGCTTCAATTCTTGAAAGAT
The DNA here is from genome assembly GCA_003063835.1 of Aphaenogaster floridana. Lineage (NCBI taxonomy): Eukaryota > Metazoa > Arthropoda > Insecta > Hymenoptera > Formicidae > Aphaenogaster > Aphaenogaster floridana. Next base: position 491,885 of record NJRP01000043.1, on the reverse strand, counting down.
GATTGTAATTCAGATATGACAATAACCATTAATTTTCTTAATTTGTTTCATCAGAGACATCTTGTATACATAATGGATATGACATAAAAGGATATAAGGTGATGCAATGAAATGTGCACAATATTCAATAAATTTTACATAATATTTATTATTTATAGTGTACTCAGAAATGTCGGGCCTCAACCAGTGGGCCTTCTTCTTTTGACATATTTGATCAATGAACATCACAATGTTAATTTTCCTCTAGTCCGTATAGTTACTTCTCTTCTCTATTAAAAGCGACGCGCAATCTGCTCGTGCCGTTGCGACAAGCTTTACGACGGTCTGTCTGCACACTATACGAAATATTCCTGCGTGTTCGCTGCGCTAAATAAAACCGCGAGTCAAATTCGCTTAGGGGAACGACGGACAAAACAGGTTGTCACGAGCGGTGTTAATGCAGTTGAACATAACGAAACTTAAATGCCATAACGAGCGGATTGCGCCTCGCAGAAAATAGATATGTCCAGCTTCGCGACTCTTGGTTCTCATCCACGATTCAACATGCCAGCATATTCGTACAACAAAACATCGAATAACAACTGCATATAAAAACAAAATGAAAGGAAGAAGTCTATCTTAGCCGCAACTCGTCGTAAGTTTTGAATTTTGTTGGGCGCATATTCGACAACCAATAATATCCGATAAGTATGTTAAAACACAACGTATTAGTAAACATTTTCTTTGTTTTTTTTTTACGTATTACATTAGTCCTCGCAAAATTTACACAGTCGTTTTCTCGCCGTCGGGAAACATCTCGCTTTATGTTGTCCATATCGGGCCGACACTCGAGGAGTTTCCAAAAGTGATAAGTTTAAAAGTAGGAGATGAAGGGAGAGGAAGGCGGGAGGGAACGGGGGAGTGAGTTTTGACTTTCCTTTTCATTTCTTTTTTTTTACTCATATTACAGCCAGCCAACCATTCCCACTGTACACGCCTTTTTTCTCTGTTCAATTCTTCGTCCCTTCTGTGAACAATGAAAAATTAAGATACGCACGCATCGCTTCGAAGAATGAAACGCCGTAATTAGACAAGAATCGCTCCGACGCTTGTTCAAAAGACCGATTTCGTTCGCCGTGTTATTTCGATTACATCGTTTCGATCTTCGACGCGATAAATTGAAAATTCTCCGCGGGCCAGTCGTCAATAATTCAAAATTACTGAACTGCAACAGATGCGTTTCATCTATTATTTTCTGTTCCATTAGTATTGCCTAATTGTACTTTATTATAGGACGGGAACAACCGACACAGACTTGATTTCAAGTAATTGCCGAATTGGAGTTATGTTGAGAACCATTTTGAAATTAGAAGAGATAATTATGTTATCTCGTGAAAATTGTGTCTATACACAGAACTCGGATATATATCTATCTGCAATAAAATATATTTTTATAACCTTTATATATCTACTTAAAAAATATATCATTTTTTTGTGTTTAATCTATTCTACAAACAGATGGCACAATTTTGCATCTTTGCTGCAATTCTTTATCGTTAAACAAACTGACCAATGTGTCTTCAATTTAGAATGCAAAATTTAGATTTGTTAAAAGAACGTCAATTGCTCCCTCAATGTATAATGGAGATCAATTAATTATACATTAGAAGCTAATCTTAAGGATCGCAGTTTACGGAGTAAGCATAGCGATCAATTGTATCATTTACGTTGTTGTTCGTATGTTATATATGTATGTTTGTATGTGTTAATAGTGTGTTGTTTATATGTTGCTTCCATATTTGTACGAAGTTGAACACGACGTGAGCTCGAATCGAATTTCGACGACTGGTCGGCGGGTGTTCGCTAATAAATAGCGCGGAGGCGGCAGTGGCGCGAGGATACATTTAAGTTCTCATTATATAGGAATCGTGGGGGATCTCCAATATTCGAAAAACTTGGTAAAAATATCAGTGTGACCTCGCGCCGCTCGACACGCCCGCCCGCGCGCTTCTGGCCCACCTTAATTAATTCTCTTAAACCTCCGAAAACACCTCGTCCAGCCTAGCGCTATACGAAATGATCGTTACGATACGATAATATATATATATATAATATATATAATATATATATTATATTCTACATTACATTACTATGTTCGAAAAATAATATTACAATATATATATAGTGTGTGTGTTGTTACGTGTATTATCATTTTTGTTTATCTTCTTATTCCTCTTCTCCTCACGATAGTTCGCCTCATTCTCACTTATCGCTTTTTTTTCCTTATTATAAGCGCGGTAATACCTAAAATTTACAATTAGTTATACACGGCGATCGACGCTGCTAAGAGGAGGCCGGCGACGTAAGATGGTACGTAGTTTAATCTGCGTTGCTGAATCCGTTATAAAAAATTATGTATCGTAATGAGTAGAAATGGCTTGATGTATATAAAATTGTTGTGTAATAATAAACAACATTAAGCTGGTAGGTTGATAGTGCCTGTTACCTTTTCAAAGAAGCATTTTGTTGCCCGAGCCCCAGTTTCCACGATCAATAAACGTTGGTAAACTTAAGGTGTCATCTTAACAGCGATAATTCTGATTTAAACTACCAGTTCTTTCGGTTCTTTGATTCGCAAAGTTTTGGAGTTTAAAAAAAACTCTGGAATAAATGCCTCGAGAAAATGCTTACTAAATAGATTTACTTAAGTAGACATAGTTATTTCTTAGAGATTTTACTTTTAATATACTTCTTTTGCTTACTCAAGTTTAAGATATAATAAGAAATTATTACTTTGCATCTCTATTAGAATGTCGGCTTTGATCTTCAAATTATCTCCATGCAAATTGGCTACTCGTCTCAAATATTCTCCGAAAGTGCAAAGACTACAAAAAGCTTTGAAAAGTAACCTTCCGCTTATCATCTACCACGGAATGCCCTATGAGATTTAATCTCACAATCAGTGTTATACGGATCGGATCGCTCTCAGCAGCGTACGCAGTTATACTACCAAATCCTTTTGGTGTGTGTGTGGATGTAAAACCGCTAGGCGCTTCTCTTATCTCTTTCTCTCTCTCTCTCTCTCTCTCTCTCTCTTTCTTCTCTTTTTTTAATTTGAATAACAACCATTTTTTAATTTGTTTCACTAAATATATCACAAACTGCCGGTGGCTAATGCAGCTCTCGAATTTTCGCTAAACGCGGCGACCGCTGTCATAGACGCCTCTAAACGTCGCTCGCTGCTACCAGTTACCGGAAACAAAGCGTTTAGCGTTAACGCGTGAGCTACCACCGGAAAAATATAACGTTAAGGGATTACGTGTTAATAGTTACATCACTGTCGGAAGACGCAGCGATCCGAAGGATCGTCGGGATACTATCCTCGCGTCTACGTATCCAGAGAATCCTTCGTCCTCGTCCCCAACATACGGTTAGTTTAAGTGTCGAACTAGTAATTTTCCGTATATTATGCTGCCACAGAAGATTCTCTTTATTCTTAAAGTGTAAATATCTTTATAAATTCATGACCTTAAATATTATGTGATTTTTAATTTTTTTTGTTCTTTAATCTTACAGATTCCCAATAGGATTCGTTTCAATTTAGTCTTTACGCGTTGTTCACTGTTCATTTTTTTTATTTTTTCTTTTGTTCTCAAAAACTTGTAGTCAAGGGGGGGCGACCGTGTTTATTATATTCAGAGGGGTATGACGGCAGGGATAGGGATTAGAGATCAAGCCATCTTCGTAAGATGTAAAATAAAATGTAACGTCAAAAACCACTTTTCTTTTCAATGATAAAGGCACCGGGGAACTAATATTGCAAAAGTATGTCTCACATTACAATGTCAGAGAAAATATTTGACAGGAAAGAAAGCGTCATAATAAAGAAAGACACTTGAAGGATAATATTAATCGAGCAGTAGTAATTGTTGTCACTGTCGATTAAAGAAATTTAACATTAAAGCCTAGTTCCTTTGTGTATATATATATATATATGTATAATATATATATTTACATACACCCAACATATATCTATAATAAAATTTATAATAAAAAATTGACAATAACAGAATAGTCATCCTTTTAAAATAATTAAATCATTTGCATCATATTTCACTAATTTCAATCATTTCTCGCCTACACGTTACTGTAGAGAATTTAAAAAAACATTAAATTTTTACGTATTTTTGAATCTGTATCTATAACATGAGCCTGACTTGTAATTAAAGAAATGCTATTTTATAATCACTTTTTAATCGACAGCGGAAACTTTCACGCAATACGGAAGAAACTTGTCAATGCAGCAAATAGCAATAGTGACGACGTATCATCTGTTAAGCGAGTCGATTCTAACTACGCGCGCACATTCACAGGAGAATCCTCTATATACATACACATAGTTATCCTTAGCGTGGCTTCTTGGATATGCGAACGTGTCTACTTATGGATGGGGTAGAATGTATTATCTAAGATATCATGTATGTTTATTTGTATATTTGTATATTAGTATATTTGTATAACTGCGGTATATATGTGTGTATATGTGAGTATACGTGACATGTGTCGTGTGCGTGTTTACGCGCGTGTAAGTCGAGGGATCGAGGGTCTAAGAAGCATCTCGCAAGAGGCGCAAAGCTTACACATAAGCGGGGAAGAAACACGCTCGACTTTAATCGATTTCAACACGGAGATGACGACTCGGAGATAATAAGGGGGTGAGGTCGGACCTATCATCTAAGTGCTGATCCGGACAAAACGAACTCTTGTGCTACTTTCTATACGTTATACTTCGAAATCGTTGGTTAAAATGCAATTACAATTGTCTCGCAAGCCGTAAGTAATATGTAGGTATTCTCTATACGAACTAGTATTAAAGTTAACCAGTAATAGACCTCTTTACGTGGTCGGACAAACGGAGTATTCTAATATAGGTTGGGATGTGTGTGTGTGGGCAGGGCGGGGAATACTTTGGACGCTTTTCTTCGATTTCGGGCCGAAGGTGCATACGAACGTTTCCAAGGCAGGATATCTTCGGCTACAACGTCTGTCTCCAGCGAAATAGAGTATTTTCCGTGAGAGCGTGCCTCCTAAGTAAGTTCGTCGCGAGAGCTCGAAAGAAGCGTTTCGCTTTGTTTGTTTAGTGTTTCATCTTGAATACTCTACTTCATCTAAAGTCATTGTATATAGTACGTTCGTGTATAATATTAGAGACACTAAGCGTTACTAACGCGAGCGTTACTCTCTCTCTCTCTCTCTCTCTTTCTTTATCTTTCTGTTTTCCTTTCTCTTGCATTCTCTTTCGCTCGCGAGGGGACAAGAGGGGAAAAGCCGCAGGGAGAGCATGAAAAGCGGAAATGAAGAAATAACGAAACGGCGGCACAAGAATGTCCGCGGGCTGCTCTTGAAATCTCTCATCGCGGCGAACGGAGAGAATCGCAGGGTGAATTCCTGCAAAAGGGCGACTATAGCAACGATAATTACTATCTACTGAAGCTGTTAAGCTTATGCTGATACATCGACATGCAATTAGTTCGTCAGTAAGAATCTCGTCCTAAGTCGCGGGCTACAATGTATCACTAGGTGTTAATAACCTAATTCAAAAATATTATAGTCTTCGTTAGCTTAGTCAAAAAGTTAATATCCATCAACATCGAACTACCAATGTTAAGGCTCTTTATCTAGAAAGTCGCTTAAATGTTCTTTTTTTTCTTTTTCTTTTTACCTAGACAATTTCTCCCATTACGTTTGCAAATATAAGTTAATCGCTTACGGGGCATTCCTCTATCGTTGGCAATCCTCAAAAATCGCTGCGTGACACACTTGCGACTGGTAATGACACCCGCCGCTGTTCCTCATACCAAAATATGTTTTTCCCGTTCCCTTCTCTTTTCTTTCCCTGTTCGCGATCTACACACGCCAGCTGGAGGAAAATGGCCCACATGCTCGGGGAAAAGTCTATATATATATATATACATATATATATATATATACATATATATATATATATATATATATATATGCAATAGTACTCTGAATAAAAGGAACTCTCTTGAAGAATCGCGTACAGCATCGAGGGAGCAATTGCTCAATCTCGGAATGTGTTCACATGCACGTAAACACGTATATACCTACGTATATACGTAGGTATATGTATGTGAAAAACATCCGGTTGCATCTCGTCTATTCTATAAAATTTATCTCGTTCCCATTCCTTCTGTTATACTCTTCCTCTCTCTCTTTTTTTCAATACATCTCTTTCCTTAATTCTTTCTTTACAAGTTTACATGACTTCTCGTTATATGCGAATCATCACGTACCAACAAAGAAAGCAACCTACACGCGAAAGTGGAGAAATTCTGCAGAGAAATCAATAGCACTGTTGCAATTATCTCATGACTCTTATCTCTTATCTCTTTATACTTGTATTAATATTACCAAAATGCCGATCGAACTATACATCTAAGGAGATTGTTCGCCTCCATTTAAATATCGTTATGTCACAGTCGACTTATGATTTATTGCAAAATAAAAATCGAAAATATATGCACATATCTCATAATAAAGTCCAATATATAATTGTGTTAAAAAATAAAAAAATATAAATAAAAAAGCGGGTTTTTACGGAGTTTTCATCACAGATTTAAATATAAATTTATATTAAGAACAATTAAAATACAACATATAAACATAATGTCATACTATTTATCTTAAGGCATTTTATAATTTTCATAAATATATAAAATATATATATATATATATAACCAATATTACGTTTGATTATTAATTATCTTGTCCTGAATTGATTTTAAAAAGTCATATATTACGGCATAAAAGTTATTTAATAAATTTGACGAATCTCTCTGTCAACTTTACTTTTCATTTACCTGATAATATCGACATTGCTTCATTACTTGTCCGCATATTTTATTGGTGTATTTACTGATACTAAATATTTCTCATTAATAAATTTTTCAAAAGTAAACGATACTTTTAACAAAATTTTATTTGCGCCGTAAGTTAAGATTTTCTATCTAATAGCAATTAATCGTATTTTATCTTTCTCGCATTTCTCAATTTTTCCCTAAATAATTTGTTTAATATATCAAATAAAATGTTTAGAGAAACCTGCATTTTATATTTTTTTGTTTTTACATTTTCTCCACAAATATCTATACCATATTATCTATTATAAATAAGAGAAAGAAAAGATATATGTTTATATATAGAAATATTTGTTTTTTTTTTCAATTTAATCTTTTATCTAAACATTATATTGAATATTATATCGAAAGATATTGTATATCGGAAGAAATGTTTAAAAAAGATATTATTTCGTTTTTTTTCAATATTTTCTCTATATATTGCATGGTAATAGATCGAATTTATATATAATTTCTCCATAAATCTTGTCGGGATTTCGTGCAGGTAATTTCGGGCACGCAGCCAGCCCAATCGTCGACGGACAATCCGATTAAGTGGATTAATCGCTTAAACGTTAACAAACGTTCACGTTTGTTCCTCAATTCATTTAAATAATCGCGATTATCGCGACCATAAGTCGGAGCGCTGACTGGTTTCTCTGCAGAGTAAAAACACGTTTCGCGCTTCATCGTTCTATTTCCTCTCTATCTCTCCTTCCAATCTCTAATAGGCCTAATCCTCTTTCTCTCTCTCGCTCTCCTTCTCATTTTCATTTCCTTTTCCTAGCAGAGTCAAAAATGCGTAGCGCGCAAGAAGCTAGGTAGGTACACACGAGCATATCCGGCCAACGAACGATAGAACGCATGAGAACAGAATCGAGCATTCCTCATTTTTTGTTCACGCAACTCTGAAAATTGCAAAAGAGATGCATCGTCGTAGAACGTGCTTGAAAAACTGCTCCGATTTCGTAATAACGCCGCAACAATTTTCGTTAATTCTCAACTAGCTGCCTGCAGAAACGGTATTGCATACTTAATCTATAACGGTACAGAACCCCAATTAAGAATTAACGTCCGGACAATGTGACAAACCTTTACCTCCGATCGCGTTTCTCATGCGATCCAACAGACAATCGTTGGCCATGCGAAGCAGCATTCTGTTATTATATTGTATATATATATATATCAAGCGGCAGCATATATAAATCACCCGCCGAATTCCATGCCGCAGCGCGAGGTGATGCGTTTCCCGTCGATTTTATTTCCTGGAGACACAAAGTCGCGAGAGGTTCGCCGACATCGAACAACGCTCGGACGCGGCGGCAGCAAACTCGCGCGGGCGAAACTTTTTACTTGATTACAAATAATTGTTTTGCTTTGTGATTGCTTGCTGCAGCAGCTAAAACCCTTGACTCAAGTTGGGAAGCTCAAACTCCAGTGGATTCGTCACAACGTTTTCACCGTGGTTTCATTGTCTTTTTATCTTTTCATTGTTTTAGTTATCGCTTTTTTTAGAATGACTCTCGTGGTATTTGCGTCCGTAAGTCGGAATAGCGCTTCGATCCTTCTTCCGTTTTTTGTCCATCTTTTCTTTTTTCTCATTTTGTTCGCATAATTATATTATTAATTATAATATTCGTTCATATATCGTGTATTTACTAGAGGTTTTGGTATTAAAGGGAAAGACGGGTAGTACTGTCCGACGTTAATTTCGCGCTCTTAGATGCGTTGTCTGTATGTGACCGTTTCGTTTACCTAAAACTAATTCATCGTTTAGCGATTAGAGAGGAAAATCCGTTCGAAAATAAGCCGAAGGCATCCCGGTCGTTTCTCTCATTCTCGAGCGCGTCGGGATCAGGGCATATACTGAGCTTTAACGAACCGTACCATCGCGAGACGACACGAAAGGAGGAGTTATCGATAACTTCTCGAAGGACTTTGCTCGTCTAAACAGGCTGAGCGGCTGGCAGCGAGTGGGACGAATCTGAATATCGTTCCTGCTCTTGGTGTCTCTCCATACGAAGACGAAATCTAGTAAACGAATCTAGTTTGCAGTTTACTGATATCAAAGAAGAAGAAATATCCCGAAGACGAGGAGTGCGGGCCCCGGGTCTCTAAGAGAAAGTATCGAGTATACTCTAAGTGGAATCACAATTGAAAATATTTCGCTCTCCTCTTCGTGGTGTCATTGAATCACTTAAATGGACATTCATAGATTATTGTACTTAATTTTATATAATATAACATATGTATCTCTCTCTCTCTCTCTCTCTCTTTCTTTTTCTTCCTATGCGTCTCTAATTAAATCTATATACATACTAAGTATGGGCACGGAGGAACTCGTTCCTATATCTTTCCCCATTCGTTTCGATCAATTTACATGTATATCCCTCTTGAGTTGCGTTTACAGCGGTGTCCATCGCACACTCAGTGGTACTTTAAAGACGAAAAAGTAAATAAGAATTACGAACGTACGAATTATCATGTTACGAATATTATCAAAGAGAAGAAAGTATTATTAAATGATTTCGAACACATGACTAGAATCACAGTGTCGAGAGAGAAGTATATTAATAAAAGGAAGAAAATGTTTTTTAAAGGTCAATGCTAAGATTTAAACGGTTCGTCGCAAAGGAGTACATGTAAGTTATAAAACGGATTACTGTAACACGCGTATAAAACGCCCTTTCCGCTCGTCCATAGATTTGTTTAACGAACGATTTGAAACCGATGACGTTCCTATAATCCTCAGTATTTTTATTCTGTCTACGCTAAAATCTCGAGAGTTACTTCTCACGCAATAATACTATTTTATGTACACGAGTAATTTACAAAGTTGAACTTCCAGCTATATTCGCGCCTACTGGCAGCCTCGTATCTTTCCCTTCTAATACCAAAGGTGTATAATCTGTTTTTCTTTTTGCTTTGATAAGAGTGTCCTTTGATTCTTAAATGCTGTACAGGAACATTTACTTGCTTAACTCTTTAATCACTCGTTTAATATTTTTTATTTATTATTTTATATCCGTAGGCTTATACTCTTATTTTGTCGTTAGAGTACTTTGTTATATTCCTAAATTTCGTTTAAATAATTATACTATCATCAAAGTGATCGATTAAACGATTAAACAATTAATGTATTAACTAAATTAAAAAAAAGAATATGATATATTTAATAGTACAAAAAGGGAAGTTCGTGAAGGATCCTGTCCCATCATCATGACTAGTTCAAAAGTGCATTTTTCATTTCGTAATATATTTCGGTATGAATATTCGATAGATTATATCGTGTCGTTGGTCGGGAAAGTTGGTGTAAGCCTCTCCTGGACGGTAAAATGTCTTTCAAGCATTGCCACGTATTTGTAAGTGTTAGCATGTGTAGTGAAATTTTCGAAGTCTCAGGCTGATTGCAGACTTGGAAATTAGGCTCCGAGAGTGACACTCCAGAGCAAATTCTATCAAGTGAGCAACCAGTCTACGAGACATTTTCGAGGAAATTAGGTCCGCAAGCGTGCCTTAACATTAATATTTTCGTATATATGTATACCTTGTAAAAAAATATTGTTCGGAACATTATTTTTTTCTGGACGCGAGAATGTATCGTTTAAATTTTAAACTGTGGAAAGAAATGAGATTCGCAGATGCGAATATATATATGTATATATGCAAAGTGCACGCGTAATCGTAGAGAATAGCTTCGAAGATGCAATTAAGCGTGCACGAAAGAGTTATCATGAAGAATGCATTTAATGACGAAAGACTCGATCGATGGAGGGGGTCCTTCACGGGAATAATTATTAGATTAAAGGATATTAACGCAACAATTAAAGTATTTACGAAGGGTCGCGTATTTACGAAGACTGAAACAACGTATAAACTTATTCCCTATAGAACGTGTAAACCTATACACGCGATCCAGCGGATCGATTGTTTCTTTTTTTCATTTGTTTCGAAGAGCAGATATAAAACGATTCCTCTCGTCTCTCTCGGCAGCTTTCGTTCGCACCAAGAATACCTCGCGATATCTCCTCTCGCGATCGCTCTTGTTTTATACTTCCAACTCCCCTTGAAGTCTATCTTTAATTAAATATAATTTCTTATCGTATGCATATAAATTTGTCATATACATTTGTCGTAGTGTAGTAATTAATTAGTGTTTACCAGCCTATAGAATGTGCGATTTTCGGCGTTTGCTCGGTTCTCGCGAATCAAGTAAGACGGTCGAAAGTCAAATAGCCGGCGTAAACCTCGTTCTAAGGCTTCCTGTTCCTCTCGCGCGAGAGAATCGATCGCTTCGCAGTTTCCGAAATTTCGACGGTCCATTTCCGACCATTACTTCGCTCCGCTCATCTAATTGTCGCCAATCAATCCGCCGATAACTATTATGCTCCCCTTCGAGCGAAATCGTTACACCCTCTCGCATATGCATACATATACATATACATGTCTCTCTTCGTACGTATATACACACAGGCGTTTACATTATTATCATAAAAACAAAATATAATTGAGATTTGTTATATACGAGTATAAAAAACTTCGTTATGCGTTCGCCGCGTTATATCATATCTCGTGTAAACTCTCTCATCATCTCGGTGATATTTATCGTCGTTATATTTTGTATTATATACGTTTCTCTCCTTCTTCAAGATCAGCGTTCTTCGGTCATTTGTTTCATCGCGTTGATTCGCGGCCCCTAGCTAGTCTACTTATGTGATAAGGTTACGATTTCTCTCACGCCGTAATCTGGCGTAAATATATAATTATATAATTATATGTATAATATTAATATACGCCTTTATAGAACAATATTTCGAGACAAACTCTCTCCGGATTTTCTTACGAGCATGTCTTGCGTTGCGCGAACGTGCATCACACGTCACGGCGAAAGAAGACACTGAGTGCATGCGGCAAATCGGGAAAAGGAAGAAAATCGTGAGCATAGGAGAACGTAACGTTCTCGAGCATGAAAAATGTTAAGCCTATTATAAACATCGCGATCAATATCTTTAAAAAATACAGCAATTATTTCATTGACAGAAAAGAGATGAAAAAAGACAGTGTCTCATATTGCATCTTATATACCTTATTTCTTCTGTTTTTCAATCATAAGGTAAAAGTTATTGTATTCGAAATATCGATATAATAAAAGTAGGAGTCTAGAATCGAGAATAAAAATTATATTTCTTCAGCTGTATCTTACTGTTCTCGAGAAAACTGCCATTTATCGATTATAGATGAAGACCGAGAAAGGAGCTTGGCTGATGTGACTTCGCCACGCCAATGCAGAAGTCGTAGAAACTTGAACGACGTTGAACTGCGGGTCATTGTTCGCTAACTCGCTCGATCGCGAGAAGAATGGGTCCCGATGTATTCAAGCTTAATGTTTACCGGAACAAAACGTTGTCATTGTTTTCCCGTCGATATTTTACACTAGATCCGAAAGACCTGGCATCACGTGACCTGAGCGAGTTAACGAAAAAAAGGCTATCGCGAAAGTTGAAACATAGCACCGGTTTTACAGGTTATTCCGAACCATCTCGAGTTTTGCCACTACACGATGCATGGGAAGCCAAATATAAATCGAAAGGGAAAAAAAGACATTAAGGAAGACTTTGCTTACTAGCTCGCTGTGATCGTAACGAATACCTCGCGACGTCATCTTCACGTCGATGCAACGATTTACCGGATTGCTCGATCTTTCAACCTTCACGATCCGGATCATTGATCCGATCACCTGTCGCATCCTTCCTCGGTTTCAGTCTTCTCTTTCAGCTTGTCTTACATGCAAGAAGAACTTTCGGTTTTATACATTTTCTTCCTTCCCCGTTCCAACTTCGCGCCGACAGAAACCTCTTCGGCATCGTTTCCCTATCCTCATTCTTCCTGCCGCGCGCTATTTCCCCCCTGTCACCTGAACGTGCGTTCGCACATTCGTGCGTGTGCATTATAAGCATGTACATCGGAGAGGAGTGTCGCGGTTGAATATCGACATGCTGTTGAAGCTAAATCGAATCGACGGCAAGAACGACGACGTTCCTCGTTCGGCGCCTCCATTTCTTCCCGCTTGCTTTGTTCGCCGCCGTCGCTACTGATGCCACCTCGATGCACAATCCCGTGTACGAAGATGCGTGTTCGCGCAAGCTTATCGAGTCTTCTTCCTCGTTTCCCCGCGCGGTCCCAGTGCGTTAGCCACTGGCAAAAGCAACCCTAAGGCGAGGCAGACGATGCGATCGCCATCAGAGGCGCCGGCGGCAACGCAACCGGTATGTGGTAATATTTACACTGAGGTCGCATGCACGCGCCCTTCACTGCGTCCCTGCATACCGTTACGCGGTTCTCAATCACCTCCACGTTTCCTGAAAATTCATAGAAAAATCGGATCAGTCGAGTGTACGCACATATCATTAATATGATAACAGCCCTCTTCTTTCATTCGCAGAGACTATAGTGTTAAAAATAATGTTCCAACATCGAGGACCGATTGTTCCAACTTCTTGGTAAGCTGCCTAACAGTTAAAGCATATGTTTATCTTTGTCTAATTTGAAGGAGAAACAAAGAGAAACATATGATTTAACTATTAGTTAGCTTACCAAGAAGTTGGAAAACAACCGGCCCCGAGACATTAATAGTTCCTGAATTACAAATGTTTAAAGATGTATTTCTCCAATTAAACTTATAGAACCAATAAACTCTATTGTTCAAATTACGAAAATTACTTCAACAGAGTTTTTATTTAAGGAAACATTATATAAATATAAATACAATAGTGTAAAAAAAAGGTTCTATCTCAATCGGAAATAGTTTGTCTGGTTCATAACGACGGTACAAACTATTTAATATCCAGAGAAAAGCTTTAAAAAAAAATACGCTTGACATCGATTGCAATATTCAGCGAGTATGAGCGCAACGCATAAATATTCTCAATCGTTCAACGGCATCAAAGGAATTCATGCAAATTTGCAACGATAGAAATAACGCTCGTTATTCAAGTGTATATTGTCCGCAATTGATTGTGTAAAAAGTATCGCTAATTGTTTGGAGAGCTGACGAGAAGCGCTTTCTCGTTCACATCTTGAGTAACATTGGTTGCTCATTATCGCGAATAGGATCTAATTGACGCGGCAGCTTGACAAAAGAGAGATTCTCATTATATCCAAAGATCATTCGCGTGCTAAACATGAAAGCGAGCCATGCTGTAAACGATGGCATGTAATAATACAGAGAATAATGAAGGCGATCGACACCGCCGACGACGTCGCAGAGCGGAAGTAAAATAAAAGCGTAGAACGACAATCGGACACTTTCAAGCGATAAAACCGCAAATGATTTATTGTTCGTAATTGCGACGCGTCTCGCACACGGAATTGGCAAATTCGCAGAGAATCGATCGACGCATGAAAGACAAGGCCATAATCGCCGCTGACCGCTGCTTGTGGAGATAGTTCCGTCGCACAGGAATTTCAATAGTCGAATTTCTGCCGTCGTTCGAGATACGCTTACTTTTACTGAAACTGCCGATTTTACCGGAAATCTCGTTACTGATATCAATCCGCGTGATCGAAGGGAAATTTGAAAATTGCCAAAGCGCTTGATGAATATCAATTGGATGAGTCAAGTGTTCCCTGAGATATTGGCTCGTATTCTCACTGCACATTCTCACTTCAGCAAACGTAATCGTATAATTTCGCATTTTAATTTTTTAAATATTAATCTCTCAGTTAGTGAAATACATAAAAGCGAAAAGATATAAATAAAAAAACAAAAAACTTCATCGTGTAGTCCAATATCGAAGGTTAACAAATTTTAATTAAACGTATCCGAGAAAAATATAGATAATTAATCGCGGCATCAATATAACAATAAAAGATTGTATTCATGTGTGTATCTTAAAAAATTAATTACGATCTAAACACGGAACATTTTTTCCCATTATAGTCTCCATCACTTCACATAAACTGGCAGTATTTATATATATTGCATTTAACTGTGCATGTTCAGCCCATGCTTCCTAGCAACGCAAGAATAACTCACCGTCACTGAGATGAATAAACTTGCAGGCGGGACGGTTGCACACTTGTCGATTAAAATCTTGGCACACCGGGAGGGTGTCCAGTAACTGAAAGAAAATGTGCCAGATACTCTTATAGTAAATGAGATCGGCGAACGGTGAACGATTTGCAAAAAAAAGGAACTTATAGTACCTCACACGCACACACACACACACATGCGTTCTTGCAAGAGTCACTCACGCACATACACACACGTATACAATCGTAGCTCACGCATCATTCTTTCTCTCTTTCTCTCTCTCTTATTTAGGACTGCTCGAAAATACCAGTACCCGATAATTTAATCCATTTCATTCCAGTATCGAAATGGATTTGAAATAGTACAATATTGTACATTTATTCTTATACTCGTTAATCATAGAATTACATGCAAGGCAGTCTTAATCATTAGATAAGTGAGGAATAAATACCAGCGCGCTAATTCTCGATAATTATCACCGAAATATTGTATTTGTGTACTTCATTAGTATTATATTATCGATAAACCACAAATACCAGTAAATTGTATTGATCTGTAAGGGAGCGTTATAAAATATCTATTATTCTTTCTTCTTCTTGTTTTAAACTTAGCATATCGATATACATTTTCCATTTATGTATTAATTAAAAATATCGGGTGTCTTGGTATGTTTCTAAGCTTTCCTATGATCACCGAGATCTTTCGCGCAACCATACACTTCAGATTCTTCAGTGTTAGAGCATATTCATGGTTCATTACATGCTCTAGAAGATCGATTTGTATATGGATATTAATTAATTGCTACCAATGTGCGAATAATCAGCACGGTCGGATTGCTATTCGAGGTGAATGATTTTTCAAACAAGATTTTTTTTCGCATCGTGATCGATTAACTAAAAACAAAAGACGAACGCCGAGTATTCGCACATACGAATTAAGTGATAAATTTGCAGTAGAACTTTTGTTTTCAAACAGGATATTTCCTATTATGGTATGTATATATTGTGGTGTAAAATTAAAATAATTCTAATCGACTGCAATAGAGTCTTGCATCTAATTGTGTTAACTCTACCGAATGGATACATTTACGGTTTGCCGGGATTTGCAAATTGGCTTGACTTGGGCTAGAATTAAGGGAATTCGTATTATGTTTATAACGCGTGCCGGTTGTGTGTGTGACATTTTCGTTATGCTAATCGTGATATTCCGGATACAATGTATGCAAGGAGCGCGCCTAGAAACAAGGATATTTGATTCGCAAATTTCATTAAAAATCCGGAAAAATTATACGTGAAGTCTATGATTCAACTAAAATATTCAGCATAGTAATTGTCACGTTGGAATATTAATTTGGGTCGATATATTTCATGCGTAATTAATTCGCAACGTATATATCCTATACCGGTGAACATTATACAGAATTTGCGAATCAGGTTTGGAAGCCCTCTTCTCGGCGGGCCATTCAGCACAATGACTAGACTGAAATTTTAGTATTAACAAAATACGGGAAAGCAACGGAAAGATCGAGCAGAAATATTCGAAATTCTTTGCGCTTCGCTCTCTTTCTCCTCTCTCCACCACTCTCGTTCCCGATCGAAAACGATGCTGGACATCGACGTAATGTAAACCCGGTTTGCGCGAGATAAGAACGATAATTACATATATAAATGTGTGTATGTATATATATAATATGTACGCATATACTGCGCGACTGCGTATACCGTTAAAACGCACCAGATGTATCAGCGGAGACAAGAAAATGTTTCGTATTGAAGTCGTTTCTCGAATCGTAAGCGAGTAATATTTTTCGCGAGCACGAATATAATTCCACATTTAACAAATGGCAAATGGAAGAGAGAAAGACATAAATGCGAATCGTAGAACATTGGCTATCGAAAGAATACGAATAAAGTGAACCCAAGTGAGGCGGAAACTCCATCCAGCTACAGCTACTGTCCGTCGTTCCTTTTATTACCCATCGGCAAAAGATGTATGCATATTATATGTACACACACACGGAAACACACACGTACACTCGTATCTAGAAGAATTATTCGTATATCCGAAATATATATAAGAGACAAATGCAGCAAATAGATTAAACATCAAATTCCAGAGTACGGTTTTCGTGTTAGCAAAACGTTAGGTCAAAGCATTAACAACCTACCAGACAGATATACGAAAAAATAAATTTAAAAAATAATAATTAAAGAAATAAGGTATAATCGCGCGAAAGTATACCATAGGCTCACCATAGAAGCGTGCAAAATATATGAAAATGTATCACGAAAAATGTAATGCTAATAACTTATTTTGTCATATAACTCTCGACAATCTCGGCAAAAGATTATCCTGCGCACTCGTAATAATTATGATAATAATGAAGTTAACGAAAATAAAGAAATCTTAAACATAACAGTAATAAGAATGATAACAGTCATATAATAGCATTAATAGCAACAGTATAATAATAATCGTAATAATAACGCTAGTAATAAGTGGTTTAACCATTATAATTATAATAAACAATTCTTGCAATTGCATAAGAGATAACTCGCTACGAACACAGAGTCTGGTCATGCAAATAATGGCCCGGGAGAAGGGGGATCGTTGCTTGGGTGATTATCGGTGTTATTCGAAAAGTCGATCGTACCAAGTGTGATTGAATGATCGAATCTCTGTCTCGCGACGACGACGGAGGTGACGACGAGCGGTCGTGTATCAGCGATGATAATACAGTGTCATCACCCAAGCGTTAATGTGCTGCCAGAAGCCAACTCACCGTCGGTTTGGTTCGCGTGCGTGAATTACAGGACCGAAACACACACATCCACTCACTACTGAAGCTACGGAAGAAAAGAGTCCTCCGGGTGATCCACGCCAGCGAACCAAAATGACAAGAGCGGCTGCAGTGGCGAGAGGGGGGAGGGGCGGGGAAAAAATTGGATAGTCAGCGGTTATCGGCAATATCGTATAATATGGATGTGGGATGTCGTAAGCCGTCAAATTAATAATATTCTACTGCAAATAAGTTCAACACACTATGTCAACTGCGACTCCGCAACCATAACGACAGAGCTAGCCAAATATGGGTAAGAAACTATTCGATAGAGAACAACGCGCAGCGATCGGTAGATCCGATCGTTTTCCATGCGCGGGGAAAGCTTTGTCACAATGGAAATGATCGTTGGTTCGAATAACGGTCGGACATAAGCTCGTACGCGCTTCTTTATTCCATGCCCATGTATACTATATTCTGTGCCTCACGGTCGGAAGTTAATTGCGTCGAAAGCAATCAGTGTGCAAGCGTAAGAGACACGGTTTTTTGACCAAGTAAGCGGAAATGAGCGATTCAACTGAAAGCTGCGTGTGTTTTTGCTCTAAGTCGTGACAAAGATCTTAACTCTCGAGTCGGTCGAGATTGATCTTCGGAGGCAGATATCCGTCCTTTAAAATTACTCAAATTTTGTTCACGTCAGTTCGCATTGACTTTCTTGCAGGATAACATCACTTTTCGCAGCAATATGCTAATTCGGAAAGCAAGAGCACAAACGCGTTACTCATAAACGTCCTAAATGGAAGAACAGTGTTATACGTCAATGTTCCGTCGCGAAAGCCGGCTCTTCCACAGCCCTCTGAATCTACGTATCGTAAATCACGCCATTGTCATTGCCCAATGAAAATGCGGACAGCTCCGGCAAAATAATCTACCGATTTCTTCAGGATTCGAAATATCTTGTTCTTTCGAATAATTATAAATTCGGCGAATTTGTGCACGCGACGCATTTGAATTCGAAAATTACGGTGAATAATGCGAATTTCGTGTGTATATTAACGCGATGCATGCGATACCAACCAGAGGATATGAGTTATCATAACTGCACTCTTTTAAAAGGATAGATCGAATAATTGCTAAATCTCCTTTTTAACATGACTGGCTTAGTTGGACAACTTTTATTTAAAAACATTAAAAATGCTTGATATTAAAATTAAAAAATAAATTTTTTTAAAGCTTTCTTGATACAAAAAAGTATGATATGTACATATATAAATTATTTTAATTATTATATAGTTCGTACTATAAATTATTTTATAGTTTTATCATTTTAATTATTATACACATTTTACACTATAAAATAATTTACAGAATATGTATAAAACAATGCGATCCTTTGTTTAAATAAAAAAATTGATTATCAGGGGAGAATTTGAAATTTAATTCTTAATAGATTTATAAGTTGTAAATCTATTAAGATATAAATTATAACACTTATAACACTTTTTTGATAGACTTTTAAATATTTCTAACATCTTCAAATAGAAACAAGTGCTTAATACTTGAAATCATCCAAGCAATTTAGAAAAATTGTGGTTATCAAATATTGTAGCAAGAGAGATTCATAATTTCCACATATCGAATCTCTATATCAAAGACAAGTTTGCGTAGAACTCAGAATGTGTTTCATGCCCTCTGGTTCCTGGATACGCGCGCTCCCTTAATATAATATTAATGAGCATGCAGTATACACGCCCGACACTCGTAACAGCTGTCCATATCGTAATTGCTACTTGCGGTAAAATGCATTGCGAGAGAAAAAAATAAACAAATAGATATTGAAGCGTACAAAGATGGAAGTTGCTCTCAGATGTAGCATTAGATTCAGTCGTAACGAATACAAAGAAATGTTTAAAAGACATCCCGACAATATCCTCATCCACAAATAACGCGCAACGTTAATCAGACAAGCGGTTCAAGACAATGGCATGATAGATATATAATAATATATATATATATATGTATAATATATAGATACATGGCAAACCGTTTAATGGCAAAAGTACTAATCATACTAATTACTGTATAAGAAGCGTGCATCTCTTTCTTCGTGAATAGATTTGTTCGTGTGTATATGTATGTATATGTATGGGTGTGTATGTCTGTTTGTCTGTATGTATATGTAGGGGGGTCAAAGGGGAGCGAAGGTGACGACAACGCTTTCGAAATAGCATAATAATAATTATTGGTATAATAATAATAGACAAACACCAGATAAGGCAGTGGTTATTCGCAGTTATAGTTGCGGTGAGCAGTCGTGAGGGAGATGCCCCCGAAAGCTACGTGTTAGCCAAGATTACCGAGAGATGCGGATTACAACGTTTCGCTCTTCAAACAAAGAGGTAAACGTCAAGTTTCCTGCTGTCTAAGCAGTGCAAAAGTGAGAAGAAAGCTGTTCATTCATCAAACGATATCCGCGATAACATCCTGTTCCCTCGTTAACCTTGAAGGTTAGCAGCAATTAAAGTTCGAGTTTGCATCAGAGCGCCATGTAATTACCAACTTTTAAAATTCGAAGATTATCGGACAGGATCGATCTAGATAGAAAGGGACAAATGTTTTAAGATTCATCATTCGCGCAATGTTATATGGAACAATGCGAAAATGAAGAAGATAATAACGGATTCCCTGAAGTCCGATCAGTGAAAACAGTCGTAGCTTCGCTATTACGATCTTCAGGGAATCGCATGCCGAGCAGAGGGTCCAGTATGACCGATATGCATGCACGCTAAAACTTCTCTCACCCGAACGGCGCTTGTGATGCAAATTCGAGACCGGATAAAAAACTGGTTACAATAATGAGTCTACCTGTCCGCAGCTGTCTGTGTAGACGACACAGTGAGCGTTTTGGGGGACCACTTGGGCCCCGACAGTGGCTAAGGCTGCTAAGGCGATCCACATGCAGCAAACGAGGCAGTGTTCGTACGGTATTTTTTTTTTCAAGTATCGGTAGTTTTTTTGGTGGTCGTTCATTACCACAGTCGGTTGAATTCGGTGGAGAAGGCACCAGATCAAAGGAGACACGCGTGGAGCGTGTCCTCGGAGCATCCAGGTACATGTACGACAGTGAGATCGAATTCGTTTTATCGTTTAGTTCCAAAATTTTTTTATGCGTGTCATCCATTTAATTTTGCGTTATTGTTATTATTGTTATTATTTTTTTTTAAATTAAGCACTCCACGAAGGAACATGATGAGTCGTCGGTTAAATTGCAGTCGCAGCCGTTCGTCGTCCCGATAAACGCGCCGGTACGCGAGTAACGAGTGAAAAAGCGCGAGAAAAATGAAAGCGTAAATTACGGAAAACGAAAGTGTAAATCGTCGGCTTGTCGTCGCGCCCGTCGTTTATTTATTTATTATTTTTTTTTTTTCGAGTTCGTTTACACGCATGGTCGTGCAAACGAGGAGAGAATTTCGAAACGTTGGTTGCCACGCATTGGTAGAGGCGCGAACGTACGTGTGTATTTGAGCGCGCAATATTATACACATTTTAGATTCGATGAACAACGGATGCATGTACCAGGGTGTGCCGCACAGACATTAATTCCGATTTTGTCCACGGGGGCATCGAGTTTTGATGGGCGGGCATCGAAATAATGCGGCGGCGGTGCACACATACCAAGCCAGCGTTTCAAGAATATATATATTCATTATAAATAATATATTATATATATGTGTGTGTATATATATATATATATATATGTCGAAAATGGGAGATTACATGTAGATGTATGCACGGTCAGATAGAGGCAAAATCGGGAAAAATCAATCAACCAGTCGACCGAAGCACGTGATAAAGCGGAGAACAAGAACGCATGTGTCAGGTCGCCGCCACCCATCCACGAATATATACGTCACGTGAATATATATGTGTGTGTGTGAGTGTGTGTATATATATATATCGATATTATCATATCGTTTATTTTTCGTTTAATCGCGAGCCGCCATTTTCGAATTGCACGACGATGTTCCGAGTCCGTATGTCGTTTTATTTCGTTCATTCGTTTGCCAAATATTTATCAAACGATTCGGCGTGGCCACCAACGAACGAAACGAGATCGGCGATTGTGAGAAACAAAAAAAAGAGAAGGGGGAAGAGGAGAAAAGCACCGACAAACCATCACCATAGTTTCGTCCATGATTGGTTAACGAACGCGAAAAAATGATTGACGATTTTGCATCGAGTTTTAAGTGGCGTGCGACCAACGATATTGACGATCCGTGCGTTTTATTATTACGTATTTGTCGTTTATCGTGAGATGCACGGGATAGTTTTATGGATATACGACAAAGGTTTTTTTGATTAATAATACGGCGTATTAATATTGTTTTTGTCGCGAAGATTTTCGGCGTACGAGCGGGAGAGTTGTCACACAATCGCCACATGAGTGTAATTCGATCGAAGTAGGGTAGGGAGCGGATTGGAGCCATCGTATAGGTCGTGGATGTTTCGGGAGATCAATTAGAGGATTGGACCGGCGTCACGTAGGCCACGCAGGACGTCGGGATTGCATCGGTCGAGTCGGGATGAAAGCGTCGGCAGGGATAGTGGATCAAACGGTATGCACATGGTGAATTTTCGGTTGAGAGACGCGTGCGGTGGGTATCCAGGCGAGGGCAAGCATGAAACAGAAAGTTGAAAGAGAGACCATGAACGATCGCGCTTCAACATGCACCAGTGGCGTGTGTGTATGTATATATACGTGTAATACATATATGTGTTGGCTGGCACACATTCGTCTCGTACAGAGCCGGTCGTTAGAAGTCGCACGCGCACGCCGATTCATTTCTTGCGCTGCAAACGAATGAAGAGTGGTATACGGCACTGCATAGTATATTAAACTATACATCTCTGACAAACCATGGCTAGCCCCGGAATAAAATAGCCACAGACAGCGAATCCTTCGAACGAGTACGCTCTCGTGCATTCCTCTATGAAGCTTTGCGTTTCAAATACACCGTGTTCGCATGCGCTAGTAAGTGTCTATATCGAGTTTTGTCGAGGTGACAGTTTGACCAGGCAAATAGGTACAGATGACTTCCCATTTGGAGCGATTGATGCATTCCCAGAAAGTAGCGAGCCCAAGTCTGTGTAAATCAAAATCGCTTCGAGCAAAATTAACCCAGTTTTTCTTATCCTGATTTTTTTAAAACTCTGATTATATAGTTATATATAGCTGGGTTCATTTTCCAATAAATTTAAATATTTTACCAGCTTAAGATATAATAATACGCTGAGATTGAATAAAGTCGAAGAGATTAATAAATTAAAAGTTTAGTCTTTTTAAACCTTATTCAT
Organism: Aphaenogaster floridana; assembly: GCA_003063835.1. Classification (NCBI taxonomy): domain Eukaryota; kingdom Metazoa; phylum Arthropoda; class Insecta; order Hymenoptera; family Formicidae; genus Aphaenogaster; species Aphaenogaster floridana. The sequence goes on along the minus strand of NJRP01000043.1, from coordinate 468,820 downwards.
TACATTACTCTTCCACTCGCTGTAATTTATTTTACTATTTTGTTCCCAGATCTCAAATTTCTGTTTTTCCTTTAACTTTGTTAATTACCGTAATGAATTTTTAATTGAAACACTCCATTATGTACATCAAGATAAAAGTGAATTATTCGTCGTACTTTTCACAGATATATTGCAACCCTTTTAATTAAATATTCTCGTTCGCGAATTTGACTTTCACGTTGATCTCTAGGAATGCACTTAGCACGCAAATCGGGGGCTACTTATTAAACTAGTACATGTCGTACGGAAAAGACGCAGAATGCTGAAGTAAGCACATAAAATCCGTATCTTCTACAGAGTATGTGATTCTGTGCCAACACTCTATATATAAGAAAGTAGTCTATTAAATATATTATAGAATAAGTACAATTAAATGACGATGGAGCTAAAGCATATTAATACAATAAAGTGCTACTGCGATACTTACATTGGAAAGAGTGCTGCATGTCGATTTTTAATATCGGCGCAGGTATGCGGGTATGCAAGAAGCGTCGCTTGCGTTCAAATTCTTTAGCGCAGAAGAAGATAGACAGCAATATATTGATTATTATTAAGTGGCGAATCTGGTAAGGATCATGAAGATGGCTATATTACAAAAGCACATATAACTTTTATTAGCCACGGAGCGCAGCAAGTGACTTACTCGTATTACAGTAACAGCAGGACTACTACTAGAATTTCCGGAAACCGCGGTTTCTCTCGGATTCTGTCGATATATAAGTGCTTCAACGCGTAACAAACAAAACAAGCAGTAACTAGATCGCCGCCGTTCGACCATTAATAGTGGGAGAGACCAATCACGCTGAAATATACTTTTTGCGCGTATCCATCATTTGCATTCGCGAATCGTTCGTTGTATTCGGAGGATTAGAGTGCGGCAACAAACTATCGAATCGTCGCGAATATGGGACTGCAGTTTCGGGTTAATTTGCTCCATGCGTGAGCACAGAACCATAAACTTTCGTTTACATATTTGCGTAATTGCGTTTGCTTACTCGACATGTACACGCGTACATGTATTCGTCAAATTGCACCGGCCATCCTGACTTCTTTTTTTCAGACGGCTGCGCTAGCTTTATCGCAGCCGCAATATTACGGCCGAATAGGATCGTTTGCAATCGATCGTTCGTGGCGCACATTTGTAATCGCAGCGAAATTATGCCGACGATATAAAAGAGAGGATAGCCCACGTTATTTGCCGATTGCGATTCGCTGCGAAATGGCTCTGCCCGCCGAATATGGCGGAAGCGGCAAACGAAGCGCGACTAGAAGCAGCTAGCGAAATCATTTTTGCTGCGATAAAGTACGAGGCTGTAACTGACAGAATTTTTATTTTTTTTAGTTCTTTTCATAAACATTATATAGCTGTTGCGGCATCATATAAAAATATTTTCGGAATTTATAGCGTTCTCTCTCTCTCTCTCTCTCTCTCTCTCGCTCTCCTTTTTTGTCTTCCTGAATTGCAGTAAATATTATACAAAGAAACCAATTGCTGATAAAACTGTCATTTACTGCCTCTTAACTTATCACGCAGTTGCGTAGCATCGTTACGATCTGCGAAGATCACTGACTCCAACATCGCGATGATAAACAGCCTCTGAAATAAAATTTTATGTAACTGTGTGCAAGCGATTATACGTTTTGGAGCTATGATCTTCAGCTTTTTCGTCAAGATTTTATATTTACAAGAGGCTCATTGTGCCAAGCATTATGGAAGAGCTCATTAGGCACACACGCACATCTTACGCAGGCTTAGCGATGAGTAACAAAGAAAGCTGGAAAGGAAGCGAAAGGAACGCGGGATGATGAAGTGGGGGACATATCAGAATATTTGAAAAAGGTCGTAATAAGTGAAACGAGTCCGTTATATCACATGCTTTAATTATCAATATCGGAATAATAACTTCATTTTAAACAATTCTCGTATTCTATTTTCTCGATTCCAAAATTCCAAATCGTCTCCCGGAAATATAGAAGCCGTGTACTACGAACGTAGCGTAAATAATATCGGATTTCATCAAAGCAAAGGATAACGCGAATCTAACTACAGCGGTGCCTTAAACTCGTTTGTTCATGGTGTACGATCACCGACCGAAATCGAAACTTATAATATTGCGTCCCAAAATTTATTTTACCCCACGTTCGAAATATACGACTTGCGAGAGCACGATAAAACGCGATAAGAGCGCCGACCTTCTTCTCGATGACGATCAACCATCTTTGCCGGGGAACGGAGCTGTGGCGATTGTATAGAATAAGAGGATTAAGAGGCCAGGAATCGACATGTGATCGGGAGGGTACAGATATTAACAGATACATCTCCTCCGTGCCTCAAGAATATCGCAACTAAAGCGCGGGGAAAAGCCGTGAGGGTGGTGGAAACGGAAGGTATAGGAGGTGAAGATTACAGGGAAGAAGACAAGAAGAGAGGGACAACGAGTCGTGAGTTGTATGGCACTCTTTTACAGTGTTTGCCATAGTAAAAGCGGCTAACATCTACGTGGTCTTTAAGAGGACTCGCGTGCTTGGCGTAACTCGCGTGCTCTTGGTGATGAGAAAACGTCGCGAATCGTAGGAAAATTAATCCGCGACGATTCGCTGACGAGCAGTGACGCAACGTCGGCAGGAATTTCGCCAAGGGCACGCGACAGTGAAGGGACACCCTGTTTAAGAGCATCTGCGGAAAGAAACGTCAAAATTAACGTAAGTGTAACTAATCCGTAGAAAATTGCGATTGGTATCGCCGATGTGACAACGGGTTTGCAAACAGCATGATATAATAACAATAACCGAAAGGAAATAATTACAAATATTTTTTTTTAAAAGTGTAAAAGAAAGTCGTTACAATACAAGCACTGAGTCGAATAGATTCCGAATGAGAGGAGATTAAAAACAAGGGAAGCAGGAAGCGAGGCTAAGACTGTGAGCAATAATGGGCGCAATATCGAATAATACGCAAGTATATATATATAATATATATATATGTATAAATATAAATATTACAAGGGATTAGCGAGTCTCGGGAAGTTCTGTTTCACTTTTCTTTTATCATAGAAAGAGATGAAATAAGAAGAAGCATTAATAAAACAAATATTCATGCATTTCTCAAGCATTATTATTACAAATACTGGCTGACTCCTTGACAAACCCCGTGAGCGTGCACGCGCAAAAACGCATTCGAGACTGCGAGATCGACTACGTCTCTCTATCTCGAGTCGGCGCAAGCTGTCGCGTTTCATCACTTTTCGTCGTGCCTCGCGCGAGGACGATGTTAAATCCCGACGCATCGGCGCACACACATAAACGCGCGAGTACACACAACACGATGGTGAATAACGAATGAAAGAATTCGGACAGATTCAAGTAGATCTGCGAGCGCGCGTACAATTGTTGAAGGTGCGCGCGGACTTTTGCATCTACATTCCCGAGATCGTGCGTAATGTACTCTCGACATATTGATATTACATATGTGTGAGCTCTGGGTATGTGTGTATATATGTTTACATACGTATATGTATAATAATGTACAATGAGAAGAATTATAAGAGACAGTACAGTACACAATAATAAATACTATCTGATGCGTGTATAGTTATAGTCGTAAAACGTTTCTCTCTTTCTCATCATAATAAGTGTATTCAAACATGTGTATGTGTGTATGTGTGTGTGTGTGTGTGTATGTATATGTGGTTATGTATATATACAGATACATAGTCCACAAAATAATTTCCTGTACGTGTAATTAGTTACCTTGTGGAATATGTTCTTATCTTCCCTTTCGTTGCATCGCGTTAACTTATATGCAACAACGACAATACGTACATGTTTGTGTGTATATATGTGATTTATCTTAATAAGGGTATATAAATATAATTATATATCGTGTAAGTTTCATTTTTTTCCCTTTATCGTAGTGCTTCGCTCTTGCGTCGCGTGTCTAAATAACGTAGGCATCTGTTGTATACGTGTTCTCTGTGTGCAATGGTGTATAGAGTGCAAGGGGAAGGCACTTCCGCTGTTTTGCCGATGTCACACCGAGAACACGGGATTGCGTTTCTCACTTCTCCATCGTCCGCGTACAAGACACCCTACACTAATACATATCCTTTAAAAGAATACACTCTCCTCTAATAAAATATAATGAACATTCTTCTCTTATGGAAGTACGTAGTAGCTTTGCGATAAAACAATCACAGTTCTAAGGAAACATCTTGCTACATTTGATGCAACAACGGCGACGACCGATCGATCGCTCGGACCGATCGTGTCGTGCCAGAACGCGATTCCGAGTTTTCGGTGTGAACTTAAAAAACCAGCCAACCTCTCGATAATGTACGTATATAATTTGTAGACATCAAGTTCAGGAACCCTAAAAGTGTCGGTCCGTAATCGGTATTTCAGGCTCGATCCTATCGACTCTCACTATCCTTGTACCTTATAGAGTTGTCGTTAATACGGAACTCCATCGCGCATCATCGCCGAATCTTCGGCTTGTCCAAGGCCGTTAGGACAAACTTTGCTTACGGATTAACGTATTATATCGTCATCTCGAGGCCCTTTAGCGCCGATGACGTCACGTATGATACCATGACGTGACGCATGGCATCATAAGTACTGATCGTAAGTTCCAAGTTGACGCCATACAAGGCACTGAAAGGGCTAATCTTACTATACTCCAGTGTCACGCGCATGCGAGAACAGTGTGTGCGTGTACGTGTGTACGTATAAGTGTAATACATTACATATTATCACATAGGACCGCCGCACGCGCGTTTATTATAAGGATAGAAACAATTTCTTCCCTCTGGGACAAGCGCTTCGATAAATTCCCTTGGTCACTAATACAAAACAGCATTCGCCTTAAAGAGTTTTCTCGCATGACATTTGTTATGGAAGACCCATCATATCGTTGAGAATTCTCAATTCTGACTCTAAAATGATAACCACCATTGACTTACAGATCTTAGTAAAAATCTATCCTCAAAGCAAATAAAATTCGACGTTACAAACGTCAATTATAGAATAATTCGTCGATTATAAATATATAAGTTATGAGCGTTTAAAAAACATGTAGACTCGTCATTTCAAAAGAGAGATAACTCCAGTTTAGACCATGGAAGAGATAGTTGTGAAATAATTATTCGAATATCATCAAAATATGCTATGTTCATCATTTATACAGTTACATGTAAAGTCAAAAAGATTATAAAATAGGTAACGATATTAAATAAGTAGGCGAGGAGAGATATCTTTCTCCGAAATCTATAAAAGTGTTGTGTGCTGCTCTTTAAATTATGTGCTGTCCATATCAATTTATGGTTTAGCCATAGACCGTTTTGCGATTCGTTATTATTAAAAGTTACAAGTCGCTAATCTAGAATCATTATAAGACAATTTCATTCTATAATCTTGTGCGTTTTCTGCATAGGTGACATTATGACCCCCTGGAAGAAGTTGTTTCTAATACCGCGGAAGAACCGAAGGAATTGTGAGGAAATATACTTATTCTCCATTCATATCCATATCTCGAGCTTTTTCAGGCCAAACTTAGAACGAGAAGAGATACAACATCGTAATCCAAATAAATTTTTTGGCAATTGCAATTTGCCACGTCGTGACCAGGATCAAGATTAAAACTAAACTTTTACGAGAGAGATTTAAGATAAGTATATCGCGAACCTTTTCGCACGGAGCGATAAAAGTACATTTCACTTGCATACGTGCCGGAATTCTCGGAAATACCTCACCTTACTCTGTTCTTCCGCGTTTTCGTGTACACAAATTCCTACCGCTGTACAATTCGTTCGCTCGGTTTTTTTTTTCGTGAAAATTATGCTACGACCGGCCGTTTCGTTTCTTCTCCACCATACGTGCCAGCGAGTGTGCTGTTCATGTATGTGTATATATATAATTATATTTAATATATATATAATATATATTGTTACATATGTTAATATATTATATGTATTATTAAAATATATTATATATGTACACAAACATTTATATATATACGCATATAACTCTAACACATACGACAAATATCTTTCAATTTCGTCCTGTATATAAAAAAAATTATTTACAAATGCATATATACATACATATGCGCATATGTATATATGTATATATGTTTATAACTTTACGTTTGGACTTAAACAAACTTTCAAATCACTGGCAGACACGTGAATGCGGACATGCGGAAGAGAGGAAAGTAGATGCCAGTGTAGATACGTTTCTCTGTGTTTTCTCGCACACGAATTACGCTCTCTCGGCTAACACCGCATCGCTTTTCTCTCTTGCCGTTATACGCGCGAATTAATAAAAATATACGCAGTGTCTATCATGTAAATCGTGTGAATGTCTTAAGTGTAATGTTTGTGCGGTCGTGTACCACGATGCGCATGTGAACTCGTTTTCTCTCCACCCTCGAGGGGCAATCGGAGAGACGTTTCTCTTGCCGTCTCACCGCCTTGAAGATTGGACCGACCATTTTTATTCTCCCTCCTCTTTCTCCCTTCAATTCCACGTAAATATATCCGCATATCTCGCGGACCCGCTGTTTCTCTTTCTCTTTCTCGATTATTTTCCATATTTCTCTCATTCGGCTAAATGCATAAGCTCGTAGGTCGCAATTGACGAAGTTCACTGTGTGCAACAGACTCCCCCGAATTGAATCCATCAGGACAGAAGAGTACGTTGTGTTCGAGCACGCTTACGCTAAAGATATAGATACGCTAAATATAAAACAAATAACTATCCTAAATTCTACGCATATTACATGACAACTAAGGATCTACCGGAAGCGTCGCATCTTCCAGTCGAATTTATACTCGTCGATGTGCAAGGTGTTTTTAGGAAATATATGTCGCCATATATAGACATAATATATACTCTTATATCTAAACCAAAAAAAAGACAGGTCAAGTCAATAAAAATTTTAAAACAATTTTCTTTAAATATTAACAAATATCACGCATGAGCCTCGTATAATTCAAAATATATTATGTGATAACGAAGAAAACAGATTTTCTGAATGCACTACGCGATGCTAAAATGTTAAAACCAATGTAATTTGCGCGATCTTTTCTTATTTAATATAACTTTCTTCCGAAATGAACAAATAAAATTAAATTTTGAACATATTACTACAATATATAAACAAGCAAACCATGTGCTCTAATAAAATAATCTAACTTCGGATAATAATTATTTTAAGAGTTCTGATCGCAAACGCTAATTAACACTACGGACTTAAAGGCAAGTATCGCACATAACGTGACATAGGCCGAGCGTCGTTTTCATCTTCCTTGTTCCGGACGTTATACGTTAAAATTTGGACGAATGGCTATAACACAAAAATTTGTGTAATTCCGAAATAAAAATATTGCGATGCCGATTGTACGGCGCAAATTGACTTATTTACAATTTAGCTTATTAAAAGAACAAAACGGAGCCACGTAACGACACATAACATTTTCAATAGTTCTCTGTAGTAAAACAACGCAAATTATCGGCAAAGTTAAAAACTATCTCTATAAAGTATATCGCAAATCGCTATTATTCTAGAAAAAATCAAATAGTAAAATAGACGATTAATATAATTCGTGACTTCAGCCACGTTTAATTTTTCGCAAACTCTCTCGCCTTCTCGCGAACGCAGTCTTTACCGGCAAGTCGAAATTTTCAGTCGAAATTAAATTCAGGTTTATTTCGACAGAAATAAGATCGGAACGGTAGTCACGTCTCTCCCTCAGTCATCTAAACAAGCAGGTAATATGACGGGAAAAAATCCCGTATCTCTTCGCATCGTTCACCATTCTCTTCTGCAGTTGTACGCTTATAATGCTCCAAATGGAATTGGGTCAATAAGGCACTGTTCACCGACAATGTCTGACTAGAAAATGAATCTATTTTCGGAACTTGGTTTTTTTTTTATATCAGCATCTCATCTCTCGTCTCGCAATCGCTCAACTGAATATTCTGTCCCTCTCGCGAACGAAGACCGATTTCTCGCTTCTTGAGCACCGGCGATGGAGATTAATATCCTAGGACTGCACTTTTTCTACATTTTTCGTTTCATCAATATAATCAATGTAGTCGAAGATTTAAATATGTGATTTTTTAATAATACCGAATAAAATTAAAGCTCATAAATTGCAATTCAATATTTTGTATATGGTACAAAGAATGTATATATTTTATATATATATATATATATACTCTTTCTTTCTCTCCCTCTCTCTCTCTCTCTCTCTCTTTCTCTCTCTTTAAAACATTTTTATCAGCAAAATATAGAAAGATCAAATAACAACATATGACAAGAAGTTCACTAATCTCCACTATGTAATTTATGCCAAAAAGTATAACATTCTAGGACTAATTCCCACTGGGTTATTGTAAACTAATGTATCAAATATTCATTTAGCTCAAAATTTTACAGATTTCATTTATTTTATTAATCTTAAAAAGCTTTTTACTTCCACAAACGCTATTACTTCTAAACGCGATTAGCAGCTTTCATCAATCTTACTGAGACTGAAACTACGAAACTACGAAAATACAATCGCGAAAGTCTATGCGGAACGTAATAATTGTTACGGTCCATCATTCGTCTCTGCAATTGAACGCTATATAATCATCAGTATACTCTAGAATTATCTAAAATACGCCACTACCGCGATTGGTAGTGACAAACATCATCCGTAGTGACTATCGCGGAATCGTTCGCTCGTTCTCGCGAGGGAAAGAACGGAAGGTGCCCAAAGGAAGGAACGGCACTTTCATGAGAAGAGACGAGTCCTCCCGAGCCGGTAGGCAAGGACGTCTTTACGACGTCTTCATTTTCTTGTACGGTTGCATGATCACGCCGGAACTCACGGGGATCGCTACCTGCGGCTGTGCCGCTATCGTCGCCGGATTGCCTATCTGCGGTACACCCGCAGCCGCAGCCGCGGCCGCGGCCGCGACGCCGCCCGCTACCCCGTGTACGCCGGCTACTCCAGGTAGAACGGCATACGGATTCTGGACATAGGGCGTGGTCTGTACGGTCCCGGCACCGGGTATCGACGCTTGGACATACGGATTCGGCAGGATCTGCTGTCTGATCAGGGAATATGGATTTATGGGGGTCGCTGTGGGCGGCGGTCTGGAGTACGCCAAGATACCCGCGGACAGCGGTGAGGTCAAGGCGCCCGGGATACCGGCCAGACTCGGGATGACGGGTCTGGGAGTCGCTGCGGTGGCTTGCAGACTAGCTGCCGCCACCGCGGGATTCCCGGCGGCTGCCGCGGCGGGATTCATGAGGTTTTGTTTGTTCAGGGCGACGCCGGTGTAATTAAGCGCGGCGAGCTGGCCAATGCCGTAAGACTGGGAGGCCTGTGAGAGCTTGATGGCTTTAGCATAGTTTTTCTGGGCGACCTCTTTGGCGAGAGCTGCTGGATCGAGATGGGTTGGTAACCCGGAGGCCATTCCGAGGCTGTTGAGCATGTTTAGACCCGCCATATTGGAGGCATGGTGGGCATTATAATTGCCCATGGAGGTCATCGTTATCGGTGACATATTCGCCATGGAGACCATGGAAGCCATCGAGGCCATGTTCATCACGCCAGGCATCGAGGTCAGACTGGCCATTGAGGTCAACGGACTCATCGCTGATGGCAGCGCCAATTGGTTAATTTGTTGCTGCTGTTGCTGATGATGCTGCACCTGCTGCTGATGCTGCTGATGTTGCTGCTGATGTTGCTGTTGCTGCTGCATCGACGATGGGCTCGAATGATTCAATTCGGGGGAGTTACGCGCATTTTCGACATCGTGATTCTGCGTGGTAACCGGCTGCTTGTTATTGCCGTTATTATTGTTACTGTTATTGTCAGCGGTCGGAGGTGGCGGCGGCGGATTGTTGCAGGGATCCATCAGCACGCCATTGTTGGCGTCGGCGCAGTTATTGACTGTGGCGCCAGCGGCTCCCTGGGAGGAGGAGGATTGCACCACCATTGCGTGGTGGTTGCTTTGCACGTTCGGGGGTTGCACGACCGATTGGTTAGAGGTTTGGGTGGGTAGGGGTGGTGTTCCAGTGTACTCACATGACACAGGCACGAAGGGCTGCTGCAGCTGCATTAACTGTTGATAGGTCGTCGCACCGGTAGGCTGATAGACCGGCACGCCGGACTTGTCGGCCGCCGGTCGTTTATACGGAACCATCCCTGGGAAGGCCTGCAAAAAGAATTGCAAAGAGATTCGCGATTAGAATAGGGTTGTGGTGCGAGCGGCGTGGCCACTCGAGCGGAAGCTTCCTCCATGAAAGCCTCGACTCCGTTTCGGCCGGGGATACGATATATTGTTCTCTTTTGCGTGCTCATGAGTTTTCTTGATCCAGCCGTGCAGGGGACATCGGGTTTGACGTTTTCCACGACGAGGCGGTCGAAAGGCCGACCTCTTTCGTTCAACAATTAAACTCAACCGTAATTCGTAACAAATTACAATAGTATTGAAAGATGAGTTGATATCAATGTATTGTTACAGCGATTCTTTCGTTTTCTTTGTAAAACAGCGATTACGTCGCATGTATTGCAACCGGGAGGAATCACATCTGCATCTCAGCGATATTATCACTGATTTACAAAGAAACAATCGCTGCTATCCCGCTAAACCGCTCCATTTTAAGACGCTTGCAAATTTAATGATAATTTCAAAAAAATTTTTGTCAGTAGAATTTTTACATATCGTTGTAAGAAGTTAAAATCTCCCATACAAATAACTCCCCTGAATGAGGAGAACGCGAGTACAAACGGATACGCGCAAAGAAATGGATCGCAGTCATATGAATTATGATTCAATGTTTAGGTTCTGCACTTACAAAGTTCTCGTAGTAGAACGACCCGACAGACTTCATGTCCATCTGCAACAAAGACAGGATCGGTTTCAACTAATTTCGAGGACGAGGCGCGTTACGTCTGTATAATTGGATTTTCGAGACGGGAAACGAGAGAGGGTCGTGTCTCAAAGAAACGGGGGGTAGACGGTGGCGCGGTGGAGAAGGGTGTTGGACTGTGGTAGTGTGTAAAAGTTGTGCCGATGACGCAGCTTGCGGCGACGTTCCCAAACGACGACGTTTCGTTGTTGGATAACTGCAAAATGTTTCGTTCTTTCTTTCTTTCTTTCTTTCTTTTGCACTTTTCCTCTGTTTCTACTACTGAGAGCGTGTCAGAAAGACCAGCCATTGTTAGTATCGAGGACCGTGCGCGGCTCGATTAAAGAGAGACTGTCGCCTTACATTAATAAACGATCAAAATACCGATCGGAAAACTGCACTGTCGCCTTCCTATTAAGACTATTGCGAGAGCGAAGAAGCAGGAATCGCGCTGTAACAAAGTGTCGATGCTAATGTCCGATCTGAAAGCTTTTCGTCCATTTTCGCGAGATAATTGTGAAGACAAATGAATCTTTTCCTCCTTACGAGCAAAACGGAGAGACTGAAGAGAAAGATATAAAGAGAAAGAGAGATAGAGAAAAAGAAAAAAAGAAAGAGCAAGAGATCGACAAGAGATATTAATAAAAGGCGCAGTTGGGCTTGGCTCGGAGAACAAAAGGCTTCGCGATACCGACGTGATGCGAAAGTTGCACAACACGGATTCACGAAAGCTGGTAGGCTTGCGGTGATATTTGGTGAGCGGGCACTTTGGTAAGTCGCCTGCGAGAGACAGACGCGTGCGCAACAAAGAGGGGAAAGCCAAATCAAAATCTCTATCGAGGTGTAAAACACGTTCGAGTTAGAAGCTGCGGTAGACGAGATGCAAAAGCTCAGAAGCTGACTTATAGTAAAGTGGCCGGGGTGAAACATATTGTCACAGCGGCACAGATACGTACATATATGTATATGCGTGTTAACACGTGTTCCCGCGGTTGCTCACCAACGAAGGACTCGGAGTCGTAACGACGCACGGATACAATTTTCAAGAACCGCGACTTACGCGCAGACTTCCCGAATGCGCCGCGAACGACTCCGAACTCGCCTTTGATCGCCATATGCGCTTCGCGACTAATGCAGAAAATAAATGTAATTGCGAACGTCACCAGTAAGCGTGTGCGCGAAAGCGAATCAGCGTCACACTGCGTTTTGCTTGCTTGAGAATGTGCAACCGACTATCACGCAAGAGACAACGTGCCTTTCAGCTCTTTATGATTCGTATCGAGTACTGCTGCCCATTAAAACTTTCAAAAACGTTATGTTATATCGTAGTAGCAAATATTTTCATCGAACTCTTTACTTCTCTGATCACATATTAAGAATATTGTAAAACAGACGATAATACGCTTTAGAAAGGAAATTAAAAGCATTTATTCCTTTTAATAAATTTAAAGTCGGCTATTCGCTAATCAAAATTTAGACATTACTATAACTTTTAAAAATTGAACATAAATTTCTTTCCTAATTATAACATATAAATTGGGTTTTTGTTAGAATAAAAAACTTGCTAAAAAATAGTTCGCTAAATAAATAATATTTTTTTGTCTTTTTGCACTACAGCCAGAAACCTTTCGACTTCAAATTCACCAAAGAAAATTCGTAATTTCCATATCTTACAATATATCTTGTATACGTACAGCGAAAATCCATTCACATTCGGATGCTCCGATATTATCACGTTTCAAAATTTTTGTTCTGAGATATTGATATATTTCTGCAACAAGAGTTTGCATTCTTATGAATTTATATGGATTCTATGCAGGCACTTCTTTCTCTTCGCGTATTGAAAACTCGCGTACCGAAAATACCGGGAAGTTATGCGCGCTTTCTGAAGGAAGCCTCTATTTGTACAGCGAAAATCCATTCTCGTTCTGACGCTCGGAGTTAGAAAGTTGCACATGGATAAAATTACGTCTCAAACCCGAACGGATCTGTCGATCGCGTTTCAGATGCTGATTGACAGTATTAGCGACGGAGAGATAGAGAGAAAGAGCGAGATATGTACGTAATATATATATATAAAGACAGAAGAGTAAAAGAAAAGGTAGTATTAAAAAAAGTAGCCAGTGTATGTAAGCGATCTACAGTGCTCTTTAGCAGACTCGACGTGACTCTAACGAAGACAAGGGAAACCGTCTCGCGGACGGCAAATCTCGATGTCTTGAAACGCGTCGCGGCGATGAGGGTCCGCTCGACGATCCTCCGCGACAAGAACTGCCAAAACTTCGGTCATCGTCCAGAGCGTCGAGGGGATGACGTTACGTCCACCATCACCTCGGTAGTCGCTTAAGCACAACATGCATCATCGGCGCAAGCTCAGAATTTACACAGATCTAACGCTCCGTAGACGCAGCACCGCGGTATGCAGGATTCGCAGCATACCGCGAAAGTGCGCGAGCCTTTAGGGCCTCATGACTCGCCCTCTTTACTCTCTTTTCCGTTTCGTTTCGTTTCGTTTCGTGAGGGAGTCCTGACGTACGGAGATTAGAGTCGACAGTTTCCTTACCGAGCTCGCATCGAAGCACGCGCGCACTTCCATATTAATATTTGCGTCCTTCGCGTTCACAAAAGTTTATTCCGATTCATTAATCCTTTAACATTAAAAAATCTTCAGTTCTTCAATCGTTTTAAAATTTTCGATTATATTGGCAGTTAATTTTTTCAAAATTTAATGAGAAATCACATCGCTGCTTGAATTTTCTTCAATCGTCAACATAACTTTGGTGCCTCGGATAAAATTTTTATTAAAACAAGTAATTACGCACAATATAAAGAACTATATAAAAAAGCTATTCACACGCTCGTATAAAATGTGACAGAAAAACAAAGAGATACCGCAAGATACCACATAATTTTTGCCAAACGTTAAAGGATTAAAGATAGATATATTTTGAGGCATATATTATCTGCAACCTATTTTGAATTTTTCTTAAGTGTTTCAACGGTGCGTGCGTGTCTCGAAATGTAAGCGCGACCAACGAGCGGATGACAATCGTAGTGAAAAGTGTACTCCTTTCACGCGATCGTGGATCCACTAATTTCGTTGGCCGAGGAATCGCCAAGGGGTAAATGTATGTTAAATCATATACGGTACTCGCTAGCCACGCTTAATGTATCTCCGCATGGACACGGCTTTGATGGAATATGCACTTTGCGTACTTCCTCACAGAGGGATCACTTTCATATTCCTGACAATACAAACGCGTGGCTAACGATCAAAATAAAGTAGTAAGCGATCTATAAATACATTACGAGGCGTAAGCTCTGGTACAGAACAACATTGCAACGAACGACAGTGGAAAGCGAAACCAAGAGAAAAAAAAGATAGAGTCTCTAGAATTTTTTACGCGATTGTTTTTGGATAGAAGCCGATGCGACATCGTGTACAACCCGAGAACGATACGAGAATAAACGTTCGGTATAAACGGTACAAGTGTTACGGTGGATGAATCGAATATGATACATCTCGCGAATCCTTACGCGCCCGCAGTATCAAGTTTTTGGGAAACCACTTTAACTAAAAACGATTTCATTCACGAACGTGACGTTTTATTAATATTACAGGATTCTTTTCGCGCAAATTCTTGTTGCTATCGCGTAACGCGATTATTTATCGCGTTATGTCGGAAAGGTTTCAATCATGACGCCATATGTGACGCCATCGATATCGTAAAGGTTTCTACGGTAATATTCTACACGATAGTACCGACGTTAGAGAGGTTTCAATAATGACGCCATACGTGGCGTCGCTAGGCTCATAGAGGTTTCAGTTGGCGCCGTATGTAACGTTATTGGTGTTCCAGTATATACGCTTCAATCACAACACCGTGCACGACGTTGCTGGTACAAACGTGATATCTCGTATCGTTAGGCTTACACGCGTCGGTTTCATTGAAACATATCTTCTATTTTCTTTTTTCTGGCTAATAGAGAAACAGCGGGACTCTTGTTAGAAATAAAAATGGAAGACAGGAGCTAGAGCTCTAAGCGCGCTCGGCAGTGTATTCACAATCGCAATAACTGTACTCATAACTTAAAGATACGACTACATGGGATCTCCAGAAAATGGCCTGGAACCGTCTCGTCGCGGTCGCCCGAACTTTACTGCGACACAAACTCCGCGACGTCGCTCGTAGCACGAGACCGGCGAGGAGCGAGGTCGATTAAATTTACGCTTAAACCTGTCCGTTTGCAAAGTTTCTCCGATCGAGCACAAGCAAGTACGAGCGAGTACGGGCAAACACCAGTTTGGAGTTCTACAAGATTAGCATGAGATTATATGACTGCCAGCGATTAATTTCTTGCATCCGGATTAACGATGTTGAAAATTTGTTAATATCGCGATTCGATAAAGTCGACTAATGATGAATGTAGCCAATATCTGATATCGTAGCAATATGTATTCGAAATACCGTATCTTGTTCTCGTCTATCAGTTAATTTCTTGCTGGTGCAATGTCTTCTTTTTTATATCAAGATATGGAAAATTTTTCAAGTTATACGATATATACAGGATTCTCGCGAGAATCGATATCGAGGCCACTTTACCGGAGTCCGGCTACGAAAAAAAGGAAAGTGTACTTCATGCATAAGCCGTGGTACCATTAGCAGATCATCATTGGAGTCGCGCATCCGCTTCTTGCCGAGCTCGATACTCGCCATACCGGCGCTCTGAAGTCCTCCGGGCATCGCAGTTGCCGGCACTCCTGACACTCCGCCAGCCAACGTACCCATTCCCGTCACGTTCGTCGGCATCGTCGCCGTCTGCGGTTTTCGTATCGTTTCGTTCCGTATTTATTTTTTCATTTTTTTTTTCGTTTTCATTTTCACACGTTCGGTTTGGTTTTTTTTCCGATTCCACGTTTTTTTTCCCCCGTGACATTTTTATGCGTGACGCAGATTTCAGGTTTTTACAGCCGCATACGTAGTTTCCCGTTTGCGTCGCCGTGCGTCGATCACATCCGTTTCCGTTTCGGCATTCCCGAGACATTCCCAATCGAGACATTTTCGTTTTTTTTTCGTGTGTTAGCATATTTATACATATTTTGTTGTATCGTTGCGACGGTCGTAGCGATGGTGGCATATACATTGTTTCCGTGTTTCGGCACATGCGTGCGGTGGCATCGGTCGATTGTGCGTATTATTTACGTTGGTTTTTATTATTTGCATTGGTACAGTTTTTTTTTTCCGAGTTTCAGTCGGCAATATTTCGCAGGCGTTAATTGGCAGGTAGCGAAGCGCACGAAGGTATTGTCAGCAAGCATGTAGAAGCATCGTCAGGCGGAAGAGGGCAAGATAAAAATCAAAAAAAGAAAAACAGACCAGTTGAGGCTAAGGCAAGAAACGACAGTCGCGATATATTCTTTTGTTTTATGTAAAAAAAAAGAAAGAACACATATACCCTTACGCGTGCGTGTATGTGTGTATACGTGTGCGTATGCGTGTAGATATGTATCCGCGCACAAGTGTACACGTTCGCGAATTACACGTGGCCCGCCGTACCGTGCGCTTATCAGGCTACTCTCTCGTCCTTCGTGAGTCGATACGTGTGCACACATACGTACACACGCGCACACGCATATACGCACGGGATTTACAATATTTTTGCGTGAGCTCGTGCGATCGCGCGTAAGATGATACGTCCGACAATGCGTAATACCCACTGGGTATAAATGCACCGCTCGAGTTACTCACACGTGCATCCCGAGTTACGTAACTGTTCTCGTTTATCACGCCACTCGATCATTCGCTTTTACCGTTTTAATTTTCTACTTAACTTTTTAACGCGAAATACAAGTGCAAACGAATTTCGAATGTAACCAAAGATAAGAACGTAAATCAAATGCAGATTTTTATGCGCGACACTGATAGCTTTACACGTTTCGAGTAATGTCAAAACTCCTGCAAGTGGAACGTGAACGGTTTTAGTCCGACGCGCGATCGCAACCTTCTTCGTCCGATAAACGCGGCTATGATAACGATCATGAGCTCGATTAGCCATATCGAAAGTTGAAAAAGATATTTTTCTTCACAATACATAATGACACGCGTTTTAGTATTTAAAGCCGCGCTTGTATTAAAATACGTGAACTTTCAATTATCGGCAAATCGAGAATTCGCTTAATACATATTTTTGGAGTAAATAACACGTTTTCACTTGTTTCCGGCACCGCGTTTATCGGCCTTCCATCGCGTTACTTTTTTGGAATGCATGTAGCAACGCGATGACTCGCAGAATGCAAGTTTCTACGAGACAGACGCGAGTAAAAACATCACCGATTAATAGTAATGGCAATAATAATATAACAATGCTGCTGATGATAATAATAATAATAATAATAACAATAATCAATAATAATAATAATTGTAGCATATTAGATAGGACCAACGGACGTAGCTGGCGTCAGCGTCAATCTGCGGGCTAATTGGCACTAATTCGTTATTTGATCGATATTAAGGAGAGAGACAGACAGTGAAATGACACATCTACGTGGCAGAGTACGATATCTATGGTGACTAAAAGAAAAGCGCAAATTTTAACAATATTGGAAAATCAGAATCGAACATAGAGCGTAGGACAGGGCACGTAGAGATAAAGGGACGCGTGGTACGAAAGAGACCCGGTCCCACTTCATCGTCCATCGACATCGGGCTTTCGGCTGGCGTTTCTGACTGCTGCAACACCTGCAATAATCGAGGCACTCTCTCGAAGTTGATTAGTTTTGCGTCTCTGCCTCTCATAATCTATATTTGCGTGTGGACATTCATGTACAAGATATATATACACACATACACACACATATGTGATATGACTCTTTGGCTTCTCGCTCCACTTTTCTCTCTCGCTTTGCGTCAGCGTCCGGCTACCATTCGCTCTTCCCTTTCGGCGCCTCCCTTGTGAAATGGAGAGGGCGATCGAGAGAGAAAGAGAGAGAGAGAGAGAAAGAGAGAGATAAAGTTATACATATATATATACAGTATGGAAGTGGGAAAAGTTACAGAGAATGCGTGCAAGAGACTATGAGTGAAGCAAAAGAGGAGGGTCGTCTCTTAGGACCCGTACTTCTCGTCTTTCTATCTTTACAATACCTGAAAAATTTACGAAAGAGACATTGATTTAGTTCGTCAATTAATTTACACCATTTCTTGTGAACATCCAAGTGTACGATGTTCTCTTGTTCAAGTCTTCTTGTTCAAGAACTCGCTGTTGTCGTCGGCATCTTCTTTAAGGAACAGGATAACGGTGTGTCGTAATCGTATTTCTGGTATATGCTGTGTAATGTGTGTGTATATATACGTGTGTATGTGTGTATGTATGACGGTATGTGCATGCGCGTGTACATATTTACATGTGCGACAATAATCTTGTTCTGTACAGATCGAGAATGCGCGAGCTTGTGCAGCTCGCACGTGTCGTATGCGGTTTCGGTGATAGATCTGCACTTTTACGTGCTTGGGAACTTCGTGTCGTACACTTGACAAACATTCAGGTATGGCATACCAATTCCGAAGAGTGCATCACGTCGCGACGATGCGGTTCAGCATGGCTCTCGTTGGCGACGTCGTCAGTACAGGCAACATACATCGAGGCTAATTACAAAATTCATTATGGAACTCATCATAACGCATTATTAAAATATTTCGTATCGAAAGAGTTCCAAAGCTATCGAACGTATAAACGATATTTGTATTAATGAAGATTATGGAAAATTTTTCTGTCGTACCAGTTCATTCTCTATTAAAATTTTTCTGTTAAAATTAGTTTATTATTAAAGTAACGATCGTTATTAAATTTGAGCAAACATAATGTATGCAATAGCTACATAATGCTATATTTTATCCTCTTTTAAATATCGAGATTATTAATTTCGTAGATCTGTAAGAGATCACCCATATGTGGAAACTTTACCGAATTTAAAAATTAAAAACAAAACGTGCAGTTTAAACTTTCTCGCGAGACGTCAAACCATCGACAGGCCATCTGAAAAAGGGAATAAAGCGGAGAGAACTGGTAAGACAAACATTCCCCCCGTATCGTGGTCGTGTTTCGTTTTCTAAGAGATCCACGTCGGTCCGTAACCCCCGAGGCAAATTCGGACAGAGGTGATTCCGTCGGTACGCGGTATGCACCCTTGGGAAATTGAAAACCACTTTTAGAGAATGAGACTTCCCTGCCAACAAGCTGGTCTGCCGCAATCATCCATGTGAGACTTTTCCTCCATTGTGTCCGGGTGTGGCTGCAGGTCTTCCGCGCGACGTCGCTGAAAGTCTTTCTCGCTCTTTCTCTCTCTTTTACTCCTGCTTTTATCTTTCTATAGCCATTACTTTTCTGATTTATCCGTCGGATAATGAACACGATCGTGTCCCGGAGACAAGTTCACGGATCGAAAACACGATGATTGAGTCTGCAGGAAACGGGGTATGTCCACCCCGTGCTGTTTACAAATACGTAATGACTTCGGGACGGCCGCCGTCCAGTCGCACTTTGCACCAAACACGTTCGCAAAAATAATCTTGATTTAATCGATTATCCATTCGTCAACCGGAACAAACTTGTAAATTAAATTGTTAACCTCCGACTCAATTTTTAGGACTGCGATTAATCATGCTTTAATAAAATAATAACAAAAATGATAAACGACAACGAAAGAGATGTTTGATTCACCTACACGTGACTTTTCCAGGTCAAGAGCGGTCGAAGAACAATGACGGAGAAACGATCTTCTAATTTAGATCCTGCTTAATGAACGAATCGCGAGAGCGACTACGCCGCTAACAATTCCTCGCGTCATTCCGTGGTTGCAATTATTACACGATCTTCTCGTGCTTGACGCTAACGTTATCGCGATCGCACGCGATTGCGAGAATTAAGAGACAGATTTGACAACGGAAGTGGACAAAGACATTTTATCGCCTGGCCCACACACCTCCCAACAAACCCGTCGTATCTATTCGTTTCTTCTACTGTTTTTTTTTTCGCTATCTTCTATGTATAGACGTATCTTTCAGGGACTCTTAGTGTAGCGTTTTTGTGTGGGGCAGCAAAAACAGCAGCGGGGTTGATAGCCGGGTTTCGTGCAGCACAGCTTGTCAGCAGGGTGGTGTACGTGTCATTCGTAAGAGATATCTTTTCTCAACTACATCTTATTTACAAGAACGTGATCACGTTCCATTTCCATTTCCACGTTTTTTCTGCATTTCAGTCCAATTAAATCGAAAAGAGTGCCTCGATTGGCAAAACATGTATAAAATACGTGGTTTTTTAAAATAATTCGTACATGAATATTGTATAAATATGAATAAATTCACTGAATATTATATATTTTGTGTATAATTATCTAGTTAAATTGTCTAATTTAAAATGCTATAATGTATTAATGGTATATGTTCACATGTTAACTTCGACAGGCGAAATATCAATTTATCAATAATATAAAAAACAAATCTTTAATGGTATTTTTATATCGGAAGGAAATGGAGCGTGCACATAGCTGCAAAAGTATTTGTAATTATTATGACCTAAGTACCGAACAGGTGATTGGTGTATTGCAACTAGTTCTTTGCACCTGGATAGCTGCGATAGGCTGCTAGAAAGAGAGAAATAGAACAGTGGTGTTTTGGTGATGTTAACAAGAATTTTGCCTCGTGTACTACTCACTACACACTACGGAAACGGCTGAACATCATACAGGAGATGTAAAATATGGACAAACACAAAAGCGACAAACATGGGACGAGAACTATACGATCGTTGGGAGAAAATAAAAAAAGTTGGTAAAAATAAAAAAGTAATTGTACTGTAAGAAGATTGGGAAACAATCAGGAAAATTTAGAGGTAAGAAAAAAGATGTCAAAAAACATCTCTATGGTAGTCATATAGGAGACGATGTCACGCTCCATCTTTTTGTATTTTCATAAAACTGGCTAAAATTGAATGGATAAATGCATGAAAAAGAATGCATTACTATGAATATAAATAAGGAAAAATTATTGTTTCATATAATATCAAATATATGATCCTCTTAGTATTGTGATAATTTTTAGTTAAATTTAATTAACAAATCACATGTAATATTTGCATGACAGATCTTCAGACAGATATTAAATGACAGAAGTTCATCGTACTCCTAGCACAACTATCATATAATTCTAGCACTGCGCAACAATTGGCCAATATTATTACTCTATGTTAATCTGCCTTCGCGCGCGATAACATCGTGTATATAAATATCCGTGATATAGATCGGCATTATGTAGAACTCGATACGTGTTCAATAGCGTGTGAAGCACGTAAAGGAACTATTGCTATCAAGGGAGAAGACCGACAACGTACATACTCGACGTAGATTGGCGAAAAGCAGCGCAGCAACGAAAAGCTTCTTTTGACGCAAAACTAGGAAACTGAAAGGGAGGGTGATGATAAACATGAAAGAAAAGAGAAAAAGATTGTGAGATAGAGAGACAGAGTAAAAGAAAAGGAACTATGGTTTCAGGAATAAAGGAGAGAGAGAGAGAGAGAGAGAGAGGAACGAGATAGGAAGAAAACAGGGGTTGAGGTGTAGGAGGAAGAGGGAACAATGTGCGGTCGAGGGGAACATGCGTGCACTTCGAGTCTTTTGTTCTCCGCAGGCGACATCCTCGGTCTGCACAAAAGACTTTCCGAGAGTATATCGCGAGAAGCGTATCGATATTCTCCTCTATCCTTCCGATTTCTCAAAACTTTTGAATTTTCGTCCGTTCAGGCGTATTTCTTGATAGAAAAAAGTACAGTGGGACCGTGATATATTCGTAATCAAGCGATATACGGGAGGTAGAAAGAATGTGAGAGTATAAATGGAGCCAAAGCGATCAAGAAATTATGTACGAATGAAAAAGAAAAAGACAAAAAGTGGAGCAATTTCTTCCCAAGCTTTGTTAGGCAAAAGCGCGATATTTCCCCTCCTTTTTTTAGCATGTATAACTTTCGATTATTTCTTAAAGTGCGGAATACTTAGGACTGCAATATTCTTTAGCAACGCGTTTGAATTAAATTATTAAATATAAATTTAATGTAAATATAGTATAAAATATCCTATACAAAATTGCGGTTAACTAATCGCAAATAATGAGATAATAAGAATTATGCGGTATCAAACATATTTGATCATCAATTTAAATTAATTCATCCCTTTCCGATAACCAATAATAATGTATCTTTAATATACTGAATCAATATGTGACATATTTATGTAATGTTTCATATATGAAAACATTTAATTAATATATATTCTTTCAAATGAGATAATGAGATATATAATCCATTACATCATTTTGAGCCACAAAGTATCCACACTTTACGATAGAGATTTAGCAAATAACTCTTCTTAATGATAAAAATGCATTGCAACAACAGTGAAACCGCGATATACGTCTCCGTCATTTTCTCTTCACGACAAGCGACATCAACTCCACTGTACTTTATTATCGCAGCCCAACAGTGAAAAGGATAGAGCATCGAGCGCTACTTTACCCTTTTTGACATCGACCAATTTCCAGCGGAGAGACAATTAAAAAAAATGAAAAAAGAGACGACACACTTGCATGAAGCACACGCCACATGGAACGATCTGCGAGGTCGAGGCTGGAAAGAGGCAGAAAGGCAGAAAAAGAAGAAAGTAGAAAGGAAAAAAGATTATTAGTGTTCTCGGTTGACCCATTAACATGAAGAATTTTTATAATGTTTAACCGTTTGAGTGCCACGGGTCATTGCAAAAATCCGGTCGAAAAGTGCCAAGCGGCACAATCGCGCTTCTGTTATTTCATGCCGAAAAATAAAGCGGAATATCGCGAAAACAAGAGAAGTCTTGTTTTCATTTCTTTTTAATAAAAAAAGTTGCTGCAAAGATTACGGAAGCAGAAGTTTCAGTTTAATAAAACCTTTTCAAAGTAACGCTAACGACAGGCGTGGTAGAATCCGTGTGCACACTGGATGGACCGATGCGCTGGCACTTTTCGACACAGAATGCGAGCAGCGCGATCGCGCTGCGCGGCACTCAAACGGTTAATGTTGTAACAGAGCTATACCGAATAAAAAAAATTTTATAAAAACGGTTTTTTCATACATACTATATTTTCATTTTTTCTACGTCAACATATAATATGTGTATCTAAATAACATTTCTCTGTCAACATTTTCGTAAAAATAAATTCTGTCACAAAAACTAGCAGCTTTTATAAAACTATTTATATTCATACTGATATTTTGTTTAATGGGACAATCGCTGACACAGAATATGGTGCCGGTGTTTTGACGCCAGAAACCATGCAACATTATGAAATATTTTCTTGAATTATGTTAAATTGATATCTTGCTTTTATTTGTGTTACGCTATATTCTATTTCAATAATAAAGTAAAGTTCTGTCGCAATTCACCGACTAATAAGGTGGAAAAATAAAAACAAAACGGACAGTTTGGATATGTGATGAAGAAAAAATAAGAAGAAATCCTCTGTGTCGCCTCAAAGATTCAGAGAAGATCTGAGAGGCAAGATAGTATGGACTTCGTTATCACGTAAAGAGGGAAATGCTGAACGAGGTACTCAAACTACTCGTCAGATTAGGAGAAATATTTGGAAAGGACAGAACAAAAGCGCAAACAAAAAAATGGGAGAAATAAACAAAAATTGGGAGCAACAGAAAAGAAATAGTCGTGAGAATTAATATATCAAGAAAAAGGAAAAAAATGAGAGCAGTAAGTATAAGAAATGAAAGTAGTAAAGAAAAAAGAAGAGAGAGAGAGAGAGAGAGAGAGAGAGAGAGAG
>NJRP01000043.1:340195-444918 GCA_003063835.1 Aphaenogaster floridana | reverse complement strand
GAGAGAGAGAGAGAGAGAGAGAGAGGAACGAGATAGGAAGAAAACAGGGGTTGAGGTGTAGGAGGAAGAGGGAACAATGTGCGGTCGAGGGGAACATGCGTGCACTTCGAGTCTTTTGTTCTCCGCAGGCGACATCCTCGGTCTGCACAAAAGACTTTCCGAGAGTATATCGCGAGAAGCGTATCGATATTCTCCTCTATCCTTCCGATTTCTCAAAACTTTTGAATTTTCGTCCGTTCAGGCGTATTTCTTGATAGAAAAAAGTACAGTGGGACCGTGATATATTCGTAATCAAGCGATATACGGGAGGTAGAAAGAATGTGAGAGTATAAATGGAGCCAAAGCGATCAAGAAATTATGTACGAATGAAAAAGAAAAAGACAAAAAGTGGAGCAATTTCTTCCCAAGCTTTGTTAGGCAAAAGCGCGATATTTCCCCTCCTTTTTTTAGCATGTATAACTTTCGATTATTTCTTAAAGTGCGGAATACTTAGGACTGCAATATTCTTTAGCAACGCGTTTGAATTAAATTATTAAATATAAATTTAATGTAAATATAGTATAAAATATCCTATACAAAATTGCGGTTAACTAATCGCAAATAATGAGATAATAAGAATTATGCGGTATCAAACATATTTGATCATCAATTTAAATTAATTCATCCCTTTCCGATAACCAATAATAATGTATCTTTAATATACTGAATCAATATGTGACATATTTATGTAATGTTTCATATATGAAAACATTTAATTAATATATATTCTTTCAAATGAGATAATGAGATATATAATCCATTACATCATTTTGAGCCACAAAGTATCCACACTTTACGATAGAGATTTAGCAAATAACTCTTCTTAATGATAAAAATGCATTGCAACAACAGTGAAACCGCGATATACGTCTCCGTCATTTTCTCTTCACGACAAGCGACATCAACTCCACTGTACTTTATTATCGCAGCCCAACAGTGAAAAGGATAGAGCATCGAGCGCTACTTTACCCTTTTTGACATCGACCAATTTCCAGCGGAGAGACAATTAAAAAAAATGAAAAAAGAGACGACACACTTGCATGAAGCACACGCCACATGGAACGATCTGCGAGGTCGAGGCTGGAAAGAGGCAGAAAGGCAGAAAAAGAAGAAAGTAGAAAGGAAAAAAGATTATTAGTGTTCTCGGTTGACCCATTAACATGAAGAATTTTTATAATGTTTAACCGTTTGAGTGCCACGGGTCATTGCAAAAATCCGGTCGAAAAGTGCCAAGCGGCACAATCGCGCTTCTGTTATTTCATGCCGAAAAATAAAGCGGAATATCGCGAAAACAAGAGAAGTCTTGTTTTCATTTCTTTTTAATAAAAAAAGTTGCTGCAAAGATTACGGAAGCAGAAGTTTCAGTTTAATAAAACCTTTTCAAAGTAACGCTAACGACAGGCGTGGTAGAATCCGTGTGCACACTGGATGGACCGATGCGCTGGCACTTTTCGACACAGAATGCGAGCAGCGCGATCGCGCTGCGCGGCACTCAAACGGTTAATGTTGTAACAGAGCTATACCGAATAAAAAAAATTTTATAAAAACGGTTTTTTCATACATACTATATTTTCATTTTTTCTACGTCAACATATAATATGTGTATCTAAATAACATTTCTCTGTCAACATTTTCGTAAAAATAAATTCTGTCACAAAAACTAGCAGCTTTTATAAAACTATTTATATTCATACTGATATTTTGTTTAATGGGACAATCGCTGACACAGAATATGGTGCCGGTGTTTTGACGCCAGAAACCATGCAACATTATGAAATATTTTCTTGAATTATGTTAAATTGATATCTTGCTTTTATTTGTGTTACGCTATATTCTATTTCAATAATAAAGTAAAGTTCTGTCGCAATTCACCGACTAATAAGGTGGAAAAATAAAAACAAAACGGACAGTTTGGATATGTGATGAAGAAAAAATAAGAAGAAATCCTCTGTGTCGCCTCAAAGATTCAGAGAAGATCTGAGAGGCAAGATAGTATGGACTTCGTTATCACGTAAAGAGGGAAATGCTGAACGAGGTACTCAAACTACTCGTCAGATTAGGAGAAATATTTGGAAAGGACAGAACAAAAGCGCAAACAAAAAAATGGGAGAAATAAACAAAAATTGGGAGCAACAGAAAAGAAATAGTCGTGAGAATTAATATATCAAGAAAAAGGAAAAAAATGAGAGCAGTAAGTATAAGAAATGAAAGTAGTAAAGAAAAAAGGAGAGAGAGAGAGAGAGAGAGAGAGAGAGAGAGAATGCATTACCGCAATGCTAGCCCGAGATTGTGCGGCCTTAATGTGGGCTTGAAGGTGCAGAGGGGGGTGGAAATAGCGGCAGGGGTCCCGATTGCATCGGCCCTTGACAGCGTCCATGCAGACCGTCACAGAGCCGTCCTCGTTCGCCTGCACCGTCTCGAGGGGGTGCGCAAACCGGCACTCCGTCTCGCCGCGTTTGCACGCCCCGCGTTGAAACTCGCGACATACCTACAGCAAGAGCGAACACGCATGGCATGGCACTCTATCTATGTGGGCAAAGAGGGTTTGGGGGCTATAGGCTAGGGGCTGGCTGGCTTGGCAGGGTCGGGGGCACAAAAGTCAAAGAGAGAGAGAGAGAGAGAGGGGGGTTATACGGTTGTTGGGGGTGCAGCTTAGGATAATGGGTGAGGCGATTGTTCAAACGGTCGCTGGTTCTCCTTCGATTACGATCGCATGTCACACTGTTCGATGATTGCTTGGAGCTAGATGGATAAGACAGATGGATATATACAGAGGGAGAAAGAAAAAGTGAAACGGATGATCTCTTGGTTGTCTCTTAGTGATGAAAGACATCGTGGTACCGTGACATCGTGGTAATACATGCAAATGTTATTGATTTGCGTTGGACGATGTTGAATTATATTGTATAAAATTTTGCGAGCGATGTGTTTGAAAGAGCCTTATATTTTATAATGTGTTCCTCTATTAATAATAAAACTTTAATTTTCTACGCTCTTTTTATACTGCATGTGTTAGACAGTGGATAAAAAATAAGTTTTTATGTTTAGATAGCTTCTCGAAATATAAACAAATGTATACAAGAGTTAGATGTCCGTAGTATGTATTTAACATTTTGTAAAGTCATGTTTGGAAATAAGTGCATACGAGCAAATGATATTTAGAAGCAACAAAATATACAATGTAGAGCGTTATCGCCAGTGTTGTGTCCGACGTAAATTTTCTTATCAATATGGCGTACGATGCACTTGACGAGAAAACTTCGCGAAGAGTCGTATGAAAGGAATTTCGGATTGACTCGAATAGGATAGTAACCGATGTTAAAAAGGAAATAGAGATTTTTGTGAACAGCAGATACACTGAGGAACATTGGCGCGTTACGGAGTGGGATTTTTCTACTTTGGCGAGGACGAGCATTGGCCGTGGATACACGTTGCGGGACATGCGAACACGCAAAAAGTCAATTAATGACTGGCTGGTAAAGTAAACAACTTCAAAGCGCCACAGCATCGTAATTTTACGGCGCCTTTAAAAGCCGCGGTCTCTCTGTAAAAAAAAAATCCTCTTCCTTGTCGCGGATTAACTTTACTGGCGCAGAGCATTAATTTATGAAACAAACAAGATCCTTTACATCGTCGCGCATTCTTATTCATGGCGCGAGTTTGTATATAAATTAGTTCAGCAGTTTACTCTTTAAAAGCAATTCAAATAAAATTCCAAAAATATTGCTAAAATGGATAAATTGTTCGTTACACGTACCGCTTACGCTTAAATAGATTTTAAAAATAGATTTACACCGCATATAAAATAAATAATTCTTGTGAAAGAACACGGTTATTTTTTATTGTTAATTTAGTTTTTGTGATGCACATTGAAATTAATTAATTATATACGAAGTAAGAGTATTAGAATCTTGATAACGTGTATCCACAGTTGACACCTGGCCGCATAAAGACTACTGGCTAGGCTTTTAGTGTGTTTGGCAGCCACAGAGCTCGTGCCGAACCTGGCAAAATGTACAGGCGGGACTACGTCGTTCTTTTTACAAGATGGATGTATACAGAGAGGCAATAAAATATGCGTGAAGAGGAGAGAAACTGAACAGAAGGTAGGGCGGGTAAAGAATAAAACATAAAGAAAGAGAAAAAGAAAGAGAGAGAAAGAGTAATGAAAGAAATGAGAGTGAGAGTAGAGTAACGTGTAGCTAGCAATTGGATCGAGTAATGCGAAAGAGCGTTCCGCTTATGGACTTCGGGTCTGTTTCGGGGGAGGCGTTAAAAAGAGCCAACCTGGCATTCCTTCCTCTTTATTGGTGGTTCTTCCTTTTTTTTCTGGCCGTTGGTATGCCATCTTAGATGCTTCTTGACACTTACAATTAGCTTCGAGGTTTTACACTCGGTTGTCTATCGCGTCTCCATCGGTTTTCTCTGTGTATGTCTTTTGTTTTAATGGAAGGATAGCTTCAGCGAAAAACGGTTTACGCTACGAGTGTAAAATGGTTTGCTCGCGGACGGATACACGTACACACGGGAACGACGTAACGCTCGTAAGAATCATCCCTACTACGAGAACGCGAGTACTTTTTGCCGAGAGTGGACAGAGGGTTCGCGACGCGGCTGGCCGTACTCGTATTACCGGACTAATTTTAGCGTCAGTGAGAGACTGGTGCTTACCAACGCCCAGAAAAGGGAGAAATTAGATCACTCTACTCTCTACTAATGGAGCTAAAATACCGTGTTCAAATCTGTCAAAGAGGCGTAGCACGCCGTTACTCGGTGCACCCTCGCCCCGCCCAATAAGGTCGAAGGACACGGGGTCTGGATGGCAGTCGGGGAGGACAAGGGGTAATACGATAAATGCCTCCACGAGCATCCTCCGGTGTATTATCAATCGGGTTAATACACGCATGTGTTAAAGGAAATTCTGCACATGCATCACGTACCATTCCCTGTGCATTTTCGCCGCGCCTCCCGTCGAGAGAAGTAGGAAGTGGAATAAATACCTCGAACGGTACTTGGCAGATTCTTCTTAAAATTTAAGTAATTGCGAAGACCATTAGGGAGGAAAAAAAACATCAATTATACAAAAATACAAATATCGAAAAATTTCGTCGCAAAGTAAGATCGTTAAAAAAATTAAATAAAATTCGCTGATGCAATCAACTAATCTCTAGATATCATTGCAGCATCGGGAAATCTACTTCTCTCAAGGTATGAGACTTAGAGCATTCTAGAGTACCATGCAAATTATGATTTTGAAATCTACACGTTGAAGCGCTATTCGTCGTTGAGCTATAGAGCACTATCCATTAATTGTTTCCTGATCGGATTATTTTTTTTTCCATCGGATAAATCTACGCCCATGTACAAGGCATCGCGCTCGTACATGGGACATTTGCGCTCAATGGCAGCGCCAGCGGGATAATAAGCGTAATAGCGTATCACGAGTGTCACTTTCGCGCGCGGAGTGTCGCTCGCTGTATTTGCTTTACTTTCGCGCCTGCCTTGTTCGAGCGTGTTAATTCGAGTGCACGCATTTGGGCGCTCGAGTGTGAACCGCAGGTTAAAGTGCGCGCTTTCGGCAAGCTGGAAAGCTCGTTAGGAAACGCACACCTATACAGATAGTAAACGGTTAACGAGAGAGAAAGAGAGACACGCACACACACGCACACACACAAACACACCCCCCCACACACACACACACACACACATACATACACTCTGCACATACATATACAGACGACACACAAGCCGCGTGCAGAGACATAAGACATAGTGGCTTGTATAGGCAGCTACAGAGAAAGAGAATGTATGTGAATGCGTGTATGTGTGTGTGTGTACGTGTGTGCCGTATCGCGAATTGTTGCGAGACAGATAGTGTAGTTGATACCGCGACTAAAGTAAGAGACAGGTGCGACGAATGGTCTTTTGAGTTCCTAATTAACGACGCACGGTCGGCAAGTGGCACACATCGCGCGAGAGAATCAATTTAAACTAACACTCGTAGATTTTCGCCCGAGGAAAATTACATCAGGACAAACGCGATATGCTCTTGCTCGAACGATGCTTGAGACGAATGAAATGTTGAAGTTGTGCGTCGCGAGAGATTATTATTGTTTAATTTATATTCTGTCATAGAGAACGACATCGTACTCGCAAATATATAACAGCAAAATATTCCAAGATTTAATTAACTACTCCATTACTTTATGTACATAGAAAGCAGTTAGTGAGCTTCAGTTTCAACACTGGAAAAATTTCCTCCGCTTGCTTGCATTACCGTCCTGCATGGAAAGAATGGTTTTGCTGAAATATCTAGAAATTTGGCCAGATATAAATTTTAAAATAATTTTGTTGGGCCATTAAAATAATTATGTAGGACGCCCAAAATAGTTGCTGGAATATCAAAATTTTTTACAGCATTATCATCATGTTTGAGCGTTCTACACAGTTACTTTTAATGGTCTAACAAAATTATTTTCAGATCTGTATCTGACCAAATTTTTAGATACTTCAGCAAAACCGTTCTTTCCGTGTGTAAATTAAATTGCTTTAAAACCAATTTTTTTTACTTGCTGTTAATTATTGCTTATATTATTACTACGTTTCTTCATATAATTCCTGTAACCAATTTAAGAGATTGATTGATCGACCAGATTCGGCATTATCTTAAGATATCTTTCAAACGAATCATCGCGCACAAACTATTAAATTTGTCATTATAGAAATCACGTTCTACGTATGTATAACACGTATGCATAAACGATAATCGACAGGGATTTGCAATGCGTCACTTACTATATATTTTACGTTATCCGCGCTTCGTATATCCCACTTCTGTTCGTAAATTCGTATTTTATTACAGATTTTCTATCAGAAATTTTTCTAAAACGCGTGAGGAAAGCAGTGTGAAAAGCAGCATTAACAAAACGAGTAGCGTTGCGTGCATCGTTCCTTACGAGAAATTCGATATAAAGTATCGCTTTGTTAGCAGCCATAAAAGACGTGAAAAGAAATTTACTATATTGCACAAGCGCACACGTAACACTACAGCAGTTGCAGAAGAAAAAAATCACGAAAAGAAAGGGAACTTAAAGTCGTGAAGAACTGTGTTGTATTTCGATGTATGTTGTGTGTCGGTTGCGTGTTCGTTTAAAATGTATGCGGCTATTTGTATGCGTGTCCACACATGACTGTCTGTTGTATACAAATATATATGTTATATGTAAATATATATATATGCGAATAATGCGCCAATAAATATCAAAAATTCGCATGCGATCGCATAATGTAAAGCACCTCCTCCTAGCTGTAAAAGTAAACACTTAAATCGCTGCTGATGTATACGACAATTAATAGAATTAGTAAATAAGTGATATGTTTGCGATTGCGAAAGAACAGAAATCATAAGGTACTCGGGCGCTGAAAAATGAGATACACATGTATATATATATATGTGGGTATATCGCACACTTGTAAATTCGTATATATAGAAATGTATATATAGATATATACATATATATATAGCCGCAAAAAATTATATATTGCCGAGATACACAACGTGAGCTGTACGAAAAGCTGTAAAGAGCGGCATTAGCTTTGTGCAATTACGCCGGGCTGGCCGTGCACGCCGATTGCCGCGGTCGGACATACGAATACGAGGTGACGACGAGGGCTTTCTCGCGTTTATATATACGGGACAAGAGTCAAACCGCCAAACGAAGTTAAGACCGCTGGAAACATGCGTTTCTCTTCTTCCGCGCGAACAAAGCCACATTCGCGCGCCGACGAGGGCATCGGCGTGACGGGGTCGGCTAGCCAACGAAAATAAATGTATGCGTGTGTTACTACTAACAACAGAAACCAAATCGTTGAGACGCAAGAGAAAACAAAATTCGCAGAGAATAGGGGCGGAAAAAAGTCGCGCTGATTAGCGGTAAGAAAGAAAATAGAACAGAGGGACCACTAGTTAAGTGCCGGCCTGTGAAAAAGAAACGATATGATATATGTACACAAAACACAGTATCAGCTGCTTTTCCATTTATCGGAATATAAGTATAGAGCAAGAATCCGTTAACATCGAATAAAAACAGTTGAAATTAATGGATATCACTACTCTTCATTCACTAAAGTCATTCGCTACTACATATCGTAAATGTAACCGTATTGCTTTCTACACTTCCCTGATTGGTCAAGCTTTTCGCGGCGTAAAAGCAGATCATCTTCCGAATATACGAAACAAATATTATTTAAAAAAAAATCGATGGCGATGACGTGAAATCTTGAAGGAAAAAAAAACTGATAAATAATGTAAAAATAATTGTTTCAATTGCGATTGTGTTCATCGGGAATAACTTTGGCCAATCAAGGGTTAAAAATATTAATATACTAAACAGCGAAAATCCAAACGTGTTTATATCGATATTAATAACATTATATATAAACAGGCAGCAAGCAATTAATTCAAAGAGCATTAATAACATATCGTCCGGGGAAGATATAGATCTTGCGATCTTTTTTTTCTCGCAGGTGCAAGGGTCAAGGAAGTGAGGAGGCATTGAGATGTCCAAACGGGATGAATCTCGGAAAGAAATGGGCGAACTTCAATGTCATCGTCGATATGGACAGGAATTAGCAATGGACATAACGGAATATTCTCGCGAGAGGCGTTTATACGCAGATTACTTGACTGATAGCCGATTATTAGCACAGTTCTGATCGAGTATACTGTTTCTGAATACGCAAGAAACTATTTCTCATTTGCAAGCGGAGTGCACTACAAAAAAAGTTTGTATTCTCAAACAGAAGAGGAAAAAAGAGTGATATACAGTTCTGGGCATACTTCGCGCAAATTCGTTCAACCAAAAGAGCAAAGGCAACGGAAAAAAAATAATAAGAAAATACAAGAAGACTAAGGTAAGACATACAAAGCACACAAACTTTTTGGTCATTAAGTGAACTTGTAAGAATCAATAAACAGTCTGTGCATCGTTTCCAGTTTCAATTATATTTCTTTTATTTGAATTCATCATCAATAAATTTCACGTGACCCGAACTCAGTGCAAGTCATCGTAGTACATCACAAATAGGTATTGTTATGATTACTAATTATCATCGTTATTGTATGTTACCAAATATTATAATAAGTGTTACCGTAAGACCAATCGTAATTAGTTAATAAATCGATCGTATATTTCCGACTTCTATCTGCAATATTTAATTAAACGACATTACATTGTGTATATCCTTACTCTTTTTCGTAAACGTTTCCTTTACTTAATCGTAAATACGTGAAATCGATCATATATTATCTCGGATGAGGGATAGAGAGGGTGCTATCGTTCTCACTATGATGATGAAAGATGAAAGAGAGGAAGGAGGGGGTGTAGAATGGTATAAGGGTACGATGTATATAATTATAAAACTGATAAAAAAATCTCGAGATTCGTATTGCTAATTCGCGCCGAAATAATTCTCTGTATTTCGCCCAGGCTGGAAATTCTGATGCGAGCGCAAAATTAATTTTCGCCTAGTTTAAGAGCGGTCGGTCGAACTTGCAATATTGATCGCCTATAATCAATATATTTAGAAAAAGAAGAACACTATATTGTATTTTATATAGTGTGTCTTTTTCAGACGCGATACAAAAGAATCGCGATCGAGTCTGTTGCAATGAATTCAAATAAGGGTAGCGAGTTACATTTCCCTTCGGTTTTATGCGCTGCCGGTTTCTGCGATACAAAATACAATTAATTAATTAATTAATTAATTTGTTAACCTACCTACTATGTACACATGTATCACTATGTGCGTATGCATGGATGGACCGGCGCGTGTAGGCGTCATGTATCTGTATATGATTCTGCATACGTACATATATTTAGATTTCCGAACGCTATGATGCGCTCTGCTTTGCAAAAAGTGATATTTTGCTACTCGAATGCAATGGCTCGCAACGGATTTGCGAGATCTCCTATTCGTTGATTCTCCCGATTAACGTAGTATCAATAGCCGTGATGATAAAAATTATTATCAGAATAATAATCACATATACAGACACGACGTACAAGCACGTAAATAATAAAATCAAATCGAATTAAATTGACACGGCTGTACATTAAATATTCTCGATTTTCCTTTCCCGCGTTCTCTTATCTAATGAAAACAATTGCGAATTTTTTCAATTTCAATGC
Source organism: Aphaenogaster floridana (assembly GCA_003063835.1). NCBI lineage: Eukaryota > Metazoa > Arthropoda > Insecta > Hymenoptera > Formicidae > Aphaenogaster > Aphaenogaster floridana. The sequence goes on along the minus strand of NJRP01000043.1, from coordinate 434,689 downwards.
GCCGTGATTGCCATCCTTCGTTGCCTTCGACTACGCGGGTGTTAACAGTAGAATGGCTAAATCTATTATGTTGTCAAGTAAAGTTGTTTTTAAGATGTGTCACAATTATTTGTATTACATTCTTTTTTTGAATCATTTTTCATTACCAGTAGAATCCGAGAATATCATTTGAATATACTATTTTTAAAAATTGCTCCTTTTTATACAAATTATGAAAAAGCGTGATATTTGGGAAACAGTCCCTTTTTCATATGCAAAAGTGATATTCCAGACAGACTTTTAAAATTCAGCCGTTCTAATGTATGTGACTTTCTCGCTTTTAAATTATCTCTAAATACTGAGAAAGACATTTAAATATTTCCTTCCTTACATGTAGCGCTCAATAATCTTTGATAATATAGTTTACGTAAGTTTTTGAAATTACTTTATAAGTTTTTAATTCGTTGCTATTTGGTTATATTGGTTATCAAGAGTATCGAATCGTGATGGAACTACCATCTCCCCAAAAGCGTTTATCTTTTATCGGAATGTAAAATATAAAAAAATTTATTTTATTTTTGAATTCTCTCAAATATTCCCAATACGCCGTCGTACGACCACGCTGGAAACGAGTGGATTAAATCTGCCTTCTACGACAAGTAGTTCATTATTTGCGAGTTGAATTCGCCAAGAAGCACCCCGCAAATGAACCGACGCGAGTTTTCGCGCCGATATTGCGCTGCTCTCTCGATTTTTGCTCGTTTCCCCGCCTTGCAGAGTCTACTTCGCACCAGAGAGCTGCCCCGTGAAAACTGACTCGCAAAACTTGTTAATTTCGCGAGTGCCACCGGGCGAAACGGGAAAAGAGGCGATGACGGCTCCGGGGAAATCTGCGAGCTCGCGCATTAGAAAACTCCAGGTGCATGCGAACGCGAAGTTTCACAGGGCGATCTTGTTATTGATTCTGAAACGTTTCCCGCGATCTCCAATTGGAGGCCCGCGGACCGAAGGCCGAGGCGATATTGCACGATCGTATCTCGGATCTTTACCGAGCACACTTTGCAAGAATCGCACTCTAATTCCGGAAAGCTTCGTCCGTTCTTTCCGAAGCACTTACAGAAGTACGGTATTAGTATTACTCTACGCCAACCTACAATTATTCCTAAATATCTTTGTAACACGTATATCTAGAGGAAATAATTAATTCAAGAAACGGGCGTATTTGATAGAAGTGACAGAATTTCGATGCAACTGTCAGAAGCAACCTACGAAATAATTGCGTTGCCAGATAGATCGTTCTTGTGAACCGAGACGGAAAATAACGCGAGTATGACACATCGTTTGCATCGGCGACGACGTTTTGAAGACCCCAAAAAACTAACGATAACGGTCCCCGCGGCAAAAATAGCTTTGATGATAACTCAAGTCTATATCTTTCTGTTTTCCTACGATGTATCAAAAGTGCCGATGATCGTCATATATTATCATTAATACAACGATAAATCGATTTGACATTTATCGTATAATTGATAATCGTCAAATATATGTACATATAAAAAATATACATAAAACAAAAATAATCCATAAAGAAATACTAACATTTGATAGAATTTTTTTATTAAATTCGACATATTGATAATTAAATAAATACTGACAATCAGTAAGTACTAGTAACTATTTTTATTTTTGAATAAATCTAACAAACTATTAAGTTATGTGATTATAACTTAATGAATTGGGCAAGTGTTTTTTTAGCAAAAATATTAGATTTTTCACAAAACAGAAATATATAGTAATTTAATTATCATAACATATCACGAAGCAACATATAGATGTCATAAGTCGTATAAATCGAGATAAGTAAGAAACGCTCGTAGTTCGCGAAAATATAAATTTTGCACAATTTTACCGTTGCACATTTGCAAATCCGTCTACTTCTATCAAGCAGCCATATATTCTGGTCTATATAAGTTAATCGTAATTCATCACGTTTCATCGTTGCCATTATAATTACCTGACTTAGGAATTTACATACTCTCTTTTAGACCTTTGTGTCGCTCGCAATCCGTAGGAATCTATTGTATCTCTATGTGCGGTATCTTAAATTAGATTTGCTTTGTCGCCACATCTTACTAGATGCCGATATATTACTGCTCGTCATTGCATCATTTCATCTTTTGCCACCGTTTCGCACTACAAAATATATGCACAAAATCTTTATCGTTTTCGCAATTCGATTCTTCTTCTCTCGCTGCTCGTCAGCATCGAGCTTGCTCTATTTTTCATAGAATTCCGAACGATTTCTATATTTATCTATTGCAAATTATTTGCCAAAATATCAACTACACGGGATTAATCGCCATCAGTCGCCGTTGCGATTGATTTTGGATCGATGTAAATCGCGGAATCATTATCGAAATCGCTTCATTCGCTAATCATCGACTACAGTTGCGCTAATCTCGAGGCTACCGTCTCTACCGCTAAGATACATATCTCTTTTCGCGATCGAACACGTGACATTAATTGAGTGAGCGTATAGAAATATATAGCGCTTTGTAATCCTAACTAGACACTCTCAAAGTTTCTCCCGTTATAGTCCTCGTAGTGTTTGTCATATATTTTCAAAACGAACGTCCGATTTCCAGCCCAGGATCCATCGGTACCGTCACTATCGATCGCTGTGTCGCGCGACGAACGTAAGCCATCCGGTTCGCGTAATCAGATCGCCTTATGGATCCGCGCGGCGTAAATTACTGTAATTAGCAACGCGCGTCTATATAACCCGCCTGCGAAATCAGGATATTCTCGGTGCCCGCTGCAATTTCATCCGTTGTCATCGTTACGCTCTAATCACCACAGGCGTTCCGTTACGTCCCGGCTGATTAATCCACCCGATGCGTTACGCTCACGTGAGAAAAAATAGAGAGGGAAGAAAAACGCAAGAAGAAGAGGAGAAAATTGAAAGGACGAAAAAAAGTGACGCGTTGGCGCGGCGTCGTGATCTATCTCGTCGAACAATCGAACGTCATCGACACTCGGTGTCGAGTCGAGTCTAAAGGTCTATACGTCGAGCCTCTCTAGTAATACGCGTGAACGTAAATGAGATTGTGAATAGGATGATGATGGGCATGGGGGTTGTGCAGGGGGGTGCACAGGGACGTTGTTGTAATGGTAGTAGGGGATGGTGGATGATTGACAGATTGCATCGTGGATACGGGCGACACCTGATTGGGGGGACCGGCCGGCACTTGGTACACGGTACTGGGCGCGGCCATCGGGCACCTTGAGGCCCCGGCTGCGCCGTGTTGGGCCCCATGCTGTTGTTGTTGTTGTTGCTGTTGTTGTTGTTGTTGTTGAATGTAGTTTGGTGGTAGACATACCTCGAGGCGGTCGGTACGTGGCATCTTCTGCGGCATCGCAACTGTCTGCGGCACCACGCCGAGCGGACTGCCGACGCCCGTTGGGTCCGCCGGACCCATTATCGCCGGCATTATCGGGCTGGGCGCGAAGTACGGGCTGTACGTATTGCCAACCTGCGGCATACCGGTCAGGTACGGATTCGTCGCCTGCGAAAACACACCCGGAAGATATCCAGGTAACACGGATTAGAACACACCTATCCCCGCCTTCGCTCCACGCGTTTTCGATTGTGCACGTCGCAACGCGCGCGATTTCGAGACCATTGAAACGCGTGCTTTATACCTGAGTATTCGTGTACGGAGTATTAGTATTAATGGCCGGAGAAAATGGAAAACACATGATTTCTCCTTACAAAGCGAGCTGATTTAATTGAAAATTATTCTTTTATAAATACAGTCATATTGTTAAATTATTTATAATAAGAATCGATATCGCACAAAGATAGAAATAATAATAATTTCAATATATATCACACAGAAAGCACATTATTAGCTCAGCAATTTTCAACAAATTGCTGAGAAAGTCAATATAAATTACAAAATATTACATGACATAACGTCAAAGAAGGTTAAAACACATCTGATCAATAAATAACTACATTTAATAAAAATAGAATCGAAATTTGCTCTATATTCATTATATACATATGTATATATACATATATACATATATTGATGAATATATTATTGTTCTACAATTTCAGCAATAATTATGATTGACTGTATACCAAATTTTTTCCAAATTATTGGAAAAAAATTTTCCAAATTTGGAATCAAATTTGGAAGTGTAACACTGTATCCAGAAAAAGATTTTCTTACCAATCAACTCGTTTTATATTGAGCAATTTAACTTCTCCAAGAAGAAGTTAACGTTTTCCTGTTTGTGCCACCAATTACCAAATACCCTGGTATATTGCAATCTACCATTTCTGAATGTCCGTAATTCTGCTTCAAGGTGCATTAAAGCTTTACGAGCAACGCTTTCCGGTGTTTATCAACTTTAGGACGCGCTATATACTCGTACATCGCTTTGTTTACGAGCGATCGCCATGCTCGCATCAATTTCGGATAAATAAGCATCGCTAATATCTGGTATAATAACAACGTGTAATGAAGGAATATTATATATTAATACATTGGCGAGAGAAGGAACTGATACACGGCGATTGTGAGCTGCTAAATATTTATCCGCAAAGCTGTAGAAACTTGGAACAAATAACAATTATCAACTAGAATTAATTTCTTTCTTAAATAGTAAATTTAATTAAATAAATATCAACTTTTTTCAGTATTATTGTAGTTTAATATGTCAAATTAAAATTCTCTTAAAATAAAGTAGACATAAATTTAGCACAATTATTACCTAGTTATCATATCTAAAATAATATTTTATTTGCAATTGTCATTTATATCTCAAAATTACTATTTCAATATCAAAACTTGATAAATGAATTTATAAACTTTTCGAAAAGTGACTTTTAGAGAAGTTCTACACATATAATATATAAGAGTTAACTCGAGGCTAAACCTGAAAAAAAAACGTGCCTAAGACGCGAATCTGCAAAGAAAAGGCGTCTCGTTTACGGATCTCGTAAAGCCTTAATCATCCTTTTTCTTTTCTCGTGCCCTCCCCTTCACTTTTAACGACAAGCGTACGTTCCCACACGAAGCGTTTGGTTTTGCAGCGAGAGCTGGCTCCCAGAAGCGAAGGGAGGTAATTTCAAGCGCAACCGAACGAGCAGAACACTCGTTCCTTCTTCTCAAAAGCCTCTGGTACCCTGGGAGCTTTCGTCGTTGTAAAAAAGCTTTTGAAAACGCGGTCAGATAATTGTTGGAAAATATTAGCTGAGAAATATTTACGATCGAATATTGGCATTACCAATTTTTCAGAGTATTATAGGGAACAAACATTTTATTATTAAGATTGAATTGAAATACTGTAAGATCAATAATATTTCCAAAATTACCATGCCTCGCATCCTTTTCGTTCGTCTCTTTGACTCTTATAAGTTTCATTCTTATTATATTTAAAAAATTTAACAATTTTTATATTTAAATATTTACTACTATAATATTAAACATAAAATATAAAATATCTCAAAGAGAAAGAGAAACATTCGTCATTTTCAGAGCCAAAGAACGCGTAAATTTTTTATTTAGCCACACTTCATGCTCTTCTCTTCTACAGGAAAACGTTACGAAAACATATAAAAATAAATTTTCTTTCCTCAATAAACAAACAAAACATCTCGTAAAGCATGCAAATAAATTATTGACTTACTATGAGGCGCGCTTTTAAAATAAAAGTTTAAGCTTTCGAACGCTTACTAATTACAGGCGCATCGCTTGAATGGCTACAGTGGACGTAAACTTACGAAAGTAATTTATTTCGTATGAAAATATTGATACTATAAATTGATAAGTATTGCTAACAGACTACCGTCTTTTCCCATTACGAATTCATAAATGACAAGCATCTTTACATCCACTAGTAGCCAGTGTGGCATTAAATTAACTAAAAATTAGTGGAAGCCAACCAAAACCAGGAGTTACCATAAAGGCGTGGGTAGCGAGAAGTTGCTGCTGGATTTGCTGTTGAAGGTGATGGTGTGGTGCCGGAGGTGCTGGTGCCTCCTGTTCACCAATGACGTAATTGGAGAACACACCAACAATCAACCACAACCACGTGAGCCACAGCGGCAAACATAGGGGACAGACAGGCAGTCATAGTATAGGGTTCGATATCACGTAGCAACGAATATGAATGTATGTCATGAGTAAAAAAGAGAACAAGGAGGGCAAACGTTAACAACGAGATAATTTTCATTACTCCTTTAATTAAAAACAAAATAATGATGACCTCGCGCGTGTCATCACTCGCGTGCGATCGTGAAGTGCGTGAGAGCAATCGCCTCAGTTGACTTACAATAGAGACGCAGAAACAGGGGGGTTCGGAAAAAACACGGAGAAGTTTCCTCGGTCGTCGAAGATTTATTCGGGTCGATCAAAATTACCCGAGCGTCGTGTCAACGACGCACGCGATGTCGCGTGAAATTTTGACGAGTCGACGAAACTTTCCCGCGCCCAAACGCTATTTTATCGTTCGGAAGTTCGCTGTGTCGACATTATGCTTTTCCCGTAATTAACGAGCCTCCCCCGTTGAATGATAAACGCGAACAGTACGAGAAATGTCCGCGATGAGAATCTAACATGTCCACAACAAGGGCCTCTTAACTTGCGTTTCGTGACCCCTAAAAGTTATTTGCTTTAGGAAGTCATTTCTGAAAGAGTTCCTAAATAAAAAATATATTTAAATATCTCAAATCCAGGTACTTGTAATCCAAAAATAATTAAAAATTTCGCGACTTGAGAATAATAATAAAAATAAAAATTACGAGTGTCATCATAATTTCAAAAAAGGCCGTAATATAAAATAATATAAGATTAAGAATTACCGATCGTATCAGAGAGATTCGATTCTGCAAATTGACTGTCTATCGAAATATGTGGATAAGTCAGGTTTTACTCCAGGAAGTAAGGATGACACTGACCAAGAACATGCGACGTGCTAAACTTTAATTCTTAAAAACTTTGTCTCTCGGTGCAATGTCCGCAAAAAGGAACGCAGGTAAATATAGACGGCGAAGTGCTGCTCTTATATGTGAGTCGAAACCTTACCGGAAAAGCTTGTAAATTGTTTTAATTTAAAGTAAAAAACGAGATTGCATACGCAAACATGGCCTCTACATTAATAACGTCTAGCTTCAAATTTTTTGATATGACAGTAATGTGAAAAGAAAGCTTAAACACCACGCCGTCAATAATCTACGCAGCGTTGCCTACCAAAAAAAATAATCTAGTAGTAACCCTCGACTAAACACAGACAAAATCCAGATATTACAGTCGTGGTAAAAGAAAGTGTGTGAATGTGTGGATAGCAGAAGAAATGGTGCAACGATCGTGTTAATTTGTTGGACATACCACTGCGGGTACCTGCCCGGGCACGAGGGGCTGACCCGGCGTGAGGCCCTGCTGAATCTGCTGCATCAGCGCGTTTTTCAGCGCTAAGTGGTTGCGCCCGTTTATCAAGAGTTGGTCCTTCAGATGCTGTGGGGGATGGAAATATTTGCAAGGTGGCTTCTCTCGGTTACACCGGCCCTGAAACAAAAATGCAGAACGTGTTTAAAGCTGTTATCGTTTTGTTAAAACATGTTACTATTACAATAAATAAACATTTATTGTGGTAATCATACACATCTAGAAAATTCCACTTAGTGAATAACTCGAAAAATGGGAATGCATTACAATATTAAATAACGTATAACATATTTAATTCACGAATTTCTAATAAAATTATTGCCTGTACCAAAATCAATTTCCAGCAATCATAAATTGAAATGTGCAACCATTAGTTTCTTGATCGATATTGATTCGTAAATCAAATCGTCGAGTAATTTTGAATGTCATATTATTCGCTGAATTTCTTCCTAGCTTGCCTCCATGGAATAATACAGAATTATTGCAATGTTGCTTCAACAATTAATATTGAAAGCTGGGTATCAACTATAAATGTATTAATAATGAAATTGGATGAGGGGTTATAAAATACCCTCTCTATATAATAGATATAATATCCGATATTCAGTGTCGTCACGGACATAATGATCGGTGAGATATCTGATATTTGTATCAATGATATACTATAATATAATAACGCAGATACTAATTTCGCGACGCCACATAATTTATACAATATTCTTATACCTGTATACCTTACACCTGTACCATATATGCCGGACGCAACTATTTTTGGCGAAACTTTATGCGTAATACGAGCTTTTGTCTATAATTTAGCGACAAAAGAAGCGCATTCGTGTATAAGTGGTTCATGATATGATTAATATTCGAAAGTCACCTATCACCCTTCATATCGAGTTCTCGTTTACTTTGCCTTTCTCGCTTTCTCTCTCCCTCACTCGGCCTCTCCTCATAATTTGGGTGTTGGGACGAACTGTAACGCGGTTTATGAGGTAAGTTGCGGGTGCAAGGCTGGAATACGGAAGTGGTACGAAGGCGGGAAAGTGGAAGGAGCACCGTCGAGAGCGCCGAGCCAGGTCTCGGAAAGAGACTCGTGGCGGGGAAACGGAAGCCCGCGGGAAATGAGGGGAGGAAGGGTAGGCGAGACGAGGAGAGGTCGCGCCTGGTGTCGCGGTGGTACTAATTAGACCTTAACAATATTAGTTCAGGTAAGACGTCTATATAGGACCGGGTGGTAGCCACCGCCAGCCGCCTGTGCTTTCTTACGGAAATCCAGTGGCTTTCGGTAATAGCGGCTTGCGAGCGTAAACTCCATCAGAGAGACAGAAGGGTTACGACAGTTAGGCGGCCAAGAGGAAGCGGTGGGTCGGGTTGGCGGTAGCGTCGGCGGGACGAACGCTCAAATATCGCCTAATTAAGCACATTCGAGAGTTTCGAGGAATAATGTGTAGGTACCCGCCACGAGAAAGTTTCGACCCATTGAGAGGAAATGCTCCGCCCTCTTCATCGTCTTCGCCGTCATCACCGCCGCCGTTCTCCGCATCGTCGCGCTCCCCGGGAGCCGACCTCTCGTTGACACGGGGCGGTTTAAGCTCGACTAATTGCACGAGACAAGATTCGAGCGTTTGCTCTTGCGCAAGCTACATGACGTGTACAACGCGTGTCAGTGGATATATACGTCTGCATCGGAGGCTTTGACGTTGATAACGTTTATTTCTTTTCGCGGTTGTTTTTAACATGTCTATCTCCTACTTTTATTTTTATTTTTTATTTATAATTAATTGGTCAAAAGTAATCTTTTAAACTGGCTAGTAAAGATCCTCATTTTCCGTATAAACATAGTATTGAAGATACGTTAGAAATGTAAAAGTAATCGAGAAAATAAAAAAAAAGATAAACAGAATATCGAAGACAATTAAGAGATAAATAAAATGATATACAATATTTTAAAAAGTGAAGCATTTCGGAGAGAACTCAGAAAATAGTTTCTCAATATACATATATATTTAATTAATATTCAGATATGAATAATAATATTTGATGTAAATTATAATATAATAAATGATAATGATCAGTAGCTTGATTAATTAATAACCAAATGTGCTAATAAACATCACAATGATAATGCGCATAAATACGATTTGAGGATGCTTAAGCTGGCATATATTCTAGATGGTGCCAACTAGTGAGCGCAATATTAAAGTTGATAAAGGGGTTACTGATAAGAAACAGCATTCTCTGGAGAGCTGTGCAAAACGCTACCTTCTATAATTTTAATGAAACTTTAATGATATTTAGAGGATCTCCGGAAACAGATAGCCTCATAAATTTCATACATAATGATGTAATATCTCATAAATCTTTTAACAACCGAATTGTTTCATCCTTATACAAATTTAATTTTAATGCCAATAAATCTATATTGCTTACATACTCTTTAAAAATCAGGATTAAACAGGACAAACATACAATAATTTTCACTAATAAACTTGATATTAAAATCGATTCGCAATCATTTTCGAAAAAGATGTTCGGTACAATATTTACTATTAAAATGCAAATTCCAAGCAAAAACTGTTCGTTAAATTTTAAACATATTTACATTTAATTATGATATTAAATTATGTACATTGATATCTGAATGTAACTATATATCACTCTCATTTTATATTTTATATTTTATATATTTAACGTGCAATTAAATGTAAATTTAAATATATTACAAAATATATAATTACAATAAAAGTTGCGATACTTATTAACCTAAATTGTTTTTTTATTTCAATAATAAATATGATAAAAAATGTATCATCTGATAGTATACGCAATCGTTAAAAAAATTTATTAATTATAGAATTAATTAATTCATGATAAATACTAATGCCTTAGCTAAAGCTGCTATAAAAATAACAATTTAAACTTTAGACAAACAATATAACTTATGACATTAGTACTTGTACACTACTTAAAAATTTACAACATGTAGAGAATATTGGACAAGCCATTCCACTGGTTCTGAAAATATAAACAAGTATAAACCTGAGATAACTAATATTCGATTTCATGTTTATCCGCTTAGATAAAATAGCCTAACATAAGGCAGCATACAAAGAGAGCTTTATTTTACACGTTGCCGATTCGGAGAAGGTATTAACCTTATTCTGTTCTAAGACGACGTAATATAACTTCTGAGTCACGTAGTAACAAAATCCTGCTCGTTTTAAGAGTAATCTTATATAATCTTATATAATCTTGAACAAATGGCTTAACTATGATCCTCTAATGTTTATATCGCATTATTTTTCAATTCAAGATTTGAAGAATATTTAGATTTCTGAGTTGAATGGTCTTCTTAAAGCTATTTTATATAGATAAAATATCGGCGTTATATCAATTTAATTATTGTGTACGTTATGCAAAAGTACGCCAATTAAAATAATTAGAGTAATTATTAGAGTAATTATAAAGTGTACTTTTTGTGTTATTCTAGAGCTACTTCGATATTGAGCTATTACATATAGTAATATTCATTCATACAAATTTAGGATGTTTATACAAAAAATTTTTTTGAAATGTTAAATTTCAAACGTAACAGGCCGAATATCTCCGATCTTATTGATTTTATAAACAGATAATCATATAATTCCATTTAAAAAAACAAAGGTCATCTTGAAATCTCAGGAACACCTTTATCTAGAAAAAATTTGTGTCCATCATAAGATGTCTCCCTCAAAACCTAACAACTTTTATTTTAAACATTTGTTTATAAAATCAATAGGATCGGAGATATTCGGCCTGTTACGTTGAAAATTTAACACCCTGTATAATTATCTGTACTTGTATCATATAATTCCAATTAAGCTACAAACGCAAAATTTTGTTGTATAATGAGAAAAATATGAAGTTGAAAAGGTTAGACGGCGAAAAAAATCCAATCGATACAGAGGCAGTAAATAATCTTCAGCAGCTCGTTTCTTGATAACCCATCGGCACGAAATGAGCAGGTGTGGTAAAGCCAAAAAATGCTTCCAGTCGACTCGTACGAGCGTAACGGGGAAACTTCTGTGCCTTCATTGTTTCAGTCTTCCGGCATTACAAAAGAAACGCCGTGGATGGAGGCGGTCGGAGGCTCGAAACCGACTCAATTACAGTCGCTGAGCGACGCGATAATTGGGATCAAGATTGATTGTCTTCCTTCCTTTCGCGCTGACCTCCCACAAATACAAGCTACTCGGGACGTACATTTTCTTTCCCGTCTCACATAAATAAACCAGTGCGGAAGACAAAATGCTATTCGTCCAGACAAAATGCTCTAACCAAAAATTTTTTGTTATTTTGCGATCAACTTTATCATGAAACAAACCTATTTCGACCTAAAAATAAATTAAGATATACCAGTCAAGTTAATTAATTGATCTTCTGATTAATTGTTCCTTAATCGTGAGTCCACAAAATTCTACTTCGGTTAAATACAATAAAAATACAGTTTAATGAATTAAGAGCTTATCAATAGAACGGATCCGTTAATATTACATTATAGTTATATCGGAAATAGTGTAAAACGACATACTTGTTCGACGTTAGTGTCGTCCATTGGAGTCAAGCGACATAAAAAATTTTATTGGCATCAATATCCGGCTCAAAATTACGAGGATCACATAGAAGAAGTACGATAGTAAACCACGCGATAATAATTCGTCGTCGCGTGAGAGCACTCGGGTCGTTTTCGCCATCTAGCTGCGTGGAAAAAACCTACGCGAAGACATCCGCGAAAACGACTCGACGACGGGGCGCAGGAGGGAAAAAGCAGGAGGGTGGCGCTAGGCGGGTTTGCGGGATGGTGCTCACTTCATGGCGGCAGGAGGTCGATGTCGAGCAACCTTTTTCACCTCGATAAAGCCCTGTCGTCGAAGGTGGCCGACGAACACGATCCTTCAGACCCGGGCTAACCCCGTTTTATAACCTCTCACCCATCTACCCCCGTCAACCCCCTGTCGCAGCTCTGCCACGCAACGGAAGCACGTTGAGAGGGAAAGAACGTGTTCTCGCTGTTGAAATGAGCATCACAGACAGAATGATAGAGAGAAACTATGCAGACCGAGAGAGGGAGAGAGAAAAAGAAAGCGGAGAGAAAGAAATTGGGTGGATAAGAGGTGCGAAGGGGGTGTCGACGGGTGTATGCCATCCACCCGTTGAGCCATTGCAAGGGCTGCAGGACGGGTGAGCGAGATTACTAGGATTTGCGCGTAGATTTGCATATCGATTTTCCGGGTGGAACAGTGTCGTATGGCGGCGAGGGCCCGCACACGATTTGCCTTAATTTCGCTGTGGGAGGTATCTGCCACATTAGCCCGGTGGTTGTAGCTTAAGCGTGGCTGTTTCACGACACGACGATGCCGTTTCGGATCACGCGGCTCGAAATTACCGGTGGTAACTCCCGAAGAAACGCGGGTTTAAAGCTGGTGTTAAGAAATAGGATTTTTCAGAAAGGGAGAACAACATCTCCATTCGCGCATCCGACATGCTACAACTTTGACTTTCTTGATACTGCAATCTTTTCGAAACAAGAGAGACGTGTCTTTTTACATTTCATTAAACTTCGATAGTATTAGCATTATAAAATATAATTGTTATTTGACAGTATAGTTTATAAATTTGTCTGATATGTGTATGTATAATTAAAAATTATAAAACAGCGTATACTTCGTCTAAGAACGAATGTAGATTGTTGAATGGAAATGAAGGTAACAATACTACGGAGCGAGCTGAACGAAAAAATGAAAAAGAATTGACGGGAAAAGTTTCTTCGTTAATTGGCTTTGGAGAGTGATTGCGTATTACGTCGTATACAGCGTGAACTAGCTCTATACAAGAAACTCTAACCGCTCGCTTATTCCGCAATACCCTTTCACAGCAGCCAGTAATCGGATCAACAACGAAGGGGCACCGACAACGAAGATATTGGGACAGGACTGCGGGACGTAACCGGCGGATATTGGTGCGATGATAGGCTAGATTGAGAGGAACTTTGTTATCTGGATTACTTAGGGGAGTAGAAAAACATGGCATTGTTCCCCGATCGAATTTACAGTATCTATATGTATACATATATAGACTATGTGGATGACCGCTCCTCAAGGATAACTGCGAAAATCTTTTTCGTGGATCCTTTACTATTACGCGTCTTTCGTATCTTTATAGATATCACATGAACACCGAATGCACATACGTATGCATAATTTGACTTACATTATTGTATGTATTACATAAAAATGCAATCACAATGCCAGCAAAGTCATAAGATGAGATAAGAATGCATCGACAAGAATAACGTTAAATAAGATCAAAGATTTTACATGTAGCAGTAATAACTTATAATAATTAAACATTAAAATCATCTAATGCGTTCAGAAATTAATAAGTTCTTACTTATATATCGTCTTGTTAGAAGGATAATTTTATATACAATCTTTGTTTAGTTTCTTTGCGCGATCTCGCAGCGTGGCATTATATCAGCCGGCAAATGTCCGATCCTGTTTAATTCCCGTAAGAATTCGAGGTAGCCGACGGGAACTAGCACATCAGTATCAGTAAGAGAAGGAACCACCGGCGAAAGCCGATTGCGGGCACCGCAAAAAAGCTCGCGCCCCGGGGAAACGAGTTTTAGCGGGATTTCGCATTGCGGAAGATAGACAACAGCTGCATACCTATATCGCTCTTCGCGGAAGAGATGAGGGGGATAATGAATCGAGCGAAAGAATCGATGACGCGGTCAGTCGGCGGAAGAAACCCGACGAAGGTCGAAGTAGACCTCCATACGCGTCCTCTCCACTCGGGGTTTGTCACGCTCCGATCCGGGGTTTTGCGGTCGCGACTACCGCTGGCAAACCTCGTCTATACTCACTCGACTCGTCCCCTCGCTCGACGCTCTTACCCGACGAGGACGGCTCGCAGCCGTCGACCTCCTCGACGTCCCTCATTCCGCTCTCACGGACGATGTGTTTTAGCTAAGACGAGCCGGCCGGTTAATTCGAAAAGTGGCGGCTCTCTTTCTCTACCTCTACGTTCCTCTGCGCGCGTATTCGCCCTCTTTTCACCCCCCCCTCACAACTGCGACCGTCTTGGAGAACCACCCGGATGTCGAGAGAAAGCCGGACCAAATGACATTAGGGGTCTCGTTTCATTACGGCGACGGACGTGAAAGCACAGCTGAGTCAGTGGCTATACCCCTGGTGTATAAAAGGAAGTCTATTCTCCTCCCTTTGTTTTTTACTCCGCTTCCTCATCGTCTTCCTCCCTTTCTCCTGTAGATCTTTACGGCGTTACGGAACAATTTTCTTTTTGTTTTGAGCATTTTCATTACCTATATCTCTCTTCATTGTGATCTCGACGTTTGTGTTGGACGGAAGACAAACGGAAAGCTCTGGTCTCTTTCCCGAAGCATTATCGAAATCACGCGGTGGAAAGTTTTTTAAAACATGTAAGGTTTAGGAAATTACAAAGAACAGTAACTATATTTTACTGTTAGATAACATCAACAAACTTTAATTATAAACAATTGAAGAAATAGCTAATAATTTTTTGCACGGAGTATTAAACGTGAGAATTTCGAAAAAGATAACAGAACATTATTTTTCAGTTTAATTTAAATATGGTTTATTTCAAATTGTTGAAGCTTAAAAGTGAAAATATTGTACAATTATGAAATTCAAACGAATGAAAGTTTCCATAACAGCTCTGTAATAACTGCGAATCATGAAAAAGAGAAGAGAGCGAGCATGATATGTGTTATGACGAAATAAATATGCTCTCTTCACTTTATTACGCAGTGCGTTATTATTTCCGCATTATTGATTCTATCCTAGAAACTCTTTCCAAAAAATATTACTTTAATAAAGTTCTGAAAAGTAATAATTATCTTCAAACATATTAAAGAATAAAAAATTTAGACGTTTAGAAATTGCCGAAACTTTTTTAACTTTCAGCGTTAAGTGTTTTCGCAATTGCGAATGCCTGGATTCTAATGTGAAGAGCTGCCATTCTTCTTAATTTAACATCTGTAAGTTAAATGAAGTACGCGAGAGAAACGACTGCAATTAGATGAGGTTTGCTCGAAAAAAAGAACAGCGTTAAACAAATTAACGTCTCCAGCTGACGTGATGCTTTTGCACTCGTTTAATTTAACGTTGTCCGCGCGCCTCGCAATATGCGGCGGTATTTCGCAGTCGCAAAGTTCTATTTCCGAGACGCAGCGCGACAGTTAACGACGTGACATTATTAACGGCACTCGCTCGCAAACGCCGGAACGCCTCCCGGCTAAATTAGCGGACAACGCACGAGCGTCTTCTCCGCGGACAATTTCACTGGGATCGACGTTGACGGTGCGCGTACCATTCGCGTGTCATTCTGGCGGCGTTTTCACACGATACATATTAATGAGTAAAAGTTAATCCCCGATACCCAAGTGATCCTTTATGTAGATCACGAACTCTATTAGGTGGTGTCTGTAGAATCTCACGACACCATCTATATTAGTTTCAGGTGTCCTTAGAGCACGTGTCGCAGTTCTGACGCAATTCTTAGAGGAACTTGTACACACGTTGCACGTATGTCATTGCCTTGGTTGACGTTACATGCAGTACATGGTAATAGGAATGCTCGATCGGCATATGAAGTGCGTATTACAGAAGACAAAGTTGACATAAGGATATGCATCTAATCTGCCTCGCGGAGGTATCAGACGCGATACCTATTCTAATAATACCCGCATTCTAAATATTTGTAGATCATTATTCTTTGGTTTCAATCGTGTGCAATCACGGAATTTAGTTAATTACGATTGCTAGCATCCAACATATTATTGCATTTATTCCCTATTAAATTATCCCAAAAATTCATTATCATCATTTTTGTCTCATTGCTTATTATTACATCGCAAATATTTTGAAGATGCTATTTTTTACTTCTTAGAACAATTTTTATTTTGGCATCACTTGATCTTGACACAAATCAAGGTTTCAGTTGTTGAAAAATATGAATAATTTCGAATTTTTAATAATCTATAACTTGAATGTAGAACGTATTATGCTGAGAGATATCTCATGCATCTTTTTATCTATAAATTACAAAGCGTCATTGATTGTTCCAATATCAAAATAATGATATTATTTTGACATCGGCTAATCCAATTGAAAATAATGAAATTGTGTGACCATGTAATTCAACACGCCACATTATATGACAGATGATCGCCGTTTCGACACGTCAATATCGATGCACAATTATAAATACTAATTAAGAGCGCAAGCGAATCTTGATGGGCAGCTGTTGCGGCTGCATTGCGTTGGAAACGTCATCCAAAACAGTCGATAGGAAGTGCCTGTGCATGTACGTTGCGTAATATCACGCGTATGCGTGTAATTGAAACTCAAACGGAAGCACAGAAATCACACAGGATCCCAAAACTGAATTTGCTTTGCGCGAGAGACAAAATTCAATCGATGATTTTTTAATGCGCGTAATCGGATTTCTCCATGGTGTGGTGCGCGCTGATATTTACGATTTACCATCGTGTTACACATATCGAGGGGACATAGCTCAAACATTTCCCGAAACGTTTTTTATTTTTTGTTTGTGCACGTTGAGTAAGTTCATGCTACAGCAAATAATGACTGATACTCTCATTCAAAGAGTTTGAAAATGTCAATACTGTATATATGCTTCGTAAAATTTGCACGTACCTCGAGAGCACGCGACAAATTGAAAAATTAGTATTTATAATAGCGTGTAGAAAGAAAAATATGAAATATTTAAAACATAAGTATCTTCTCTAATCTGTTGAACTAATACATACATAAAACAATTCTAAAATTGTTGTAGACATAATCGCTTTATCAAGAAATTCAATGAATCTCTTATTTCTGTTTAAAAATCCGCTATAATATGAGCAATAAACGTATATAGTGACATAAAGCGTAGATCATTTGATAATTTAATTAGATATATTTGTTGAGTATTATATTCACCATTATGTGTATCATCAATAACACAACTGCATATATAGGTATCTTCTTTTGATGAGCTGAAAGTACTGGTCCTACTGTATCCTTTGCGCGATAAATTTACTCGCCAGTCACGATGGTACTTCCTTCCTGCAATCCATGAATGTTGTGCTCTGATTGTCGTTAGATCGACAATTTAACAAGACGATTCTCCGAGTGTGAGTTATCGTTTAATGAACGCCTCTTCGACTTCGGAGTGTTGAAGTGCTCTAGACTCTAGTGCAGCGTGCGGAGCTGGTCTTACCACTTGAGCAAAGGGCTGCTAACCCTCGATTTTCCCACTCCCTCCTCTCGCCCTTTCATCCTCTATCCCGCTCTCCCTCTCTCTCTCTCTCTCTCTCTCTCTCTCTCTCTTTCTCGATCTCCACACCACTGGCCTTTTCCTGCTCCTACATGCTCACGCCAACTTCTCCCGTTAACCAAGCCCGAGGAATTACGATAATTTGCAGAAGAGAACGAGGAAGGAGAGAAACTGGCGGTCAGGTAGAGAAAGAAACAGATAGAAGGAGCTCGAAGGAAAAGAGAGTGCTCGGAGGTTCGAGTTTTTAGCCGTTTGATTCGTCAGCACAATTAAACGAATTAATAGACGCCGCTTCGCTCGTTCAACTTCCTCTTTCCTTGTTCCAGCATTTAATCTGCTATCCATTGGCTACAATTCTATTCTCAACATCCACGATCACAATCACAGTTTGCAAAACATCTTGATTACCAGTGACCCAAATGATTGGTTGTTTATCGAAGAAAAACGATCGTGTGATTTTAGATCTTTAAAAGTCTAAAATCTGATAAAAATAAGTACAATTTATGCAGAAAATAAAAAGTATATACAATATTTATAATTTATGAAAAGGTTAATGGGCCAAAATTCGAGCAAACAACAACAGATATTAAATTAAAATAAACACATTTATTAAAAGGCAAGAGATAAACTTTAACGTAACGTTTCTAACATAACTTAGTCTTCTTCAGAACGTATAAATAATTAATTAGTAAAATATATCGTAAAATAAGAACAGTTAAAATGAAGTAAAATTGTAATTGAGATCTCACAGATAAAACTCACAGAAAATGAAGAGAAACGCAAAAATATCGCAATAGAGAAAATAAAAATCGCAATGACAGTCAAGATTCGGTTATCGAATTTTGGCCTATTAACCTTCTCATAGCTATTGCTTTTATCGAGCGGTATAATATTTTTAATTTATTTGTAATATTTATAATATTATATTAAAATTGACTTAATTATTAATAAATAATCAAGTTGGATTACATCATAATAATATAATTTAACGCTGCAAATAATTTTCTCTCTCTACAAAAATAATAGTAATATTTAAAATTTATTTTCTTCAATTAATTTTTAATTCGCCAATCGCCGTTTATTCAAGAAAATAAAATTTCAAATTATATCCTTCGAATTTTAAAAGTTGTCATTTACGAAATGGCAACGCAATGCGATCTTGGCCATCGTGAAATTTTTCAACGGTTTATCTTGGCAGCGACGAGCGACTGGAAGCTGGTCCGTGACAGAATAACAATTTCGCGAATTAGACAGATCAAAGGGAGTAAAGTTCGACGGTGATCCAGGCGGAAAGAAAACCGAGATGAAGAAGGACGAAGGGCGAAGTTGAAGAGAGAGAAGCGATGTACGAGCACGAAAGCGGGACCAGCTCAAAGGCGAAGAAAATTTTCCCGAGTTCTAAGTGATAGAAAAAAAGAGACGTTAGAAGGCACGGCGTGCCATTCCCAGCACTCGTTTCTATAACGCCTCCTCTCGCGCTAGCTCTCTCGCTTTCTCTTACGCGCTTACCCTTACCGCTCACCCTCGACTCTTCCTTCCGTCATCCATCGTGCTAAGAGTCTTGCTGAACATCAAAGGCTTTGCATGGCTCTCTCCCGCGTGCACGATAAAATAGACACGATGTACCAAAGGCAAACCACTAAGCCTCCTGCTCTCCGAAAGCCCTGATTCAAATCGGGCTCGACGTGACACGATAATTATTGCTCGCCTTCCTCAGTCTTCTCGTGAGAGTAAATTTGTCCCTGACTTTCGTGTAACAACTGCATGCAGTCACACGAAACATTATATCGATGTTGGAGTTCTATCTCGAACTTCCGTAATAATTACCTCTTGAAAACAAGATATTGAATAAGATGTCTTTAAAAATCGTTATATAAATCAAATCTATTTTATTAATAGTTGCAATTACTATCTTAATATAAGATCCAAAAATAAAATATTAGAAAGTCAACAAAATTATTCAAATAATTCTGACGTATAATTATCTTTTAGTACGTAGCTAGTAATTTTAACATATGTACTTTTCAGGGAAAAAAATTTCATTTCCTCACTATGGAAAAATAAAATTTTCTTTCCTGGAAAAGCATAAAAACCTTTGCTTTTTACAATTTTTATTATAATAAAAATATTCCATTGTAATAAAAACATGTTATCATATTTAAAATATGATAATAAATGTATAAAAAATAAACATAAGTGTATAAAAGCATAATGGTATGTGCTCAAATGCGCGAAATATTTTGTACACGGAAATTAAGAATTTATTGCTATTAGCAAATCGGATTTCAAATAAATGCGACGCGCAAAAGTAAACAAAGTGTATTACCCTCCGGCTATTATCGGGGCCATTAATCGATAATGGAACGCATTACACGCGGCGTTACACAGCATAATAAAATTTTATAACGTATATTCATCGAATTGACCAACACGTCCCACACGGCGCAATGTAATTTCGTCGTTGCGCATAGCGCGCGCGCTCGGGGCTCTCGCGCGTGCACGCACGCACGCACGCACGCACACACGCGCCGTACACACTTATAAATTCGCGACGTGCACGCGGCACAATGTCGCCTAATATGCATGTAAATCACAGTGCGTAGAAACCGCCGGTTGCGGTTCAATCTCGAGTTGCGCGCAACTCACGCCGTCCGCTTACAAATTCATGTGATTTTCTACGGTGATTACCGGCGATGCCTCCCCTGCGAATCGGCCTATCATTTTTTATCGGCGTCTCGCATCGCGAATTACACCTGTCTTTCTCTCACTCTCGCTGCGATAAATATTTAAACGTCCCGTCCGGCCGTGCGCTTGCGGCCGTGCCCGAAACCGCGGCGGTCGGCGCGATTTATCGCGTTAAACAATCGCGATCGACATTGTTGCGTTGCGTCCGTCGTTCCGAGATAGAAGCGTACACGCCTCGAGCAATCGGCCAAACGCGAATTTTCGAATCTATCGGATCTACGCTTCTCTGCCGGCGTTTAGAAGCGCATTACATACGTTCGGCTGGCTTCATATCAGCCCCCACGGTACATTGATTTAATCCCCGATTCTATATAGAGTTGCGCGCGGCCGTGCGGCTATATCGCGTCGAGAATGGGGGGAAAAAAGCGATTTCACCGATGTTCGTTATTCGCCTTCGATCGAGATTATCTGACCGAAGCGGATGAATCTATCGACAAATCGCGAATAATGAGCGCGCGGAAATAACGAATCGCATAGAACTCGCGTAAAGGCCCCCGGAAAATCAAAAATATAAGGAACAAGGAACAGATATTAGCGATTGGGATGAGGAAGAAAGAAGTGTAAAATATTTCTTTGATATTATCTTTATTTCTCCGAATAGTCTCGTCTTGATGTTTCGCGCGACGCTTTATAAGGTCAAAGGAGAGGCGTTGTTTTCGCCGAAAACTAGTTATAATTCTTAGAATATGTTCGGAGACCTTCGCGTCATCAGCCGTTAGGTTTGTTCGAAGGCGTTTTCTTACAGAAGAAAGAAGATTCTTCCTTCTTCCACATCCCAATCGTTAATATCTGTTCCTTGTTTCTTATATTTGTAGTAAGGATAAAGGAATTTATACTGCGTCCCCTCGGGGTTTGCATTTTCACCCTTCCCACCCTTCCCTACAACTCCTACTCTTTGCCCGTTTGGACCAACATCTTAAAGTTTCTTCCGAAAGACGGAGCCCAGTTTTATCTACCAGGAATCCTCTTCCCGGCAGGGAGCGCAGTGTCGGAAATAATAATAATATCCATTACCTGTGTGTGTGTGTGTGTGTGTGTGTGTGTGTGATCTAGTGGACTCGAACCTGGTACTACAGATTACGAGTCTGGCGCTCTACCACTAGACCACACTGCTGCTTATATTTGTAGTATTTATATGAATTACTACACTCTGAGGGCACAGTTTTTATTATAAATCAAGACACTTTTTAGTTTTAAACAAATTATATTAACATATAATATTTATTTTAAACGAAATGAAACAAGATAAAGTTTATATTATTGTTCGTTCAATAAACGGAGTCTGTGACTCTGTTTTAACAGTGCTACAGTTTTTAACAATTTCACTCGCGTAAATTTAAATCAGTTAATGCGGCACGACGAAAGACAGTCCCTCGCTTTCTCGTCCGTCTTACAATTTCTCAATTTATATCTATTCACTTTACTACTTATCACACGTCTAACTGCTCTGAGCTCTAGCAACGGTCTAACGACTTTCTATCCAAATTCTCTATCGGTTGCTCCGATTTCCACAGGTAGAGCTAATACGCGTAATGCTTAGTCACGACGATCTAAGTATATAGCATCTTTTATCTATTTATCTGCGTATACTGATTTTAAGGCGCGCATTCTTATTCTTATATTTAACGAGCGCTTACATATTTTTGATTGTGCGGAGGCCTTAAGACTCGCACAAGACTGACTGGGTCCCCGAAGTCCGCGGACGACAACCAATCACACGCGATTGGACGACCTCTCGGAGCCAATTCCAAAAATCGGGAAACATACGATTCGGCTCGCTACCGTTTACCGAAATTCCTAACAACAGTTATATATGTTGTAATATCTTTCATAATAAAAAACTTTTACATAACATAAAGATATAATAAAACTATATGTTAAAATAAATATATACCAAACAAGATATAAAAAAAAACAGCAATGAATTCAAACATAGATACAAACTTTACATAAATTACATAAAATGATTTTTTTCTGTTACGGAAAAAAGGTTGAATTATTAAAAAAATAGCTATTAAAAGTTTGCTCGTCATTGCATCAATTATATATCACTAGGCGATAAAACGAATATTATTCAAAAAAACTACATATCGGTTAACAAACGGAGATTTCAATTGTTTAAAATTTAATCACGACACTTGACATCGCGGTATGCAACTTTTGACGCGTTAAAATGCGCGAAAAATTCCCGAATACAGGAATCGTAACACGCCCGGCTGTCCGCGCGTGGCATGAACGAACAAAAAAAGGAAAAAAAAGCTATTATAAAAGTGTAATTCGATGCCGCAAAACTGCGGCTTTTGTATCGCGATCACGATATTTCCGCTGTCATCGGATACAAAAATCTGTCAGAAACGATTTCGGCAAAAAGTGGAATTTGAATATCATACCGATGTCAGCTTTGTAAAAACTAAGTTACTTCGACGATGATTAAGAACTGTTTTTTTGTTATTTGTTCGTGCTGAATGCCGTTTGATCTTGGAAAAGCATCGTAACAATCGTTACAATCCGACGCATTCTGTAATGGCGTCCGGTTAGAGCTAATCGATCGCAAACGCATTGCATTTTCTAGAACAAAAGCGTAAAATGGCGAAAATGCGAAAAAGCACAGCGAGTCACGCGGATGCTCGTTTTTCAAAATATACGGAGATTATCGCTGTCTACTTCGCAGAGAAAAATGAGTAACACGATAGGAGAAGATATATTACTCATCCGCATGTTCTAATTTTCACAAAGTATCGAACGAAGATATTTCTTATAAAATAGCTCATAAAATCCACGAATTGATGAAGAGATAAAAAAAAAATTTAATGTAATTCCAAAAATTTTAAAAGATTTAGGACAGCTATAATAAGCATGTCACTCCCCTTTCCCTAAGAACGAACGTTGGTGATTCGGCGACGCAAATAAGGACATAAGACTTCTGACTTGTCAAATGGACCAGAGCGTCATTTTCGGATGACGAATAAGGTCAATCTGCCGTGTCAGATGTGATTCGCTTCGATGGGCGGATACTATGAGCGAAATCAGACGGCAATGTCGCGTGAAAGCTACTCTTGCGTAAACCGTCGTACCGTCATCTTGTTATCCAAAGCAATTACCCATTTTCTATATGCGCCAGTATAATATAAGTAGGCCTTTGGACCATCTTTTAAATTCTTATCGCTCTTGAAAATCCAAAGATTTCAAATTCTTCCTTCTCTCCTTCCAAACAAAAGCTATTACATCAATTTCAACAGTGATTATTCGTAGTTATTACAAACTTTGTTTAAAACTGACCTACATGTTAAGCAACAATGTATACATATTTGGAACATTAAGAAGGCCAAGCTATATTTCAAAATTGAAAAATTCTCAATCCTTTGAAATATTTAAAGTCCAGAGATAATTAACATATCTTTTTTTAACTTTTGCTATTGTTGAAAAAATTTTTAAATCAAACTTTACTTTACTTCTGCACATCCATTTGCCTCTTGTGACTAATTGAAAAATCAGTTAATTATACTAAACTTAATAATCCCTTCTAGTAATGTAAAGCTTGAAATATCAAAGTAGATATGCTATTGTTATAAACGCGTCTTAATAAATGCCATGCGGTCGAAGACTTTAAAGTTTGCAATTTACGTCAATGGGTAAGCGGCTTATGACAGTGACGTATTAACGATTTCCGCGAAGCCGATCTGTTACCGTAACGGATATACCACAGTAATAACCCAAAGCTATGATGATGGAGTTCATCACCTGGTCACCAGCTGTTGTCCACCACTGCCTCGCCCGGGCAAATGCACATCGCAAATAGCCGACCGAATTTCCGAAAGTTGAAGTATCTCTAGCCGTTCTCGGAATTCAATTATGTACCAGCGAAATTCTACTTTGGAGATTCGAGGAAACAAGTCGGCGAAATATAACGAGTAATATAATAATGTGGATATAATATCGTTTTTGCACTTTATACACTAGAGAGAGAATCTTATTGCCAACACAGAAATAAAAATAAAGTTTGATCAAACTCGACCGTTAATACGCGATATTATAGAGATAAATAATATTTTCAGAGAAATTCGATATAAAATAAAATAAAAATAGCTAAGTTTCATGTTTCAGCTCCGAGATAATTGTAATTTTAATACGGATTGTTCTTCTGTGGCGCGTTCCGCTTGCCATCTTCATGAGTGGAAGGCCGTGCGAATGTACAAACGTGCCAGGCACCCATGCGTAAAACAGTACTTTTGCATATCAAATTCGCGTTGTGTGCGACTCGCGGCTCATTCAGTTTCCTATTCATACGCTGTTTCGGCATACACAGAGAGGGAGAGAGAGAGAGAGAGAACACAGCGGACGCAGAGACCATCTACCGGCGTGAAATACGGAACAATCGTGCATAGTTCGCCTACGAGAGATCCAGGTGCATGGCCACCTGCTGCTGTTGCCACCGCCGTTACCCTCGAAATTCGCGATTCGCAAGACAGGCGAAACATTGCCAGCCGGAAGCCGACGAAGAGGGGTCCTAGACAATGCCGCCCCGTTTCCGGGAGCCGGCACGACTGCTTTAACACGCTCTGCTTTTGCTCCGTGTCGGGCAAGAGACAACCCGGCCGTGCGCTGAAGATTTATTCGAACGCGCGAAAGTTGAAAATTGGCTGGGAGATGTGTTTTTGAAATGTAAATATTGGATCAAACTTATCGCCCGGAAATGGAAAAGACTTTCCACGGCAGATTTTCCACGAAATATTACTCGTTAAGTTTATGAAATTCCTCGAAATCGTATATAATGTAAATTTCTACAACGCGATATATTTCCTGGAAGAGCGATACAGTAAAATACGTATTATTATAATCCAAATAATTGAACGCTCAGTTATTACTAGAACTACTAAAGCAGTCAAAATGACAGTTTATAATTTTTTAAAAAATTGCTCAAATTTATAATAGTACATTTTCTGAGATTTTCCACTTTTATTGCAATAGATTAAATTGATCAATTTACTGTTCCCTTTCATCTCTTTTTCCACACAAAGATATATATAGTATACTTAAATAGTAGAAATTAATCGTCGATAGATTTAGTGTTAAATTACATTTCAATTATTTGGATAATATCATCCATGATGAGAATAAACGTAACAAAATAATTCCATATACGTGTCAGTTATGCTGTACAAACGTATAGAAATGTCGACGAAACTTTGTGTCTTAACATTAGAAAATAACATCCCCACTTATTCCGAGATACACATTCGCTGTTCTCGAAATAAGCCCTAGATAATATAAAACACAGAAAGAAAGCAGCCCCCCATCGAGATAGTTACGTTAAGAAAAATATTTGAACTAGCAAGTTCTCCCTCACTCAAAAAGTAGGGAAATAGAAGAAAAGAAAAATGAAGTACACTGTGAAATTATCGTTATAATTTTTGTTTTGTTACGTTCACAGAATATTACGTAATAAATTAATGCTCTTGCCTTCAAAACATAATAGTTCGATTATTTTAAAAAAACTTGACTATCCGAACATCTTGTCCCTAAGTAGTTCAAATATTATCTTAGTCTTTCAAAAACGCTTAAAAAGCGCTGCTAACAGAAGAACAAACTAGATAAGAGGTAAAAAATCGTAGTTTCTATTAAATAACAAGAGTAAAACCAATGATCCAAGATGTCAATCTTAATCATTTATCATAATCTTTGTCTTAATCATTCATTTTCTCAAACATTTTTTCTTAAACTTAATGTCGTATTACAATAACGTGTTTTGTAACAATCGAATGATGCAGCCAAGATTTCCTGCAAGAATCTCAGAGACGGATAGAGAATATCGATAAACGCAGTAAGGAGCCTCTTCATCGACGGTACACACGGAGTGATAATAAAATTGTCTCGCGACTCGCGCACCGGAGCTATAACGAAAGGCAGAACATGCGATCGGGAACATACAGCTGCGAAATCGCGCGACTAAAAATGTATCGCTCCAGCTGGGATAAGCTTCTCCACTATTGGGCGGGCCCGGTCGTAAGTCACACCGTGGCGTCATCGCATCGTAAAATATTTTCAATTCCTCGAAAATAACTCGGGTATTCGCAGCACGCGTGGCATCGTCCTGGATACACTTTGTTCGCGTTTTATTCATGGCATCGTAAATCACCCAGGCCTGCGCCCCTCTTCCACCCCTTGGCTCGTCCTCCTACCTCCCCCCTAAGCTCCCCCTCCCACCCCTCTGCAACGCAACTGCGTTACCATGTAAATGTTGCGCAATTAGTCATGGAAACTTTGTCACGTGTAAGTTACGGCGCAGTGCTGGAACCGTTCTTCAAATTTACGGGAGTTTCCGGAGTACTTGAAAATAAGGGAGAAGGCCGTTAAAACGAGGTTAGAGGCGACGACGAGCCGTCGCGAGCTGTCGTGGCGGGATTTTAAATCGAATTATTTCAAAGTGAGATCTCCTACTTGTCCGCCGACGTCACTCGTTTACCACTTTTTTGACCACAAGAAAGGGTGAAAAGGCCTGTGGATAGACAGAGGGGGGCAGCGAAGGAAGGCACAAAATTACTAACGACACGTGCTGGCCCTCGAATCGCGAGAATACAGTCAGCGTACCCTTTGTAAGGATCTCAAAGAGAAAAGGGCTGAAACGGGCGAGCCAGTTCCCATTGTTTCGACGCTTCGCCACCTCCCACCCACCATTATTCGCTTTCGTGGCGCGAACAAACGTTATTGCTTATTAAAGCGATCGCGCCTCTCTTATTTGAAAATCCAGCAAACGAAAAGCATAGATATATATATATGTAGAGTGGATTACTGTAGGTACTATGATCACTAGGTTGGTACATGCAACCACAAGTTGAGATATCTAGCACGAAAAACATAAACGTACTGCTTTGGCTATTCGAATACGGAAACTAATAGCGAATTCGATTGGGCACTGGTGCACATTAAAGCCATCGTACACAAATTGACATAAAGATGTGTTTAATATAAACATAAAAACGGGTTAAACTGCGTAATCTTTAATATACTTTATTGTGCTATTTGATATGTATTTTATGATTCGAAATATTTACATTTTACTTTTACACTCAGATTAGATGAGTGTACAACGGCTTTAATATGCACCAGTGCGCACTAGTGCGTCCAACCGAATTCGCTATAAGTAAGAGTAATAAACGCAAAGCTGCACGTAAAATAGTGCGGAACATCTTATGTGATCTACAGCCTTCCGTAATGAAAATGAACAAGAAGCAGTGAGAAAATATAATATATTCTCTAATAAAACTAAAAATAAAATCATTTATTCGGCATTATCATTTTTATCATTATCATTATTATCATCTTTTCATTATTACAGTTCAGAATTAAAAACACAAAAGTTGACAATTCAATATTAGCATATAAAATTGTTAAGATAGTACAAAAGATTTTAAAAATATCTTGTCTTTCGAGATGGTATTAAAATATTTAAAACACACAGTTTTACTAACTACAGACATTAAATTAATGGGCAAATTCGCAAGAAACTTCTGATTTCATCGCATTATAAATCGATTCTCTTGTAAAATTGGATGTCACGAATTATTCGTTCAGTCCGCAAAGTAGGACGCGCGGGATACGAAGAAATTTCAAGGAGCTTTAAACTAATAAGCTTAATGGTGGACGAAGCAGCCGTGTCCTTTGTGCAGAAGTAGAATCGGGGAAGTTCCACGTGGTACGACCGCACGTGGGGTTTCGTGGGTGCACGTAAGTACTCGAGGTAGATTGCGTCAAGGTAGGAAGACATTCGGTCGCCATAGTTCCGGTAGTCTCTAAAAGGGGACCAAGTGGAAAGGCTAGTTCTCTCGGATCCGTCGTGTGAGTGCACCTACACATTCACCTAACTATACCGCCTTATGCCCGACGACCATCCGCGCGAGCTTTCTCTCTTTCTCTCTCTCTCTCTCTTTCTTCTCTTCTCTCTCTCTCGTTTCGTCTAAGCGCGAGCTATTAGAGTAGATCCCTGCGAATTTGCACGTGGTCGAAGTCGCAGAGAACCGCGAAGTTCCTGCGAAAGCAAATCCGGGGTAAATCGACTGCTTAATCGAGTGACGTGAAATTTGAATAAAGTCTCGGGATCCGATAAATACGGAGTGCGCTGCGCGAGCTTCCTCATCGATTCGAATTATCGGTGCGATAAGACCGCCGACGGTAAGGCAAAACTAGCAAAAAATCAGAGGCGTTCGAACACGAACACCTTCAGGATGCGATTTAATTGCTTCGGAAGATAGTCATTATGGCGACATGAACCAATCAAAAAGTGAGTGAAACCGCACCGTACAAAATTTACAACTAACATTTGAATAGTTAAGAATAATTTCGAGAAAGAATACTGTAATAATCTGATAATGAGATAGAATAGTTTAAATAAAAATTAAAGTAAATTAATTATAATAGATATTACTCATATCATATTGCATTTCCACTCGTATTGTTTCTCCGCATTTCATTTTTTTTCCTTCCATTTCCTTTCCTTGTTTCTCCGATATATTCGAACTGGATGTTCTTTTTTTTTACTTCGAACTATTTGAACAGATCAAACATACAATATGTTCGAATCTTTTGTCTGAGCCCTAGTTTAAACTGTCATTTATTACTATTTCATTAATCAGCGACAGCAAATGTTGATTGCTTCTCAATTTTTATCGATACTATGAATAATCGATACTATGTGCGATCTACTCCTTTATGTGCTTACATCAACTCTCATCATCGAAAGTACCCTTTCGTAACGCAACAAGAAAGAACTGTAAGAAGGAAAGTGTTAAAACAGAATGTTATATCGCCCGTGCAGTTAAGTCATTTTCCATGCACTACCACATGCTTACGAAATATTCACATAACAACGCGTACACCGCACAACTCTTTGAGAATATTGGAACGCTCGGCGAGTCCCACAAAACTAATAACTTTAATGAACGCCGTCGCGCGCGGAGCTTCTTTTAGGAGAGAGCGACGCGGGCAAGAAAGACATTTGCATGAGGCACGTCCGCATGTGAATTCGTGGGTACGCATTCGAAGTAGATTGCGCCCGAGGTGCTGGGACATCTGGTGCTCCTAGCATCTCCTGCGTCGCAGAAACGGAGATGAGCGGGAAGCGCCTGCTAGGCGCGCATCGGCGCGAATCCTCTCGAAATCCAGCAAGAGCGAAAAGGGAAGAAGAAGAAAGAGAAAAAGAAAGAGAGACAAGCCGGAGCGATCTGCTTTCGCAAAATGCCGCCTCCCTTCTGCCCTAAGAGGACGAAGAAGCCGAGGAGAGTGCGCGCTTAGTTCTCGCAGGTGTTTCTCGCGAAATATGCAAAACCACACACGTGTCTGCCGTTCTAATGCGACTGCTCGATGCGAGAAGACGTCAGCAAAAGTCCTTTGCAGACGCGCGCATCCGATATTACGAATTCTTTAATACCATTGAATCCGGACGCGCGAGAAATTCTCAAACGCTCGGAACCGAAGCGCATCGTATTTTATAATTTTATCTTTTTACTGGAAAATCGTGATATTTTACAAACGACAGGTGGAGGCATAATATTTTCCGTAACAAATATACCTACTAATATTTGTAATAATTTGTTGAATAATAATTTAGCGATTTAAAACGTACAAGCCATTTTGAAAAGAATCAGCTACATATATGCGATTTATGTAAAATTTATGTATTACAAAAATAAATCTTTATAACATAAATATTAATATATAAGAATCTTTCTCTCTTTCTTTAATAAATAAATCCGTACTTTTCTTTTTTTAATATGACTAGCGAGACTAAAGAGTCTTTCAACTGCGACTTTAGCTTCTCCTCTCTTAAAATTCTCGCATAAAAGCATCTAAAATTTTGGGAGATAGTCTTGCAATGTCGAGGTTTGTCACGGCCGCATGTGAATTCTCCGGAAGGTATTCGAAGTTGATTGCGTCGAGGTAACAGGACATCTGGTCCTTTATATATGCCGAGCGTTTGCATAGACCAAAATTCCTTGAAGGGGAGCCAAGCAGGACGAGGTCCCGTGAGCTTAAAATGTCTCCATTTCGAGCAGGCACGAATCCACGCAGATGTTCCTTACCGGGATTATGCCAGTGCGACTGTAACGTACTTGTTTTCTTTCCCCCTCGAGAAGAAGCGTCCTTGTCATTGTTACATGCGACACAAAGAGATACACGTGCCTTTAAGAAAATTAATCGGATAACTTCAAAAATTTGATTGGGTTGTTAACAGCTCTGGCAACGAAGTCTCAAACTACAATTCTATTAGTAAAACTCACTTATGTGAAATAAGATGAATATTTTTGGAACGCCATAGATAGATCTAGAAAGGAAGGCACCTTCTCATATGCTCGGCGAAAGCTAATATTATCGACCCGGTCATTGACATAACGATTGTAACAGCAACATCACATTATTACCGTGCGCATCTTGTCTCTAAAAAATTATATATCGCGCGACATGCCAATCACCGCGAATTATAGGTTACAGTTGATGCACGTATGCATTACGTTCATATGCCAAGTGTAATCTGATTACGTAATCCGCGTTCAACGATCTTTCTGAGGTACCTGCCTGAGGTCTAGAGAAGTAACGAGCTTCCTCGTCGCGAATGCAGAGCGAAATCATGCATACGGAAGATTGGGCGGGTAGAGTTGACAAGAGAGGGTAGAGGGTATAGGGCGTTTTCATTCCTTCGATGAACGGTAAATCGCAACATATATACGATGCACAGATGCATTTCCATTCGAGGCTGCCACACGATTTCAACTGCGACTGCTGTCGGCAGTCGGATAACGCATAGCATTTCGGCATGCAACCGGTCTAGGCTGCACTATGCGACATGTAAATTTTCCCCGGCGACACACGCATAAGTCTAACTGTCGACGAAGCATGTGCGTTTATAGTATGATCGGTCCAATTATAAAATAAATAAGCATCCTCGACAAAAGACCAAAGGCACGATTCAGATTATATGGATGTTTTAATTTAGAATATAATTTTCAAATAACTAATATATAATTTTATAAATCCTATATAAATATTATATGGAAAATAAATTATATCATTTTAAATCGCAGAAAAGTTGAGATAAATCTCAATTTTAAAATCATAAATAGATAGATGTTAAATAAAGTCTATAAAATAAATTCTAATTATCAAATAATCTCAACCAGGATTTTGATAATCAAAATCGTCTCGTTAGATTTGACGGAGGAAATCATTTGAATTTCAAATTTCCGCTCCTAACTAAAACTGGATATATAATCGTTTATTTCAGGTTTTACTTGTTTAATATAAAGATCTCATCCAGTAAACACGAGACAAGAGCCGGATAAGCACACTCGGCGCAAAATGCGCTGTGAACGTAGCGATGAGAGTTTTTCGTAGGTTGCGCGCTATTGCAATTTGATAGTGTAGCCCGATTACGGACGTGGCAAAGCGGCGATGAGATTTTAAAGTACTGGATGCACTTACACGTGGACCCCGTTAGCGGGGCACGACGAAGACAGAGACGTGAGAGAAAGAGGAGGCGCGAGGGGGTGGCTGGGTGGCGAACGGAGAGAGAGACAGAGAGCAACAGGTTGCAAGTAGAATTCGCGGATGTCAACCGGCAGGACACGGAAGAGCGATTCAAGGCGGCCGGTGTGTAACTGATCTCCTTATGACAACTTAAATTACCAGCCCGATCTGACCGCCGCGCCGGTATCCCGCTCTGCCGCTGTTTAACTTTCGTGGCCTATTTCCGACCGGAGCCGTCCCCGCGGCTCCCCGGGACGTGATCCGATCGGTCCCGGGATATCGGAATTATTCGCATCCCGTTCCCGTTTGAGGCGACACCGCTCTTGAATATTTCAATTTTCCATCGCACAGAGACGCGTCGCCGCGCAATCAAAAAGTGATGGAATTCGTGAGCAACGTGCCGGGGCGCACGATGGTAGAAAGATAATAATTGGGCGTAACTGAATACATCGCCCCTTGTGTCCGCGCGCGTGCGTTGAATTTTTCAGGACGCAGTCAAATTATCCCGCGAGGTCATATTGATTTGTCTCGGCGGCGCCGTGCATCTGCCCGCACGTTTTCTCCGGTGCTCGCTCGCGGGTATATTATCGCGGGTCTTTGTGCAAACCCGGCTCGTCGGCTCAAAGCGTAGTATTTGCCTTGATTCAATTCGAGAGCCATCGTAGCCTCAATCGCTAAGTATGCGTTTAAACCTTCTCTCTCGGCCCTGCTGCGGCGGCGATCGTGGGCGTCTAATCGTCCGGAATGGATTCTGACCGCCCTCGTAAAAGTGCTGAATTAATGAGCGCTTCGACGATGCAGCCACGAAAAGCGCCGATGAACGAAAGCGCGCGCGTTCCATCGTTTTCACCCTTTCGCGAGCGCCGCCCTTTGAGATCTTTGTGAAAACAAATTAATTCGCCCGGCTGGAGATTATCCCATGCCGCGATATGGCGCGCTGCGTTAATTACGTCGATGCAGGCAAATTGCATATTCCGTAGGCTTCACTGTACCTAAATAGCTAATAAGATCTTTCACGTTAAAGACACGTTATTCTACACTGAAAGAAAAGCTTGGTTATAAAAATCTAGACTTGGTTAATGTTATCAAGCACCTTGGTGAAATAGTTTCAACTAAACGTATAAGATATTAAATTCAATTGGCTCAACTAAACAAAATTTGCTCTTTTATAATTATTACAAAATGTTTCGTTGTTATTATTATAATCGGTAATAATAATCAATAATAATCAAAAGAAAGTATTACTAAATGGATCTCAAAAGTTTACCAAGAATTTTTTTTCCGTGTATTGTAAAACTAAGAATTCTCATTATTTTCAAGAATTTTTGTTATTATAAAAATCCTACAGGTGGCAAAATCAGCAATAGCAGCTTGGCTAATAGAAGAAATACGATAAAGTGATCGCTTCGATTAGCGGACATCATTGTACAAGTGTACTCAACCATCAGCGAATGATTATCGAATATACACAAGTCGGATGAGTGCTTTGCCTTTGTATAAAGAACGATTTTCTTGAGTGGACCTCTCTAAAGTTATGAAGCTAACGAGCATCGTGAGACTTCAAAAAATACAAAGAGAGACGATGATCGCATCTTTCTGACCAAAACGGAATTCATTTCATTTAAATTCCGCTCGTTAAGCGATACTCGGCTATTTTTATGCGTTGATAACCACTTTCTGGTTTTCGCATTACAATCAATCTGTCACAAGAGCCGCCGCCGAAATTACACAGCTCGATTAGCCCGATATCAAAGCTAACCGGCCATGCGGCTAATTACACGGAATCGAATTCCAAGCGTTTGTGGAGAAAGTGGAATTATGAAAACGCGATATTTTTCTTCGTCGGCCCGGCACTCGTCCTCCACAAAAAAAAAACATATACACACTATTAACGCATAGTAAATTTTTAATCAAATAATAACAAACTTTAAACACGCGAATTAATTAATCATTAAAGAAATTAAAGTTTAGAAAAATAAAGATGTAGAATAATTGTATACAAAATAATTTAAAATTGTATCTCTACATTTTTCCGTTGCATATAGCTCCTATTATTTATTGTTAGTTTCCGCGCGACGATAAATATGTTCATTTACTCATTTAATCATTTTCTGTATTTTCTGGTTTCTGTTATTCAATTAGTTCGAATAAGTATGGTCAACGAATAAGTATGGTCTTTCCCGAAAGCAAAATAATCCCTTCCACGAAGTGGTAAAAGAAACCATCGAGTTTGCTTAAAGCACCTTGCAACTTCTTCAATTCGCCTCGTGAAGCGAACTCGTGTAGCGGCGGGATCAATTAGCTCGGAATCCGAACCGACGCGAACGATGCTTTCATACAGAAATGTCGTAGACGAACGCACGAAAAATAACATTTCCGCCAAGTCGCGAGAAAAAGGCGGCCGCGGCAAGGTACGGTATATACGGCGCGTTCTCGTTCGTAAATTACAGCGGGAATAAAAGTAACCGGGAGGGGTCGCCGGCACGCGTGCCGTGCTCCGTAACTTATGAATTCCGCGTAATTAGGTGGGCAAACAGCGGCAGCAGCTGCGCGCGTGGATTTCGCCCGCGCGAGACAAGGAAAGAGAGAAGAAGTCGGTCGTTGGCGAGAAAGAAATGGATATAGAGGGGACGGGAGTAGAGGGACAGAGGGAGAGAATAAAGCGGGCGAAACGACAGGGGCGGACAGCGGATGCGCGGGAGCGAAGTGGAAAAAGTCCGTGCGCGGGGGTGGTCCCCCAGGTGGATATAGCGGGGTAGGCGATGGAGTAGGTGTAGTCGACGCGGACGGCGGGCGAGAAGAGGGTTCAAACTACCTCGGTTCATTTCCATAAATACTGCCGTAGTGACTGTCTGCGCACCCAGTGCGGGTGACCGTTCCACGACGGGGGTAGAAGTAGAGGACAGTCTAGGACGCCGTGCGAGAATCATAAAGATATCTTAAAATCTAATTTATCATGATAATAAATCGATAAATGAGCCAACTCTGGCGGTAAAATAGACCAGTAAGAACCGGATATATAATCAATTCGTTTACTAATTCTACTAATTAAACTTTAAATTTAATTTTCTAAATCGCCAGTAGTAATAAACATATGTGATAAATTTTTAAGTCGACCCGACTGGCAAGAGATGGTATTCTATTAATTACCACGTATCAACCATACGGATTGTGGTCCTCTACTAATTAAAATTGGAAGGATTAAAATGCAGCATTATTTAAATTAAAACGATTACAGGAATTACTCGCTTAACCCTTCCAACCAGAGATCGCGCTATTTTCTCCATCGTACGCTCTCGGTGCGCACTTCTTTAGCATCACGGCACGTCGCTGCGTGCCGCGACGACAGTGGAAGATGTATTAAAAACAGGAATGAGGCAAGGTGGGAGAAGGAGGAAGCGGGGGCGGACAGTGAGCAGAAGCCGAGGCGGAAAAGAGCCGCCTGTTAAATTATCCTTCGCCGCAATTATCACGTTCCGTCTCGTCTCCTCCGGCCCACTTCGTATTCCTCTCTCGAATGTTCTTGGGCTTCCTTTCTTTTTTTACACCGTCGTCTCTCCTTCCCTTCCTCCCGTCAACCCCCTTCCTCCCGCCCCCCCCGTTCTACCGCGGCTCTTCAGGCATCTCGAACCGCGGAGTTCTTTCTTCGCGGTAAAATCAGAACCGTTATAAATATCGCCTTTGAGCGCGTTTTCTTCCATCTTCTCCTCTTTTCTCCTTCCGCCAATTAATTGCAACATCTAAAAAGCGCGATCCCACAGCGTAATGCTAATCGACCCGCGTTTTGCCAACCACTTGCATTTAAATTCGCCACGATGCAATACCTAGCTTTGATAGCTTACACAGTCCTGTATCACATAATTTATAGAAAACATATAATACATGTATTAATTTCATACATATCGCTACATATTATCTTAATTCTCTATACGTAATTTTCATAAATAACATACGAAATATTTGTATTTATTCGACATATAACTCTTCGTTAATTCGTTAATGTAAATTATGTCGTGACGTAATGCCAATGATCACGTAATGCAATATGAAAATAACGATTGTAGATTTTCAGCGATAACTTCATAACTGTGCAGCTTGAAGAGATTAAATTACGGTAAATTTTCCACCGGTTACTCCAGATTTTAATTTTAATAATACGCTAACGGTTTATCACAGGAAATACGAGTCGCACTCGTAACTTTGCATAATTTCACTCGGGGAACGGGGAACACAATTTTCTCTTCTACGTTCAGTCGCCGTCTTAAATGTCCTTTCTCCATAATGAGTAAAAAATAACGAATAATATAGCTGCAACTATAATTCATTGTGCAATTTCAAACAACATTTATATTTAAAGTAATTGTTTTAGAAAACTGGAAAGTCAAGAGAAAGTGATATGTAATTTTGGAATAACACAACGACTACTTGTAATTTAGTGTATTTCTATTTAGATATCAATAAGTGTCAACAATTGTTAACAATATTTACTTGCCTACGATTCGAGCCTTATCCATATGCAAAAAATATCAAATATTTATTTATGCATAACGCAAAAATAGAAAAGAACATGTTATCGTCAACTAGTTAATGATAATGATATACTGAAAAGTAAAAATAAAGAATTGAGATGAAATAAAACTAGAGAAAAAATATATATTGTAGATATACACGATATAAATCATATCCAAGCGCACAAAAATCACAATGTCCTCTCCGGTCAGTATCGGCATATCGGTCATATCGACATTAACCATAATGTTCACTCATCTTCGTTATATCAAGCTTGGTGGAGATTAATTCCAATTATACGCGCTGCTCTGAAATTCAAGTGAAGGCTGAGATCAGGTTGCGCAGTATACTACAGTCAACAGCAACAGGAGATATTTACGAGTAACATGTTATGATACCGTGACGGAAATCGAGGGTGTGCACATGGTAACCAAAAGGTAACAAACTACTGAGTCGTTACTAACGTTTTTTCCTAAAACCAACAAAACGCAGAACAAAGACGTATAAATAGATGAAACTGCAACGGGCAGGAGATTGCGTCTAAAAATTTCAAGAGAGCCACGCGAAGATTGGAAAGAAGAAAAGAAGAAAGAGCGAGAAAGCGAGAGCGAGAGAGAGAATAAGCACAATTCAAAGCGGCGTTTAAAATTGCGGAAGAAACAACGACCTGAATATATTCGATACAAACGGCCAATAAATAACAATTCGCACCTCCTAGGATAATTTGAATCTCGGCCGGAGGAATAACGAATAGTAATTCGAGCCGCGCGTGAGAAAGAGAGAGGAGTAACGTGCAATAATTCAAATCCCGGGCAATTTTTCTCAAGCGAAGCGAGGTAGGTACGCCTGGCTATTTGTAATAAGGCAAGTAGAGATGAAGAAGGTCGGGAGAAAGAGAGAAGGGCGCAGGAGGGCACGCGTGCGTACGAGGAAGAGGGAGAGAGAAAGAGAGAGGGTGAAGGAGAGAGGAGGATACGGTGCGCGGGTATATACCCCAGGGGTGTGATAGTCGTACGATGTATGGTTATTGGGCGGCTGGCGGCATCGATTCTCACGACGAGGGAGCCACAGATCACCCGGAAACTGAAACTCCCGCCGTACCAGCACTCCTGCATCTCCTCCACGTTCTACACCCGCCGCCGCCGCCTCCTTCGCTTCGTTCATACGTACAACCATCCTCACTGCGCTTCCATACGGTGGCTAAATACTTTATTAGGAAGTTATACGATTTTCCCTCGGCGCGCAAGCACCGTAATTCCGAAAACGCCGACGGATCCGTAAAAATTCAGCTAGAAGTTACATGGGCTTTAGCAATCAAAAACGTAAAAATTGCAAGTAAATTAATATACGAATTCACGACATCTTCGTTGTTAAATTGAGTATCCTGATAAATTCAGGGTTGGGAAGTAACGCGTTACTTGTAACACCGTTACCGTTACTTTTTTATAGTAACAATTTGGTAATGACGTTATATTTTTTCATAACGGTAACAGTAACGCCAGGGTTGGTTCACTTTTGAAAAGTAAATCATTACCGTTACTGGTTACTCATTGAAAAAAGTAATTTTACTTATTCGCAAAAATAACTTTACTCGTGTTACTTTTCGCGCATTACTTTCTCGCGGTACTTAACGTTTTTTCAATGACTGATGAGTAACGAATTACTTTTCAAAAGTAACTTTTCCAATCCTGGCGTTACCGTTACCATTACAAAAAAATGTAACTTCATTACCAAATTGTTATTATAAAAAAGTAAAAGTAACGGTGTTACAAATAACGCGTTACTTCCCAGCTCTACCGATAACGTATCATATCGTCGCGAAGAAAGTTCAGACTGATTGTCTCGTTACTCGTAATTATTTGAATATTTTATTTTATCTAGACGATTCTGTGTAAGATACATGTATAAGTTTATGACAATTATTATTGATGATCTTCTGACTCGTTTGTCATCAACAATTGTCGGAATAACTCGATTACAAGCGATGTCAAGCGAGATAGGTCAAGCGAGAGATGTAAAGAGAGAAACAAGTCAGACAGTCATCGGACGTGTAAGAGAAAACACGTCGGTCTTATTTATTAGACGAAATAAAGGAATTCTGTGTAAGAAGAGCACCAAACAAGCATTTCCTATCAAGATAAAAACGGGAGGTCGATACCTCGGTTGCATCGACTGTGGATTCTCCGGCACTATACATACAACTATACAACGCAACAATATCAACCACTGATTGGAAGTCTCGTTAGGTTCTAAATTGAATTAATCGATTAATACTTTTTCCTGGTAATCAGAGTTTGACCCACGATCCGTAGCTATGAAAAAGATAAAATGTGCATATTCTCAATTCACGAAATCGATTCGTCAATTTCAAACGTATTTTAACGAAACATATTTTCACAGTGTTCTACATGTATCATGATGCCCGACAAATAAAGCCCCCGGTCCCTCTAATGCAGCTGTGTAATTTTCCACTGTTCCACGTACAATTTGGCGAAATCTAATCTAATATTGCGCACGCCGTAATACCGGGGATATCGAGCCAATTAGATGACAATACGTAATTATTGTGGCGTAATGTTCGCTGCTATTTGCACGATGAAAAGCGAAAAGACTATTTGCGGTCACGCCATGCGAGTTTCATTCCGATAATCATGTACAAAGCATTTACGTATAAACCGTAACTACGACGATCTTTTACATATGAGATTTAACTGCGAAACGTGATAATTTTTGTAGAAATATCATCCGCGATAATACGATAATAATGAGATAATTTAATATCAAACATTTGACGTAATTAACGTCAAAATACTGCGTACAAATAGCGTATAAATACGGGAATCAACAATAGGATTGCAATCCAACACATTTCACGTATTTATTAAATTATATCCAAAAACTAAACAGCTAATTTATAAGGTGTAAATTGTTTTCCTGTCAAAATAAAAACTATTTAGAAGTAACCGCAAATTAAGGTACCGTGACAAACATATTTAGTAATTCAAATTGCCATGTCTCTTGCACTATACCATCCAAATATCATACGAATGTATCAACAGCCAACAGCGTCAGGCTGCATTCCCAAGTTGCATTCGGTGCAACAACCTCACGAAATTCCAAACTGACGCCCAGTAAACAACGGCGCGACTCCCTCATGCGTCCGCGTAATTCTAGGGGACAATTTGCCGAAATCTAATCTAATATCATACTGCGTAATGCCGGGGGGATATGGGGTCAATTGCGCGGCAATATCTCCTCTAACCGTGTATAGCGTTTGTCAACGTTCTCGTGTTTGCGCATCTGTAAGTAACGCGAGTGTTTCGCCGGCTGATTCAAGGGGTTCGGTTGCAACATCGGGCAATCAATAATCGACACAAAGTTTGCGATCGCTCGATCGGTCATTCCCTTACCGTCAAATTGATCCCGTCGCCTAATTGCGCATAGCGTCGTCAGACTGTCCCGAATCGCCTCAGACCGGAATCGGGAGGCAATTGGCCGCGACCTGACTTGCCCTAAATCAAACGTCGTTATTGGAATATTTAAGATCGATGCTGATCGATATTAGGGTCCGCGTTCGGGAATATATATCTATAATGCAACGGCGTCTTGTGTTAGATGCACCAAGATTGTCTCTGTCTCGTATCGGACGAAGTCATCGATTGATATTGCCATATTGAAAGTTATCGGTTATTGATGCTGAGTGAAAGGTGTATTAATTAACCGCAAGCTTCGACTGCGGTATATGGAATCGCCGGAAATCGTGGCGACTGAGTGGAAGAGTATTTACCACTGACAAACCGATTGACATTGATTTATCAAAGCACGAGACGGATGTCTCGAAAATAAAATACTCAAGATACACACACATACACACGCGCACAGAGAATTATGAGTATATTAAAAGAATATAATATTTTAGAAAAAGTTATAGCTAAACATTTAATCGATATCTTTGTTATTAAAATGAAACCCCTAATAAACTGCAGTAGTGAAATTTGAAGAACAGAAATTCAAAGCCGTTTTATCGTTATCAATTTATGTTTCCATCGAAACAAATAGATTTGATCAGTTATTAGGCGTTTCGTGGATCAACTTCACATACGTTTGCCAAACATTAACTGTATATTCGATCGGCGAGGCAATGTAATTCGGTGCAATTATGGCGTCGTTGATACCAACAGCACTCATTAGAACATGCCGTGTACCTGGCTTCATCAAATATATGTGCACATGGGGGAAGCGAATGATCAAGTATCTAATTACTAATTGATAGGGAATGATACACGGAATATCGCATAGTTGCCATGATATTTTGCCGCACAAATATTTATTTACGGCGTATATAGAACGTTTAGCGTTGTAATAATGCTACCCGTTTGGTATCGTACTTACTCTTTGCGTCGTTTTCATCATCCATATAACTGTCACTTACGTATAATTCTTAACACGATGAATATGCACGCTTACCTGCAACAGAAAACATAATCAAATATATTAATGTTTATAAAATATTATAATATTACGTTTATTACAAACAAGGATTGTTTAGATGCAAAGATAAAGTAACATTTCCTTTCGTTAAGCATCGACATTAACTTTTATTTACTATTTCGTTATTTTGCCATGACTTTATTCGGTACCACTATGCATAAGATGGCGGAACAGTCTCGTTTGAAAGTCGAGAGGTAAGCCATTCAGAGAAAAATTCTCGAAGGATTTTCCTTCTTCTCCCAGCGGTATAAAGGTTACTAACAGAATCGCTTAAAGCGGGGTATGCAGAAGTTACACGGCAACCGGATACTATACTTCGTGCGCAATTTTATTTCGCAACATCACAGCGATAACGGTGCTTAAGAAAGATGTAAGCATTATTAGTAATATCATTATGACGCATATGCATTAAATATATATTATCATAAAAGCAAGGTAAGAGGAAATAGCAAAACTATTTGTATTTTCATTGCTAACAATTTGCATCAGACAGAACAAAGATATGCAAGAATTTCTATTCTAATAAGTTTTGAAATATAAAGGATACCTACACGGAAAGAATGGTTTTGCTAAAATATCTAAAAGTTTGACCAGATACAGATCTGAAAATAATTTTGTTGGGCCATCAAAATAATTATGTAGGACGCCCAAAATAGTTGCTAGAATATCAAAACTTTGTGCAGCATTATTATCATATTTGAGTGACCTATATAGTTACTTTTGATGGTTTAACAAAATTATTTTCAGATCTGTGTCTGGCCAAATTTTTAGATATTTCAGCAAAACCGTTCTTTCCGTGTAGAGAAATTCCAAAATCCGATTAACAAAATATTAAAACCTGTAGAATAAAGAATGTTTATAAAAAGAATGACTTTTGCTTTGATATTGTATAAATAGATATAAAGCGAAAAATGATTCTTCTTGTACACAATCCATTTTAAAATTAATTGAACTTACTTCGACTCATATGTAATTACAAGACATTTAATTTTAAAGCTTAAAAAGTTGCAATAAAAAAAATGATGGCTTTATATTAAATTTTTTCTAAGTTGATCCCAAATGACTGAAATGGTGATCTTAGAAAGATCTCTCTCTCCCTCTTCATACTTTCGCAGGCAAATATCGCTTGTAAAATGTAGGTATACAACGATCATATCGACGTTTCTAATCCCCGAAATTCTCGCAGAAGAATATAAACGTAACGACGCGCGCGATGCAAGTGCAGACTCAGCTCGGTGCTCCGCTATAAAAGTCGCGCAAGCTAGTGCGGAAGAATAAAGAAATCCTCCAAGGACTCTTCCGACTTTCCGCACGGCGCGCGTTAACAGATCGCATAAAGATTACTAATGGAATCCATACGAGCGTATAAAAGTTGCCCCGGGTGTGCCGGCTGCGATGCTTCGCGGCAACGCTAGTGCAGCATTAGCGAGTTCGCGCGTATTCGACCCGCGATGGTCTTAGGTGGGAAAATACCGTGGAAACCGGGGGTCGAGGCGAGACTGCATTTTAGCCGCGGCAACGGCGGAGCTCGCCCCGGCGCCGGCTGATTGGGGAAAGCCCCGGGGAGCCGTTTCGTCGTCTTCCTCACCTTCGTCTTTTTGGATTCTTATTCCACGTGCCGAGCCCGGCCATCCCCCGTCCTCCCTGCGCGCCCGACCTCACGATCGTTTTACGCGCCAACTACACACGAGGAAACGTGTGTAAATGGTGGACGTGGGTCCGTCGTAACCACCCAGGTACACTTTCCGCTTGCGCAGGATCCACTGAAAATTTTACAGCGACCCCGAAGAGACGGAGGAAGGAGTTAGACATCCGCGCTGGGGCTGGCGAAGGCAGTGGGAGTGGTGCGCGCGCGGGGGGGAGGGAGGGCACGAGAAGGCAGAAGGCTCGTTCGAATTTTCGTGTCTGCGACGTTTTAATAAATTACGAAAGCTTCGGGCGCACTTTCGCGGATAGCTCAACGGGGGATCGTTTACGGCGGCTTCGAAATGAATTTGTTATCGTCGTCGAGCCAGACGGCGAACGTGAACTTTCCGCTACGTGCCCGTCGATCATGCCAACGTCGTGCGGTTAGCAACTTGTTAGTCGATAAGTTCGTCGAAAATAATACAGGCAATACGAACGTGCATTAAATTATTACATACTTAAGTAACTTACTCATAGTACATTTCATCTAATTTGTATTATAGCCATGTCATTTGTTATTTAGGTCACGATTAAAATGAATTTGATGTTGTTCTG
The DNA here is from genome assembly GCA_003063835.1 of Aphaenogaster floridana. Taxonomy (NCBI): domain Eukaryota; kingdom Metazoa; phylum Arthropoda; class Insecta; order Hymenoptera; family Formicidae; genus Aphaenogaster; species Aphaenogaster floridana. Next base: position 391,388 of record NJRP01000043.1, on the reverse strand, counting down.
CTGCGAAAAATAAGTTTGTCGTATATTTTTTTAAAAACAAAACTAATTACGAATTATTTAATCACACACAAAGAGAACGATTTTTTTTTAAGAATCTAAAAATTTAGACAAATACAGATCTGAAAATAATTATGCTGGATTATCAAAATTATTATGTAGAACACTCAAACGTAATCACAATATTGCCTATAAAAGTTTTGACATTCTAGTAACCAACTTGAGAGTCCTATTTAATTATTTCGATGATCCACCAAAATTATTTTTAGATCTCTACATGACTAAATTTTTAGATACTTCAGCAAAATCGTTCTTTCTGTGCAATATATTAAGATTATTGCCATCATTTTCTTTGGAACAATTTGTCCAGTGTTTATTTCGCAAAAGCATATTCGTTGTAACCTGAATACGTAAATGATGCCTTCTCTTCAATTCGCGTTATCGGCTTGCACACGATAACGCACGCTTCTTGCACACTGTACACTGCACAACTGGTATTATCACGTCAGAGAGTCGCTGCATACGTAATCACGACAATGGCCAAATCGCCAAATCGTTACCTTGGAAACGATAAAGCCGTCAGAAGTAAATAATTTAGCAGCTCGCATCAACTCCCCGATCTGATCGGTCAATTAACGAGGATGACACGGGTCTGGCCTAATCGAACGTAGAACTGGATCGGAATTATTACCCCATGTTTCCGATGGCTTTTATGAGACGAAGAACATCATCATACAATTCACTTTCTTGCGTAGATCGATTCTCTCTTTCGCCTCTGAGTTCAAGATTATTATGCCTTAGACTTACCTATGTAATAAATAATCATCTTATGTCCACTTCTACCAATGTAGATTAACTTTAATCTCAGTTTAACTTACTTTTTATCTTTTTCCAGTTCTAAGAATTAGAAAAAAGATAAAGAGTAAGTTAAACCGAGTAGAAATTAACATTAGTCTTTTAATTAAGTAATTGTTGAATAAATCTAATGTAAATATACCCTTATTTGGCAATTTCTTATGTGAACTAAGATATTCTTCTATATTCTTAACTACGATATTCAGATATTCGATCTATATAATGAGTTTTCGAAAAAACTCATTTGCGAGATGCTTATAATTTGTTCATCAATATATCAGATTACTGACGGCAACAATTCAGTTAATCATCATCATTAAATAATATATAATACATAATAATATATAATCATACAATTATCGAATGTTTTACTTATACAAGCAAGATTTTTAGATGCATCCTAAAACAAGAAATACTTAGAAACACTCGACGTTTATCGTGTTTCTTCCTTTACCGATATTATATCATCCGATATAATCTTCAAATAAGGACTAGCATAAAAAAGTGACTTAACGTAAGCCGGATAAAAGTGACACGACGCGAGAATAGAGACAACCTCCTCCTTCGACAGAAAAAAATCGCGCATTTTTTCATACTTACGAAACGGGCGCTCCTTTATGGCGATAAGAAGCCGAAGTATCGCGTGACATAACTCAAACGAGCGGTGATCCGAGCCGAGCGAGTATGCGTTCGATGATGCAATAATAGCGCGATAAATATACCAAAGGGAAAGCTGAAAACACACACTCCCACACGCGCGCGCGCAATAGAATGGAGCGATTGCTCTCGATTTCGCCAAAAAAGAAAGGAAGACAAATAGCTTTAAAAAAACCTCTTTGTCCGTGCTGTTTCAATAAATCTCTTTGTCTCGTTCCCCGCAGCATGACGACCAATTCCGGTTGGTGCTACCGACTGTGACGAACGTAGTTTCAAAACCAGGCGGATCCCATTTCAGTTGCAGTTCGCGGCGCCAGATATCGTAATGATGGTACGCATGAATGGCAAGGAAGTCTCTATTGAGGGTCGCGCAGGAAAAGCAAACGAGACAAATGCGATCGGGGCACGCCGCGCTGACTTGAGTCCGAATCAAAACGAGGAGGAGAACTTGGTGAAATTACGCGAACGGAATATGTAAACAGGAGATAAACGTAAAAGGGAAGAAGAGGCCGAGCAAGTGAGCGAGCTAGCAAAGATGCAACGGGGATCGAGAGGAAAGGATAAGAGAAAAAATGGTGAAAATAGGGTAATGTCAGACGGGGAAAAGGGAAGATGAGACAGATAGAGACGGTGGAATTGTAGAATCTCTCTTGACAGGACGGTAGGGAGACGGAAGAGAAAAGGGGAAGAGTTTTGGGAGGGTGCGGAGGTGGCATAAAAGCGAGGTAGTGGAAATCCGGACTGGCTGAAAGGAGCGATGCGGGATTACGAAAGGATTTATTTGAGATTTTCTGCTGCCGCTACTGCCGCCGCCACCAACGCCGTCGGCCGTCGTCGTTGCCGTAGCACTGCAACAACTCGGCTTGGTTTGGTGTACAAATAACAAAAAAATAGGAAGCCGACGGGAGCGGTGAGGGGAGGATAGGGAAGGAAGGATAACTCTCGGCGTGCAGTCACTAGGGCGGACAATAAAATCATGCCGATTGGCGTATCGAAACAGCATGTCGCGATGTTGTATTTGCCTGTACGTAAATCGGATTGCTTCGTACCGTATATCGCGTACCTGCTATTGTATTTGCTAACAACAAACCGTCCGTTTCTTTTTCTGGAGCTTACGTCTAACATCGAGTTTCGCGTAAATAAAACGTGATCTCGATGACATCACGTTAACTCGCTCAAAATGCTTTTCATTGTTTTTCATATTTTCAAAAATAATCTCTCCCTTTCGCTCTCTTTCGCGAATGCTTTTATTTCAATATATACTTTTAGAGAAAAATATATAAAGATATTCTTTACATTCTTTGCGAGATTCAAATATCTCTTTCTTTAGAAAAGCATGTCTATGATGTTCTTTAAATACTGCTGTATCTTTTCCTGCGACGTATCATCCTATTTAAGAACGGAACGCCGGTTTTAGTCAATATACTATATTAATACGTAATTAAAAAATTCATTAATAAGTTTTTACTCGTTCTAGGCAATATTGTGGCATACCTGTACTTCGTCATATAAATTCCGTTATTATTAACATTTATTATTATTATAACCTTCATTAATATACAATACAAAGTTTTTGCAAGATGAACTATCAAAATTGAAGGGTTTGATAAATTCCCCGCGGATATCGAATCGCTCGAGGATGGAAATGTCCATCAAGAATGGGCCATCTCTACCGACCAGCAGTGCCTTCGTTATAATCTGGCAAAAGTTTTCGTACTATCGAAAATACGTCAAGACGTATCGGGATTCGAGCGAGATGGCATCATCGTTATAGCGGAACTAGCAGGCTGCGCGGCACCGCAATTAGTTTCGTTCCCTTTCCGTGTTCTCTCGCCTGTCAGTTCCAATCTTTTTACTTTATCTTACAAAAATGAGAGACCGCGAAGACACCGAGCAGAAAATAACGAAGGACTAACGACAAAAATTAAACGATCATCACGTTACAATTTAAAAGTTCCGCTGTCGAATTCTATTTTTAATGTTGGTTCGGTGTTACCATCGACCGATTGACGCTTCCGCAATGATTTGACGTAATCGATTTATTGATGCTAAATCTAGATATGTCTAATCAAAATATATAGAGAAATAGAAAGAAAAAAGATAGAGAGAGAGAGAGAGAAAATTGATTCGATTCTCTCATCTGAACATAATTCCAAAAATGATAAATTGATATATTAATGATAGTAATGTATCACGAGATTTTGCGTCTAGCGGACAAACTTATGCAAAACATTATCGGCGGTACTTGATCTTTTCCATAGCAAAGTTTCGGGATGACTAATGATCTTTAGATAGCACTTGCCTCAAAGTACGACGATATGATAGTCACAGGTTTATTAAGCGCCAGTATTCTCCTTTAACCGGTAAGGTAATGGCATTAAGTACTAGATTTATGTCATAAATTAGTTACGCGTCATATGATTATTACATCTCTTGATGCTATGCTTATTATTGATTCTCACATATACCTCTTATGAAGAAATTTTAAGACATATCCGTTAATTGACATCAAAATTTTTTTTAATCGAATGAAGAAGTTACAATTATCAAAGAAATAAAAAACTGACCATCAAACATTAATACCAATCAAGAAATTAAAACCAATAAGAGCCAACGTAAGACGTAAAAGCGTAAAATAAATCTATTAAGAGCGTGTGTTACATCACAATATACGTTTTAACTCGCAGTTTCCAATCTTCAAGTATAAACTCAATCTTCAGTTTCCAATCTTCAGTATAAACTCAACAAAATTACATAATACTCAAAGGTTAAAACATTTATATAATCTAAATCTAAACATTAATGTCTTCATACTAAAATGATATAGATGCAATGTCTTAAATTTCTTCAATTATTATTATCATATTATTAAAACAGATGAATTGATAAAAAGTCTCTGAAATGTTAATAGCTATTTAGAAATGATTCGCAAAAAGTTCTAATACGGAACTGGGAGAGAAATTTGATTGAATTATTCTCAGTATATACTAACAATAAGTAAAGACTCGTCACCAAAAGGTTAAGCCAAACTAAATCTTAAATGCCGCGACCTGCTTAATAGCACGCCATAGTTAAGACAGGTGGATAAGCGCGCGGTTCTCAAACCTCGAATAATATTACGAGCGATGACATTCACTCCAACGACGACGACATCCGCAGTTAGGGCAAGTAGAGTAAAGCACGACGCATTAGACGGCAAGCCGGCGCGAGGCTCGTCCGCGCGGTGTGCGCCAACTTCGAAACAACGATTATTATCCGTGCATACCGAGATGTATGTATATTAGTTGGAGAAGCTACCGAATTGCCGACACTAATAAAACCGGTGCAGGTGCAACCGCCGCGTTTGCGTGCACTGCATATCGTCACCGCAGCAATTAATAATCATTACATTAGGCGGGCGGTTCCGCCGCATACCGAAGTACCTGCCGCCTGTAATCTATCTCCTTGCAGGCCCCAAGAGGATGGGACAACAGAAGTAAGACGTCTCAAACTTACAATGGCATTAATCGTCTTATTCCCAAATAAGCTTGAATAATTGACAAAATATTCCATACCTATGTATTTAATTATTTCTGATACCGAATAACGTTGAAACATAGATAATAATAATTTGTACAAATTATTGTATCTTCTTTGAAGTTATTTTATAAATTCTAAATATACTGCTGCATGATTATAGTGGACATTAAAGAAGTCGTATTGCAATATGTGCAGCACGATTCTTATAATATCCGATATCTTCGGCGAAATTAAGATCGTCAAAAGTAATCTCGCAAAATGAAAAAATAAATATTTCTTCAGTTTAAATATTTTTAGTGCTCGGCCCGACTGGGAATGAGAAGATTAATAGAGGATTGAAAGTCCTGCGCGCGTAATAAAAAAACCTTACGACGCCGATAAATCGAGGCAGTGCGTCGCCTTCGACTGCCTTCGCCCATGTCGACGTTATCTTTTTGCCACAAGGGCGGTAACGTGAGTAGCATCCCAAAATTGCGAAACTCATATTCGTGATTGATATTCCAATCGCATCCACGATGTAACCGATCATCCATGTAGCCACGTCTTGGTAATTGCATCTGGCTTTGCGACACCGTGGCTGTAACTCAACACCTGACACGCTTGCTCTTAATAGAACACGAACTGGAAGAGACAGATATAATGTGTTTCACGTCGAGTAACAGCGTCACAAAAGAACCGTCAATATTACGATCAAAATTGTTAACGTCAAAATGAAAATAACATACTAATAAGAATTTGTAGGCAAGCAAAACAGAAAGGCCACATAAATCTTAATAGAAGACTTATGTGGTCTTAAAATAGAAAAACTTAATATTCTATTCAATTGTTGTTATCTCGTAATTTAAGCTGAAATTATTTGCTGAAACTGGTGAAAGAAATTAATCCTTTTTCGTTTTATTTTTAAAATTAGTTGATTCTCTTAAAGAAATTTGGAATGCCTCATAATTATATAATAAGAACATTTCTAATGTTCAAAAGTTAATGTAAAACAAATGTTGGTATTTTAATTTAAAAATCACTACCGTATAATACATATATACGTTAAAAAATTAATGTCTTATAAAAAAATGCAAAAATTTATGATTTACAAATATCGTAAATAATTACAGGATAAGAATTTCTCTCTCATAGCTTTTCCGTAATGATTCAACAACTACATTTTATTATGATATTTACTGAATAAAAATCCGCCTAATAATTCGTTCTGAGAAAAATTACAATTTATATGTTGAATCGTTTGCATTAGATGCTTTATCTTGATATAATTCTGCTAGTAAATATCTGCGAAGGGTCTCAGGGATTGCGATCGATCTCTAGTCAAACCGATGCGATCGCCGAGACACGACGTGGCGACGGCGACGTCTGCCCCCGGTCGGTCGGTCGGTCGGTCGCGCGCGCCTAACTGTCCTATCGCCGCCTCCTCTCTCTTTTCCACCATCGGGCGTTTCCGTTCCTCGGAACTCGCGTGCAACCGCGAACGCCTGGGGAAACCCTCCGGCGTTTTATACGACCGGCCAGGCGCCAGGACGGCTGCTCCGGGTCGCGGAAGTCGTCGCGCTGGCGGTTTTCTCTCTATAAGTAGTAGACACGCGCTCTTGTCCGCCGCTCGTTTATGCGCCCGCACAATGCCACTCCGGCCCCCCCTTTTCATCATTCTGCGACAATGTCCGTGTCGGTCCGAGGTCGTTGCGCGATGGACGACACGGTCCGCAAATTGTCTCCAGGTGAAGCGCTAATAGCTGAATCGTTAATAGCCGCGAACGAAAGTCACTGAACACATCGGTGCACAGCTGATGCCCACCCATTCTGAAAGCCCACCCGGTGCGCGATGTGGTAGCTTGTCTACATAGGCCATACTACATACACCACGTACATGCGAGCGATTCGCGTAGTCACCTGCGTCGACCGAGGCATATACTAAGAAGTTTCGCCCAACAGCATTTCCAGAGAGGACGATTAAAGGGAGTCGCCTCTGTACGACACAGGAGTTCGGGTTATCAAACGGGATACAGGGATAGTTAGACAAACATGTGTGTGTATGCGTCGCACTCGTGCGGATTCACGTGCACGTGTATCGGCGCGAGGGCCGTACGTGCAGGCGAACTGCATCGTGTGCGAGCACGTTGAGGCGAATGAGGGTGGGTACTGTGAGCGAGGGTAGTAGGGGGTGGCGGTCGGTCCGCGGAACCGAGGGGTGCGGGCGGCGGGCAATAGTCGGAGTGGCGCCGCGACTCCCGTGACGTCTGTCGGCGCGTCGGCCAATCAATAGCATCCCCATGGCAACCACAGATAACATCGGACACACACCGTGCCGCACAACCACGCCGTCTTTCGGGCATTCGGTACTTCCTTTCACCCGATGCCTGAACGAAGGGCCGACGGCGAAGAAGAGTCGCGGCCTATGCGCGCAACGCGAACGAAAGCATCATCGGAAAAGATTTTTCAGAACCCCCCCCCCGCCCTTCGCCCTTAAGTTAAGCCCACCTTCGCGCCGTCCCCCCTTCACGCTTTCGTTTCCCTCCCTATGCCTTTCTTTCTGCCTTTCTTTTTCTCCGCCTAACTTTTCTATTCCGTTCCATCTCTTCACACTTCCATCTTTTCTCTTGTCCATCTCAATCTGCGCGATCGGTCGCGCGATACTAGTTTCGTTGTTCACCGGCGGCTTTTGCACCCATCTGTCTCGCCATCTGCGAGCTTCTCATGCCGTTTCTTCTGACCATCCTTTTAACGAAAAGACTCTCTCCTCTCCTCTCTAAACGAACTCTACCGTCACGTTGGCGTATCGCTCGACAATCCCTACGCCGGTTCATTTGATACTTTTGGGCACTGTATTTCTGCATTTACTGCTGTGTTATCGGAGTACTTCTTTCGCCTGCAACGCTAGTTTTGTTCATTGAGCGTTAGATTGAAAATTAACGGAGTGTGGTGCGCGCGAAATTGTGGACCGATCACAAAGACCCTGCTTTTATGTCTATCTTGACCGAGCTATATACCTACTCGTGGCCCGCGATTGGATCTTCAAGAAGCATCGACACCCACCTAACCCACTAAGCCGCGGAGAGCCTTGCGAAAAATGAACTCGCCAATGTAATCAGTTCTACTCTCCAAGAAGATTCGAGACACGTAATTCGATCTCAAGAAGAAAGAAGAAAATACGCTTCGTGCATTACACACTATCACATATGGCTTGATAATGAGAGTTCTCTTGGAAGTAGCACAAGTTACTAATCCTTCCCAATCCACACATGAATAGAAGACTTTAGTTTCAACATAACTTTGCGATGTTAACGTTGACTGTCACGCTGCAAAATCCAGAAATCGACATTATAAAAATTAAAAAATGTAGATAAGATCTATAGAGCAAAAATATAGTCGTTTAGAAATTATATGCAAATTCAAAGATACGTGTATTCTTCACTTTAAATATATTATAATATTATAATTAGATCTCCACAAATAAATCGACTATTAATACTACGATCAAATTGCAAAGCACCTTCGTCTATGTCAATATTAATTCTTAACCCACTTATAAAGATAAAGGGAGATAAAGATTGAAACAAATCAAAAAGAATCGTTGTGAGACTACCAAAGGTATTATTATATCCAATTTAAATATTTCACGTTTCGATAATCACGAAAAATGTATGACAGGCAAGACGGAAAACACATGTCAATTTAAACTAATTCGTATGCGTAAGACATTTGAAACTAACTCGACGTCAGCATCCGTTGTTTTCCCTTAAAGCGTATTGCTGTGCAAACCGTAATGGAATATGCAATAACCAGACCTGCGGTGTTTACGATGTAAGTGGAGATCCGTATTAATCATCCGACCGTGTAGGGATCCGCCATTGCCAAAAATGCAACCGCCGGCGGCTTTTCCGGGTCAGAACCATAACTAGCTTAGTGCCCGAGAGCTCTCGATTTCGCTCTTGAGGTCACTTCGGCAGCGTATGCGAGAACTATTCCGGCGAGTTCCGGACAAATTATGTCATTTAATCTCGTTTAACCGGAGAAAACTTTTATGGGGATCGGCCTTTTCGTCGTCATTATGAGCCCCGTGTGTCGCGCGAGGACACACCCAAGTCCGCCCATTGGACACGACCTCGATGGACTGTCGTCGAGAGTATCGTTGACCTTCCATCGAATGTTTGCCGAACTCTATACAAGCCCCGCAAAGCATAACGAGAGCCCTGTTTGTTCTGCGGTGAGATACGCGACCCGGAGCGTTCTTAATGTCCAAGGGGAAAGATTTCCGCAAGGCCAGCCCTCCTTATGAGTTTCCTCGCGAATCCCTGCTCGACGTCGCCTCGCAACAAATATCGTCTTAAGGGGATGATTCTCCGCCGAGAAGGTAAATTATGCTCCGCAATGCAGGTCGGGCTGCTAAATTAAGGCAAAATTACTTCTGCTGACTAGAAGTTAACAATGCGAAATAGTTTCCACGGCTTTAATAGTTGCGAATTTCGGGAAATGAAACGAATGAGTTGTAAATTCGGAGAACCACATACGTGAGAGATAATTTGAATTAAATAAAAAGTATCGTTACAATCATTATCATTCTTCAATAATTAAAATGTAACAATTAATAAATAATTATATTTAATTAAAAGATAATGCAACAAATGGCATTTCATAAGAAGTAATGAAACGATGAATTCAAATGTTTAAGCATAAAAACGATAGTATTAATTTTCCGCACTAGAACAAAGAAAAATGCAATTTGTTCTTTAAATGAGAAAAACATTTCGACTCGTTTCATCGATAAATCGAGACAATGGCACGGAAGGTAAATTAAATTCAGAAATTTCAAACCTAAAAAGGAGAGAACGAAAGAGAGAAGCGTAACAGAATATAGATGGGAAAAAAAGAAACGACGGCGTGGCGCGAAGTGGTTTCTCTGTTTTCAAGCGTGACGGAAGCGAGCATCAAGCTTAAGCGAGAACGCACAGCCGAAGGGGTCACGGGCGGGGGTGCGATTTAACGAGATGTTTTCGTGAATTGTGCCTGCGCGGTGGTAACTAATAATTCGATTTTACGAGCGGGTGCGCGCCGCGAGAGATAGTCGGCGAAGCAACCCTTTCTCCTCGCTCTCCTAACTGGAGAACATGGAGCAGCCGGGAGGCGTCGCGGCGCCATTCGGACGGGAGCCCCATCCCCGACGCATCCTGCCCTTCCATCCATCCGTCCGTCTGACGGTGGCCGGTCAGTCGATCAGCTGGCCGAGAGACCGTCGGGATTCCAGAATGCCTGGACTACGTCCAACCGGGTTACCGCACTTCGCCCTCTCAATTCCTCCTGCCACCCTCTCGCGCACATCGACGTTCCACTTCGAAACCTTCACGCTGGTTTACTCCCACCCTACCAACCCTTTGCCCTACGCAGAAAACGGGCGTCGTCGCAAACTCGTGGCCCGCCACGGTTGAAAAGTCGGTCGCCTTCGTGGAGACCTCCTCCCCCCCCTCTCTTTCTCTCTCTCTCTCGCTCTCACATCTTTTTGGAACAAATAAATTTGGGACAGTCGGTCATCCGTGGATTGATGTATCTGAATTTTCGCGGAACGCAATTATCTCGCATAGAACAGTTGTACGGCATGCATGTCCCAATTATTCCGGCGACGTAGTCAGCGCTGCGACGCGACGAAAATGTTCGTTGATAGATGACCCCGGTGGCGATGTGCAATAATTGTGTTACTTCGCGCGGATTTTGCGGTATACAATGACAGAGTACATTGCGGAGAGAGATAGTAATGATGGAGCATCGAGATATCGGTGTAAAGGACTGTGATTATATGCCGAGTAATTCGCACAGGATTTTGCTGCTTGTGTAAATTACCATTATAGAGAGAAGCATTATATACCTCTTTTATAAACCGCACATACATTAATATTAATAATCCACACATACGTAAAAATAGTAAATTATATTTCCATTAATATAGAAAAGATTTATATTAATACTATCTCTGCGGTATATATATAACAAAATTAAATTTATTGAAAATTATTATCACCAAGAATTGATGTCAGTAGTTGACAGGAGATTGTAATTAATTTTTTCATTCTCAATCTATATCTCATGAAATTATTAAATCTTGAATCAAAGGTGTGTCAAATACAATAGTGATGTCAGTCGACTATGCATGCGTTTGTTTCATCAAACTTATTATTAGTGCAATTGTCGAACGATACCGTAAAGTCATAAACCGGCAAGATCGGTTTAAAAGTCGGTCGTCGACACGTTAATAAATTTGGTCCACGAAAGATACGACGGAGGATAGTACCTAGAGAGTTCTACCGTGCTGCGGATACGTAAAATTTTGATGTCGGAAGTGAATGTCAAGTGGAGTTTCAAAGTGGATGAACAGTATGCGGATACTCGCGTCGTATGGCTAGAAAGTCCTAAAGATCGCACGCAATATCGCAATATCGGAAAAGCCTTCACGAATTCAATGGAAAGATCGTAAAGTCAACTAGAAAAATGGTCATGAAATTATATAATCTCGCGGTAAGTTAAACAACCTCCTTGAATCATCAAACGTGTACACCTTACTTTTTACATTAATATATTACCATGTAATTTTTTATGGAAAATTTTCCTAATATTATATTAAAAAATTTTCGAAAGTATTACAGAAGAATCGTAAAGCCACTGATAAAATTAAAATTCTATAATTTTAAAACACTAAGTGTCGATTTTTTTCATTAAATTCTCATATGTTATATAATATTAAAATAAAATCTACATAATTTCATAAAAAGTTCTTATTCATCAATTAACAAATAAAATACTATTATATATACTTTATGTGAAAATTAAAACAATACTTTTTTATACGAACAATCCATATTGTTAACGCTGTAAATTTTTAAAGCTAATTGTCCCGTAAAAAAATAACAACATTAACGGGCGAAACGGAAACAATTGACGTCGGAATGCCAAAAAATCATTCTCTTCGAAAGCTCGGCGACCTCGCGGCAGCAATACCCGTCACGCTCGTCAATAGTTATCGTACGAACAGTCGTGACAACAGACAACAGATTTTTCATTCGTGTCTCGTGGCTTGTTTTATTCGAAAAAATGTGGAATTGAAGTACCCTCGCTGAATCGTAGTCTCGAAGTTTATCTATGAAGCGTATCATCACACTAGCGCATCAAACGCTGTTGACAGTTTCTTTGCCGGACTCAGAATTGATTTTTCTTTATTATTGATTTTCGGTTAATTAATTTCAAACAAACTATTTCAAATGTTGATTTTTGATAAATTAACTTCAAACTTTATTTTAACCAAAATTTATGTTATAAAACTTGATTAACAGAATATTTAATGTCTATAAAGAAAAAAAACTGAAACAATTTTCTACAACATCGATCAATCACATCGACCAAACGCTAAATTTATCAGAGAAACGTTAAAATTTGACACGATAAAGGGGTGGAATGTCCTGTACGTACCGCTGTCCTTTATTCATTCGAGTACGTCGTTCCGCAGCGAGTCTAGGGAAATAAGACGGGAACAGGGAAAACAGGGAAGCAGCGAGGCGAGAAAAAGGAGACGGGAGAGAGAGAGAGAAAGAGATCGGGCCCGAAGTCGACGCGGTCGTTTCCGCGGGGTAAAACTCTCCTTGGTAAAATTCCAGAATAAACAAAAATGAAGCCCATCCCGTGCTTTATATCCCGGGCGGCTGACGTGGAAAAGAATCCAGAAACGCGAGCAAGCTCGTAAATCAAATGTGTCTGCACTGCGTATACGAGAGTCGAATCCGCGAACCTGGCGGCCCTTTAATCCCGCATCCATTATTGGTATGTCACGGATAAGAGGGTGCCTTCAAGAACGCGCGTCGAGCCAACCCCCGACCGGCAACCACCGTCGCCGTAAGGGGTGGCGGAAACGGGGGGGAGGGGGAAGGAGAGGATTCCCTTGCTTCCTCGCGGCCACGCATTATTTCCTCGTCGTGGCATTCGATGTAGATGGCCTCGGGCATTCCAAACGTTTGATTGAAAATTTCTTGAGACTCGAGAATGGCGCGCGCAATGCGATCGGTGGTCGCATCGCGGTACTTTACCCGTGGAGCTTTATCCCGGCGTCTCGGCGTAGAGAAAGAGGAATCCATTTATTTAACATGTAGGACTGTTTGATCCCCCTGGACGACGTTCGTGGCCGTCCGTGGCTCCTTCGTAATCTACATCGAATAATTCCGTCTTCGGGGCGAGTCGCGACGTGCAAAATCCCGCAAGAAGGATACCCGACGGGAAGGACGCGCATAATGCCCGGTAAAAAATAATGCTTCACTATTCCTTACCCGCAACGAGGAATGACGTACGTGCTGATGTCGTCGTTGGTTACCATCGTCGCGTCTCACTTCTATACTTTTTTTTAATACTTTCTATACTTTTATACTTCTATATCATTTATATCGATTTCTAAGCGCGAGTTAATCTTGTATATAAAATTAAATGGATTTACTTTAAATGCGATTATCGAAACATTCAACGTGTGTAGTATATTTAAAAGCTGTGAGAAAGACGTCTATAATGTTTAAAGAAAGATTATAATCTTTCTTTATTTTATTTTCATTTTTAGAGACAAAAAATTTATAAGAATCATCTTGTATGGTTCGTGGTCTAAAACCATGTCGGACAGTGTCATTTTTAAAAAATATCAAAGTATATTTATTCCTGTCTGATTTTTTTAACAGTTAACTGGTGGACCCGAAATCAACGTTTTGTGCCAAAACTGGTGAGAGCGAATAATTTTGTATTTTACATGGAAGCTTATAAGGGTTTTGTGGGTCGCTGGTGACGAATCCAGGAAAAATTGGCAGAACTATTCATGGTGCTCATATATGAGTCATTACCAGTTATGACACTTTTTTTCGCTCATATGTGAATCATTACCAGTGAACTGGTCAAACTATTTTATTCTATATACGAACGATATAAATAACATTTTTATGCGATACGCGTTAATTTGATAAAGTCCAGAACAATTCAGTGCAAAGGTTAACGAGAAACGTATCATATGACCAACCGCTGTTCAAATGACGTATATATGAAATGAAACATATAGAGTTCGACGGTAAAACATGATAATGCAATAGGAATCGTGGAAAAGCAGGATCGTAAACTGCAATAAAGAAGGATACGGGGGCTGAGCCGTCGGTCGATAAGTCGACTCCTCCGCGTAAATGGACCGCGTTATATATTTTTTTTCTCCTACTCCACACCCCCTTCGTCTTTTCCCATCTCACTAAAGCTCGCTTCGATGGCGGAGTGAAAACGGCGTACCGATCTTCGCGTCGAAGTTGCGCCAAGTTATACGAAAAGTTGAGGCGGAAAGTGGTGTGTGGTGGAAACTACAGGAATTACTGGCAATTACAGGAATGATTTATTAACTTTGGAAACTGGCTATCTCGAACCGCGCTGCTGGTACCCCTTCGCGGTTCTGGGTGGCGCCACGTCGAAATATTCTAATGAACGCTGCAATAACCGGCTCTCTCGCGCGATGGTAGATTGCACTATATCGCTCGCAATTATGGGAATTAAAAAAATTCTGCCGCGCCCTGAAAATCAACGATGGCTCCCCGATGAATATGAAGTCTCATCGCATTGCTTCGTTCGCTCTCTAGGGAGTCTGTTGCAAATAATAGTTAATTAATCTTCTCCAATTAATGTCTCATCGCTCCTTGTGTGCTTCATATATTATTCTATTATAATTTTCTCCTCGTTATCATAAAAGTACATCATGTAATAATCGCGGTATAATACTCTTGTTAAAGGATGCATTTAGATCGCATTCTATCGACGATCACTTGTCTACGCGCAATTACTTTTCCATCAAGGCGTGGCAAACGCGACGGTGAAAAAAAATTGTCACCAAATTACAGCCGATTTAGTTGAACGTAACGCGGTTAATCATCATGGTATGTACCTTCCATTATTGGCGCCGGGGCAATAATAGTGCCGATGATCGCAAAGCAATCGATCTCCACGCTGGCGTTAATGGAAAATGAAATTGTGGCCGGAGTATTATCCCGAGAATTTGGATTATCCTAGCGCTTAATAGAAACTCTATTAATAGCCAGCATATTGTTTCTACCGACGGACAATGCTGAAGATCGCTTGATCCGCAGTTAATGACGCATTAACGATCGCATATGCGTGCGATCAGATCAGTGCAAAGTGCCACACCACGTCGGCCTTCACTTTAGACACTTTGTGACGTACATTATGTTATATTGACGTACAATGGAAAATTATCCTAGTCATCAAGAGATACTAATATGCAGATTGACTACTTTACTAACTCTGTTTTATATTCTTTTTATATATAAATGTAATATAATTATAGTTAAATATTTTTTCTTGTAATCCCTTAAATAGATAAATAAAGAAAGATAGAATACATTTATGAGCATAATTTTTTAAAGAAATAATTACAGAAAATATTTCTTGTCTGAATCCATATATGACTGCAATAAAAAATAGAAATAAAAGAATTGCGATAAAAAAAAGATCGAAAAAGTTCCTACTAAAGATTTTGCAATTTTTAATGTGACTCAATGACATACACAAATAAAATCTTGTATCGTGTCATTAAAAGTAGATAATACGTGACAGAGAAATAGATAAAAAAGCAATTTTAATATGCTAGAAGAAATAATCTATCGACGATACTTCCAAACAGATACAAAGTTCAAAGGCGAAATACTATCTTAATCGACGGATGTTAATCGCGACCGATTCACGAGTCGAAGCTTGGTGAGTCCGAAATCAAAACTTTGCCCCGAGATACCAACTTGCAATTCGCGCAAATAGCTCGGCAGCGGAGGAGGGGGATTGGAAAAAGTGTTGCAAAGTGATGGATGCCGTTGGAAAGTTAGGCGAGTTTCAGATCCGTTTACAAAATTCACTCGGCTGACGAAATTACCGGTTGTTCCGCCGGTAACCTCGCGATACCGACGATCAAGGGGTGGCTCGATGCTAAAACCCTCTCGGCCCTGCCCAACCCCTTTTCGGAAAGCAATTCCTACCCGAAAGTTCCGTTCTCTCAGTACCAATGCAGGTGGTACCGTACCAGTCGCGTGTTACTACTGGCGTCATGTTCGATATCCGGTATGCCGCATACTACAGAAACGTTATTCAGATATTCTTTTATTTCTACGGTCGTAAATCTGTGAACCTGGTCTTATTACGAAGTACCATCACCCGATGCTCGACGGACTGATATTTCTAACTTAAACCTCGCAATTGGTTAAAGGCAGCTTGAATCTTCGGACAAAATATTGAATTATAACGTAAAAATTTTAGCGTTTCTCTTTATAAAATCATAAGAACAAAAAGGACTGTATAATAAATTAACGTTTTATGTTTTAAAATTAAGAAAATTTTACTTTTACCACCATTTTACGTAATGATTTATTCAAAAGCAAGAAAATGCATTTACAGGATTTTAGGACATTATATATCACGTCTCATAGAGCAATTAAAGAAACATAAATCTTTCGTAAATTGAATTTAACATTCTTCTTTACAAAAGTATTTTTGACATTTTACATGTAACAAGAAAAAGACTTTCCGAGATCTTAATCAAAAATAGATATAAACGCGTAAAAGCGTAAGACACGGTGCCTCAGATGGCTTAGACATCTTATTGTCTCTCAAGCCTTTCGTTTATGTTTCGAAGCTTGAGATCCTAAAGCTCGAGATCAGAGAACAATAGGTCTTTGACAAAGCTCGCGAGTTTTAGGAACATCTCGGCAGCAAGTTTGTGCCAGCTACAAACTGAAAGTGAACGCGATAGTACGTACAGTCCTTAAAGTACTTTAGAACGTACATACATGCATATTGTACAATAGAAATCTTTTTTTCATTCTTGCTAAATTCTATATTGCATTAAACTTTCTTTCCTTTAATTCCATAATTGAGTGATCAAGTGATTTCACAATAATCGGGTGATCGGATGATCATTATTAATTTTACGGAAAAATATGTTATAATATATTATTTCCAATGTTCATTAAATAATCGTTAAAATTTCAAACTTAAATAAGTTTTTTTTAGTTGCTCGCGTTTTTCTCTAAGAATCTTCATAATTATGTTTAACTTCGCCTAAATTGTTGAAAGCACGCAACTACGAAAAGATTAAAGCAGCAAGTAATATAGTTTTCATATCGTGCCAGCGTGAGCCATTTCGCTCGATGATTTTGATTACGAAGCAACACGATTGTATATTTTTCGAAATAGGATAATTTTGGTGCTCCCTTTCGAGTGGCAGAACGCGTGAGGGTCGCGAGCGACAAGGGAGTGAAAACGAAGAGGGCAGGCCAACAGTCCTATCTGCAATTGCAATCGATAGTAAACCCGCCCTGAAGTCTCCGACGTCGGCTACGATATTTAAATGTCAGGCACATAACACGCGTTCGCCACCTCCGTAAGGGATAGGGTACCCTAACATTTATACCGCACCTCCACCCTTGTACTCCAGTCTCTATGCGAGATCAACCCTTCTTTCTCTCTCTTTTATTTTCTCTCTTCGCTTTCTGTCGATTCCCGTATCTTGCAGGCATGCGTACGAGCGTGCACGATGAGATAGCGAGAAGAAGGGCGGAAGGAAGGACGGAAGGAAAGCGGATGAGAACCAGGAAGGGAGAAAGAAGGCAACGTTATTAAACTCAAGGGTTTTTGACTTTCTGCGTAGTGGGTAAACACACGGCTCTATCTCGAGCCGTTACAATCCGACGTGGGTGTCGTTGGCAGTGATAGTGGTCATGGTGACGCTGGTCATTTTGTATTCTGCGAGGCCAACGGATATTCCGGTCATGGGCATCAACGGGCCAGACCCAATTTTCCCGGGTAGTCACAAGGCTGTCCGTTCCCTTTGTGCCGACGCGCGCGAGAAAACCGTCGGCGGTAAAATCTTTGTTCGACGGTGAACGTTATTAATCCGAAAATGGCTACCTTTATGGGTCGAATGGCTTCATCTCTCGAATCTCGTGCACCGTTGGAGGCACACAATAACGCCAATAATGGCCGTGCAACCGAAACGAAACTTTTGGATTCACGTAGTACCTACATGCGTATGTGCGCTTACATTACATAATCCTTGCGAATGAGCAAAGAGATTAAACCATGGTCGCGAGGTAAACAAGTACATATATTTGCACATATTTGCCGTGTTTTCCTGGCAAAGTGGCATTAACCTCGCTATTGTAAATTGTGCCATTTAAAAGATCTTAGCTCTGCATTTCAAAAAAAGTTTTACTATTCCTGATAATAAATATCTTCCATGATTATAAAAGAAAAGAAAGAAGAAGCCAAGATTTTAAGGCGTCAGTTTCTTAGAAACATATAGAATAAATTTATGTCAGACGCATTTGTTTTTATATTCTTGCTTTTCCTTCTCTCGGCACTAACGTTTCCACTAAAGTGGTGGTCGAAACATTAGTTCGAAAGTGCGAACATTCGCAACGAAAAGTTTCCGTGAAACTGGAAAGAATGACACGGGTATCTCGGTAATTCGATCAGATGGCGAACGCACGTAAAGTACGAAATTTTCGACTTTACGCTAATAGAAGAGATAAACAGACCCTACCTAACATTAGATATTCCAGAAAGCTAAGAAAGAGAGAAAGAGAAAGCAAAAGGGCGCTACCCAATTTTCGTCGAGTCTCGAATATCCCTTCGCGTCACGATGTGCGAAACCTTAACGTTAAGGTCTTTTTAGAGGCGCTAACGTTATTAATCCGGGAATGGTACGGTTATATCCGGCACACCCTCGCGACTCTCCGGAATGTCGGAGGGTGACTCGGTCTCTCGCGGTAGTGGAGAGAAATAAATGACGTCACGCCTCGAGAAAAGTACTTCCCTGTGGTCTGCTATTCGACAACGAAGTTCGAGACAAAGAAGAAGAAGAAGAGGAAGAAGCCGCCGTTCGTGCCAAATGCCGTTGCTGCCGGCTGAACACCCGTCGAAGCTCGTAAGTCCGGGCATAATTGGATCCCGTATTTCTAATAAAGAGTTAAATGACATTTTTCGATAAGAGAATTGAACTGCGCGTATTAAATTGAAAGTAAGAACATTGAAAAATATAATTAAACAACGTGTCATCAAGCCGTCAATGTCAATAGATTCTTTTCTGAAAAAAAAAGACTTCTTATCGCAAGATAAATAACATTTAAAAAGAGACATCTACATACTTCAAAACACTTTTGTGCTATTGTGAGTTTTCTAATTTTGCATATGAATCTTGAAACGGCCACAAAATACTTAAAAATATCTTTGATATATCGCCCAATACCTTCAATTCAAAATAGAATTCGTGCCGATTCGTATCCCATGCTATAATGGAACACGATTACAGTAGAGATAGTCATAATTGAAAACGTCCGTTCTTTATTGAGCGGACGCGCGCATGTCGACGTGACCCGAAAGTGAGCCAATGTCCTCGCGACAAGCGAAGCCAGATAGGTAGAAGTTTATGACTAATTCCGCGTAATTTATGACGAGCGTAGCAGATAGTATTGAATAGGCCGTAGTCACGCGCTCGCTTCGTCAACGCTCGGTTCGTTTCCGTTATTAAGAAAGTCGCACAAAGAGAACGGCGGTGCAATGCATTAAGTCTTTTTTTTAGAACAACAGAGTCGGAAGTGACAAGGCGTCAATCCATTAATCCGCCAACAGCTGTCAATCAACATTTATATTCCGCAATATAAATAATATAATATATAAATATTGTAATATATAAAATATAACATATAAATATTGTAAAAGTTAATATTTAGAAATTAGTTAATATCTAGAGTTAATATCAAGAATTAATGAAATAATGGGTAATATTTTTTCTTCGAAACAAAGGCAATGTCTCAAGTTGAAAATTTTCTGACGGCGTTTATTACGCCTAGCAACATACGTCTATCACGAAGTACATCCCTGAAATATTTAGCATAACCTCTTGAATACTCCCCTATATATCCCCTTTCTGTAGCGAAAATAGCGAAAAATCCGTGACTCAATGGAAACTTCGACCGACGAGTAAGTTCCGCTATGCGAGCTCATTGCTCTGCATACCCGTGCTCGAAAGCGCGACGCAGACCGGCGAGTCTTTTTACCAGCGTGCACGAAGTGATTTATAGTTGGCTAGTTTTTCCCTATTTCCTACAAAATGACAAGGGAGCTAATTAACTCCGCTATTGTTGGCCCCGACCCCGATCCTTCAGCCACCCGTTCGCGGGAGTCGCAAAACTATTATTACTCACGCCATGTTACTTCGCGGTAATTAACGAACATGGCTGGAATATCCGACAGCAGAGGGGGAGAATTCGCTTTCGCTGACTGCCGTGCAACTTTCAGCTTCGCTGTCTCTTGCTGAGCGTCTCCCATTCAGATGGGATGACACCGTGCAACGTGACGCTCTGTCAACCGGAAAAAGAATTTAGCTCCTCCGGAAGAGCGTGATCGAGCGTGTTATGTGGCACACGAATTTCGAGAGTGATTAACTTACTTTCTGTCGAGTCACTGTCAAACCGATGGCTTTCGAAGGAATTGGCTTTCTAGAATATGCGGACATGCTTACCTGAAACAGAAAAAGAGTTGCACATAAGTACATGTTACCTATTGACAAAGTATATTACGATTAATATTACATAACGATAAAGATAAGTATTATAAAACACAGATAAATTGTATTAGGCTGAATTTTCTTTAAAAGAGAAATATTATCTAGCGTTTATAAGCTTTTATAACGCAAATTCGTCGAGGAAACAACTTGTCGGAAACAAAAACATCTACTTAAAGTCAAAATCAACGCGCCAAAGTTAAAACAAATGAGAACGTGGTCGGCGAGATGAACGGCGTAAATTTTCATGTAACGCGGAGTAAACTTGTGAATAATTAATTAGTAATACGAGATGGGGGTTACTAAGGGCCGGTTGGCTCGGACCATCCTTTCTGGGCCGCCTCGACAACCACGGTGCTCAGGCTCAGGTTTGAAATTGGAGTCCCCTTCAGCCACGGGGACCTCCCGTTCCCTGAGCCCGTCTTCGAATGAGGCACGCGAGGCGACGTCGACCACGTACCCTCGCTCACCTCATTATGCTAATTATTTAAATCCCCCAACGCCACATTATGTTAAGCCCCAGCGCACTTGGCAACGTGTCCCGCGTATGTGTATAAATCATCGTTATATCCCGTAGCTCGTTAAGAAAGTAAAGAGGTTGCTGTACAGCTTGCAGTGTGTCCGACGATAACATTATTCGATAAAGAATAATTAATTCGTGAATATCTCGTTAAACGTATCAGTTTGCTTCTAAAATCTATTATCTGTATAATTAATATATAAAAATCTATCATTCTATACGATTAATATATAAAATGGCGCGATATCGATAAGTGACTTTTTTAAAAATTGTAATTATTACAATGATTATATTTAATCAAATTTTTAATAAATCAAATATTTAGTTTCAACTAAGGCATAATTAGTCTCTATATAAATAGTACAAATTATATATTAGCAAGCTTATCCATGTGGTCACTGAAATCACATATCTGTATTAAGAATTAAAAAAGAGAATAAAGACGTATACAATAAGACGATTAATTGAATAAATTTCTGACGGAATCACGTTCATGCATATGCGCAAAAGTTCCGAGATCACGGAAAATCGCGAAACTAGAAAAACTTCAGAAACGTCACAAAGCTGCTCAGGCGTTTATCAGCTAAGTAAGCAAACAAGATGCGGCAGGAGGAGAAAAATACATTCGCCGACCGTAGTCGCGAGCTCGCGTACGATATATCGAGGCGAAACGTGAGAGAGATACACGCCGAGAGGGTCAGCCCGCCCACGACCTTAGTTTCACATGCCCGGCGCATTTCGGAAAACTCGAGTTCAGCCAGGCTTATAGTTGAAGTTTGATACGACGTTGACGGTGTGCGCGTTTAGTGAAACGGGTGGAAGTCCCTGCGCGGCATGAATAAAACATTTTTAGGGTCGTAAACCGTTTCCTGCGTTTTTTAAAGGGTCGCCTCACCTCTGGCACCGACTCGTGCCAGCGGCTCCTGGTGGCGCGGGCGCACGGCCATTAGTGCGACGACGGCGAAACGAAGTGTCGCGATGGAAATTATGGCAGCTGGTTGCAGCTGGATCGCGAGACGCGAGACGCTGAATCGCGCTTGAATGCGCGAGTGACATCGGCTTAACGATCCGCTGCTTCGTGACGACTCAACCTGCGTTGTTGATGACTGTCGATGCGAGGCTAGTATTCGGCGTTGACGTTTTCAACTGTATGATACGAGAATTTATGACCAGATGTACGCGGACTGCTATGAAAAGTGACATTTTGAACAATCGCGGCAATCATTCTCAACTGCGCTTGAATTCTATTAGCGGGACCAATAATGTTAAGCGTTCTGTACACTCGGAAAACATATTCGAAAGCACAACACGCTCTCAGAAGGACTAATCCGCTTATGGTGTCTTGAATTGCAAATGATACGCTCGAACGCAAATCGTGCTGATAACGCATAGTTCAATGGCGCGTGTAATATGTCGCTGTATCGTTTCCACGTATCTGATGCAAAGTTTTAGGGGAAACTTGAAATGCGGAGTTCACATCGAATCACGATGGGCGCGTGCGCGCTCTTCGAAGCTGCAGCTGCGGGGAACATGATGAATCAAGCTAAATAACCGGGTAAAGCACCTGTTTGCCTACGTTGCAGTTTCGAACGATCTCGCTCGTTTCACTGCAACTTGCGAAATTGATCGTAAAACATTATTATATAGTTTGCTAAAATAAGACGTCTTAGAAGAGCTTGTTTAAGCTGCTGCAATGATCTTAAATTAATGATTTAAATTTTGCTAATATAAGCAGACAAGTTGGAAATAATGTCGTCACAAATGCTGGAAATGATGTCGTTCAAAAATAGCGTTGTTTTCATTCATCGAAATAATTAAACTTTATCGTATATTAATATGTTAATTGTCTTTTCTCTCTTTTTAGTTTAGTTCAAATTGCTCATGGGGTATTTAAAGGTCTACTGTTTCATTTTATCTGCATGAATGCGGACTAGTTTATTAAATATGCTCCGTATTTTTATCCAAGATTATATTAGGCTCTTATACGCATCTGCAATTTTTTTTAGTCAAACTTTTTTAATTATCTTCTTCTCTCAGTCATCCGATCTCTTACCTAATTACTGAAGAAATCTCAGCTGCACGCTACACAGGGTTAAACGAAGAAAGGGAAGAATATTCCCGGCGGAGTATTTATCGAAACCGATCGCTCCCGTTTCCGATGTCGATCATCCCCCGCGCGATATCGCGGCCTCGCGAATCTATCCCAAAGTTCGCCAGCAATAGCAATACGCAAACTTATAGTGGAAATTATGCTCGGCCGCCGCAGCTGCCGGGAAAGAAAGCGAATCAAACTTAATTTCGTCTGGACACCTGACTACTAGCAGCCGTAGAGCGGCGTCTACGCCTATAGCTGATAGTGAAACATCATTTCGCAATTTCGTTTAATTAAAATCTGATTCAAAGTTCGCGAAGAACAGCCATCGTGCCGCCCGCCAGCCCGAATGGTACCCCGTTACACCGGCTGCGGTTAATGCATCACTGAAAGAGTTCGATTCTGTTTCTTCCTTCTGCCTTCCTCGTTCTATCGCGCCCTTCTTCCTATCACTCGCTGCTGCCTTCCCTCGTTACGGAAGGTAAATGATATCTCGACGAAGACGGCTGAGATTTGTTTGTATTCGCAATAACGAGTGATAATATTATATTCAATCTCAATGTAGTCATTACAATTCTGGCGAGAGTTTGTCGAAATAATGCATTGTAACAGAACGCGATATTCAAGAACATGTATAAAATTGCTATCTTTCCCTAAGTAAATTATTAACTGAATTACTATATCGATTTTGTATTTTTTTAATCACTTGATTCTTAATAAAGTGTTAAACCTAACTTTGTTCTATTATGTCTTTAAACATTATAATGAGCGTCTTAATAAATTTCTTTTACATTCACACTCACACACACATCATAGCTGTTCTCAATTGATTAAATTATTTGTAAAAATTTCGTACGTTATTTGTAAAACGTGCATTGCGGAAAATAAGATCTCTAATGTGTCGAAATGCCAGAGTCGGAAGAAATGCTACTTTTCAAAGATATTGAAAAAGTTATTTCAAAATTATGCTCTTAAAATATGTATTTGACACCATCACAAAGCTCCTGTATATATTAAATAAAAGTTTCATCTGTCTAAAAGTTAAAATACTAATCCAGTCCGATTCTTTCCAATATTCATTGCAATTGAGAAGTCTCAGAAACTTCAAGTTACTATAACTTTATCAAAATAAATTAATATAATATAGTAAACTCTTCTTACATAAACAAATTTTAATTATGCAATTATATATCAAAGTTTAAAAATACAGCAGGATGATACAACTATAAAAGATCATTTTCTCTTTAAATCTTTATATAAGCATTTAGCACGGTTTTTAGGCCTGGCCCCTTGTACCCCTTTACTCAAGTCCCTAAGTCCAAAAAGGACCTATGTAATTTCCTGAAATTGAATAGTTGAATATAAAAAGTTCCTAACTGAGCCTCCGTACAAAAACCATCGCGACGCAGACGGCTCCTAAGGCCGTATTACGACGAAGCCCTATGATATACCTGAGATGACGTCCCGCATTACCGATAATACTACAAACACGCCTCCCTTAAGAGATGTCCTAAAAGTCTCGCGCAATAAAAGCTGGTACCTATAAAATATCGCCTCCGCCGCCCTTCTCCATCCCTTCCCGCGCCGCCCACCGCCCCATCGGTTATCCATCCGTGGTCCCCGGCCGGATGAGACGTAGGTACATAAAGTGGGTACTCCGGCGGATTGAAATATAACCCCGAATATTTCTTTACGCCGGCGCCCGATACGTATACTCACGATATGATACTTTCTTACGATTACACTTTGACTTTCATACGGCGCCGCGTCGACGTTTGACGTAATACGGTCGCCACGTCGCACTACTCCGCGGGGGAAGTTATTAAAAAGATATGTATGTCGTAACGCATCGACTCGCCTATGACACATCAGGGAACTGCAAATTAATATTAACATGACCAAGGCGCTGGGGAATCGAAGGAAGTGGTCTGTGAAATTTTGAGACTCCATCTCGACGATTCTAAGGCAAGGGAAAATTGCATTCCGCGCTTTTGTCAAGTCCCGTATGAATCGCGGAAATCAGTCGCCCACGGGAGCCTTTTAATTAAAATTTCCGGCCGTTGAATTACCCCTGCGTTTAGAATTATTAATTAATTCAAAGCGAGGTTTCATGTCGACTGATTATGTAAGCGTACGCATGGAAAATATTTGTGCACATAATTCATCTCTTTTCATATCTTCCATCAATCAGAAATACCTGTCCACATAGTTTGAGCGGAAAAATAAATTATTAAAAACAAAAATTAATTCTTGTAATTATACGTTCAAAATTAAAGTGACTTATTGCTAATTATTATTCTTACTGTTGAAAGATTTCACATCCATGTGAACAAAGATTTTTCCCGGTAGTCAATATGCGCATTTTGACACATGCACGTTAAATATTCTGTCCTGGGGCAGTGGCTTCCATGGAATGGGGACGTATAATGCGTTCGTAGAACGCGATTTACAAGCGGCATATAAGAGTGAGCGGATGGGGTTCGGCTACGATTACGAAGGGCAAGTCCACCTGGGTATTATGGCAATAATCGTATAACAAAGAGCGCGGGGGAGCTCGAGTAGGGTCACCTGATAGTCCTTCCGGGTTGAGTATGGGTGTGGTTTGTTAGCGGCCAAGTTTTTCGACATGTCAAGAGGAAAGTGCTAGGGGGAGGAGATCGCGCGTCCGCTATACGCGAAATTTATATCATGACAAAAATGGTTATATCGGGTCTCGTAAAATCAGAAGTTTAGATATTAAACTTACGAAAACGTAAAAAATTTATATATTTTCATATAACATCTCGGGATAAATAAACCATGCTATGCAATACACGAATAACAAACGAGAAATAAAAAAACATTACAAAATCCTGACAATAGAATATTTTTTTTAATTAACTCACAATTCGGCAAAATGTAAAGAAATCATAAATTTTACGCGCCAGTTACACAATCCAAATCGAAACAAAGAAACATCAGAAAATGTGTGACAGGACCAATTAAAAGATTTGCTTCGTATGAAGCACGATTTAATAACAGTCGTAATCATGATACAACGGTATGCGGTGTTTTAACAACGCGCGATTTTCCACAGCAAGCCGATGCAAGCAAAATATTTAGCCAGGCGCGCCCAACGCGTGAATAGGAGGAATCGGAGTCGCGCTGTCTATATAACGCGCATTAATTAACTTAATGAAACACGGAAACGTATACAGCGTAACGACAGCAGCGCATAAGCATAACGCAATATGTTGAACAATACCGCGCCCGGATAACTTCGCGCACGAGATTACACCTCCGTGCGCCATTTATGCGAGCTTCCCCACAATCGAGCCGACGGCACACCGAAGTTTTACCCGCTTCTCTCGGGGGCAGGAGCTGGTACTCGTCCGAAATGGTTAATACAGTAGGACGCGGCACTAAATATAAGCTTGATTTATTATCGAGGGGTTATTATTAAATTCGGTCAGACCGTTCTCCGTTCAAACTAAGTTTAAATCTCTATCTTTCTTTCTCTTTCTCTTGAGTCCGGCCCGAATAAAAACGAGGGTGAGGACATCGATGAAAGAGAGAGAGAGGGGGAGGGGGAGGAAGAGTCGATGAGGGAGAAAACGTTCGGAAGAGTAAAGCAAGCCGACGAATTTATTAACTTTAAAAGCTGCCAGCAATGCCGTCCTGTTGGAGGCGCTTTCATGGCTTTACGACCCGGTCCACCTCATCCCTCTCCAACCTATCTCACCCCCAACCCCCTCCTGGTCCCCTCCCTCTACCGTCGTCCCGCGAGCTATGATGCGCAACTTATAATTTTCTTTGAAGCTTCGCAGCTTATCGATCGGGTTCTATGATTGGAATTTATAATAACCTTCGATCTGAGTGCCGTTTCACCGCGCGGTCGTCCGGATGCAACGAGAGTGACGGAAGAGGGGGTTGCACTTTCCGGATTTCATATCGTCCCGACCATCGCCGGTCGAGGTATGAGGGTCCAATAATTAAGTCACAAAGATTTAGTTTTCTACTTTTAGTATCTTCGGTATCGCGGCAAAAAAAAAGGCAATTATCGCATTACCGTCATTACGTTTCATTTACGCTGATAACGCAGTTTTGTGATGAATGAAATTAATCGTTGGGTTTCACTTATTTAATAAAAATGTAGTAACAATTTCTTTACAGGAACATAGAAATTACAGATTCAATATACTTTTTTCTCTTATTTCATTTACGCGATTCACTGATATTATGACTGATTTGGAATTGATCTTTCAATAATAAAATGGTCGAGCTGCTAATGATTTATAAGTTTCATAAATTGTTAAAAATATTGGATTTTACCGTAAATAAATGAAGGGATTTATTTATGAATAGATTTTACATTCATAAATAACAAAATTTTATTCTTTATAAAGTAATACTAATTCGTATTCTTATTTTTGCCGTCATATTTTTTGGATTTACTTTATCATTCTTTTTCAATAAAATTTCAATTTGTTCCATTCAAAAGTATATCATAAAAATGTATGTACAAAATTAATATATTCTGATGCAGCTAATTTATTCATCTAGTAAATTCTATTTTAACAATTTCGCCTATTAGAAAAGGATAACTATAAGATCGAAAAGTTCTCTCGTACAAAATCATGGCTGATAAAATAGCATATCCGCTTGATAACCGTTTTGTATAGAATGCAAAAACATGAAGACCCAGATTTGTTTCGAAAAAGGTTAGGGTAAATTGAGCAGCCACGTTCCTGGAAACTATAATGCTTTACAACGACTATCACATTTCATTCCTTCGTCGAATAATCTCGTCTATAAATCGAAGAAACTTCTGCGCGCTTCGCGGTAACAAATAACGCATATTTTACACTTAATCTTTTACATCCTGACAAAATCGTGCTACTATAATAATGTTTTGCTATTGTTTAACACAATAATTTAGTAGTTTCTTATATGTATATGAATAAATATCCAACAATACAAATTTCATGACTTTAATCGTTAATTTTAAATCATAATCAAGAGATAATTGCGAATTACCACAATCATTCAAGATCAATACATGTCAATACTTTGAAATTTATATAAATTTTAACATTTTATATTTTCAAAGATCTATAAAAATATGTTACAGCTGTTGCTCATAACATTATTATTAATTAACATTACTGTTAATTTTTTATATTATCTGGAAATGTTTATGCAAAATTACATATTAATATGCAAACGATACAAAAAGTCCATTTTTAATGACAATATTAATATCATATACACAAATTGTTCAATATGTTTTTGTTGATTAAAACATTATTAGTATATCACATAGTCAATTATTACTTCTTGTGTTATAAAATAATCAGTATTTGCATATCGATATTTCTGCTCAAATTATCGATAGCAAAACGACGCGTAATGCGATAAATACTGCTATCGCACGATTATGATAAATTATAATCTTGTCGTTACCACCGGCCATTTATCGAATTTCATTTCGCGCACAGATACAGTTGTAAATAATGAGCCACGAAATTTCGGGCCGGAAAGATAAATTGCAGTTGTCACGTGTTGGAAGTTCGAGCGCGCCGCACCGACTGCGGCAAGTTTGCCCCGAAGAAGATTCCTAAAAGAAAATATTACGTCCGGTTGATCCCAATATTTTTCACAGGGTAAAAGGGCGATATAAAAAGAGATTTAAGTATGTATAGAGAGTATCAATCCAACTCATCTATAGAAAACCATATAAAAAAAATGAAGAACAAAAAAAAAATTATAAAGATAAATTTTATAAGAACTACTATAATTGCAAGATAATTGAATATATTCTTGGATAAATAACAATTTTTTATATTTTTTTATTATAATTCCTATAGATAATGAAAAATTTATATATATATATATATATTTACATATAAACTTGGAATTATCTATATATATATATATATATATATATATATATATATATATGAGAATTATAATAAAAAATTAAAAAATTTTATTATTTATCAGTTATATATATATATATAACCATTATTTTAATAAATATATTATATATATATGTGTGTAATTATTGTATATATTATGAAATAAACTAATCCCATTCGCATTACTGACAAAGTTTGAAACCAAAAGTATTTCATTATTCCATTCAAAGCTATGGCCAAATTTGCAATTAAATATGTTTCCAGCGACCACAAAATATACCTGTGTTAATGCCTCGTTGTTGACACTACCGAGTTAATTGCTTCATTATCTCATTTCCCTTGCGTAAAATATATTCTGCAATAATTATTTCGGCAATTTCCGTATGTGAATCTAATTAAACCAGATTAATTCCCGACGCGAACATACACGTCAAACTATTGGGTTTTTGTCGTATTAGAAAAAATAAGAAACGGGGAAAACGGCGGAATGGCGTTTTGCAAATTTCGCGTTTAAGGTTTCCCGAATCCGGTGGCTAACTATTCAGTACGACGTGGCGCGATGTTTCACGCAAGACGAATTGCAGTTGTTACGTGGCCAAAGTTCCTGCAGAGAGAGCGGACGACCGCGGTCAGCCGCACTGGAAAATGAATCCTCCAGGAATATATTACACCTACCTGTTCTGCCGCCGCTACAAGCACTAAAATCCCACAGCAAGCTGTTAAGAAAGCCACGATAAAAAGTGGTCACGAGACGCAACGTACAAAGGATTGTGACTTACGGCGAGAGAGTTGTAACGCAAGAACACCAAATTTTTCAGTAGAAATAAAAAACGCAAAGCTTCTCACTTGACGCCGTAAATACAGAGTCTTTACGATCCTACAAAAGTCCCTATTTTTATCGAAAGTCTCTCTAAATCCAATTTCTTCTCCATCAATCTTACATAAATGTAATAACTTTATTACCAATTGATAATATAATGCATTATAATATAATTCAAAAGGGTTAATGTTTCTAGACATACAACCATCTCGAACGAAACATCAGGTTGGCTTATTATAATGTACGACGCACAACGTTGCGGAAGATGGATTGCAGCAGTTGAGTGATAATTTCATAACATAAACGCTAATGTAAACGCGTGACAGCCGGGTGTCTGCCACGAATCTCGGACGGCGCGGTCAGCGAAACAATGGCGGGATTCGTTTGCTAGACTTCCGAATTCAAGAGTAATGGCCTCGTGAACGGTGCTTCACGCAAGACGAATTGCAGTTGTCACGCCGCCGAGGTTCCGGCGCAGCGCGGCGCAACGGTTCCATGGTCAACGGCGCTCGAAAATGAATCCTCGAGGAAGATATTATATCCGCCTGATCCCGATCCATTCCGGCGGACAAGAGAATGATGTAAGGAGGCACAAGGGGTTGCTGGTGTGCCGTCGCGAGGAGAGAAAAGGACGGGAGACAAGAGAGAGAGCCGGGAGGAGGTCGGCTTTACGGGGATACCGAGTAAATGCCCCATGAATGAACGATGAGCCCTGGGGCCGACCGTACCCCCCGTCTTTGCCCCCGCTTGCGCCCCTCTGCCCTCATTGCTACCCCCGTACGTTCGTCACCCCCTGCGAATTCGAATCGGATTTCAAGTCGGTGTCTCGTGTGCTCCGTGGAATTGCGATTAGAATCGTCGTAGGACTGGATCCATATTACATTCTCACGAGGACGACAATTCCCCCTTACCTCAACGTCTCGCAAGCCGTAATGAGATTGATGCGAGGAAACGAAAATAGATGCGCAAACGAGAGCAGCCCGAGTAAGGCGACACTATCAGGCTCGACATCACGGGAGTCCTCGATCTTCATGGCGTAGGATTAATTGAGGAAAAATCGATATACGCAGGATTTACCGAAGACTCGGGAGCTAATGTGTAAATATTCGACGCGTAGCTTGATTAAATGTTTCGCTAACGTATTGTTTTGACTCGCGCACCGCGGTTCATGATGTTTCGCTATTAATATTAATTCGCTCATTCCCCACAACAGACAATATACGAATGAAAATCATAAATTATGAGTGACATTATAAATTGTAATATCGCGATTATACAGACAAGTTCATGTAAATATTTTAATTATATGCAATCGCGCGCGCGCGACAAAAGCGGCGGTCCCGCTTTTACGAATCGTCGACAGGTTGCGAGGTCAAGTCCGCAATAGCTTATCAGCGTGAAGCGTGATGTTTAATTGAGAGCGACTTTTTCCAGCTTCCACCGTTGGTATGGAATGCAATGCCCGCCATTCCTTCCATTAGGGCGACGGAATAAGTGGCAATGTAAAACGTAAGGCTCGATAACGTCTGAATAATTCAGGAGTCAACGAGACGTTGCACTTCCGTTATTGGAGCAACAAATCCACGACGCATTAGCAAACAGAAATAGACTTTTACGGGCTGTTGATTCTTTTGCAGCGTGCAGAGGAAAAACTTTTTGTCCATCTCTAAGATTTTAAAAATACAAATCAAATAAGAAAGGCGCCATTCGGCAAGAATTACAATGTTGTTATTGCTGGCACTCGCATTAAACAGTCAGCAATCTAAGTAATTATATCGATGTTTACGTTGAACAACTTGTATTTCAAAAAAAGTTTAATTCAAGTCCATTAATTTCAATTGAGAAGAAGCGTTCAAAATTAGAAAGGCTTTGCGTATGTATCTCCATTAAGTTTTTAATCTTCTCCGGACTCTTTAAATTATACCATTCTAAATCCGTAGCCATCCGTAGCAAAATTAGCATCGCAAAATTTTTTTGGTAATGATGAACGGTCTTATACAACACGGAAGCAATTACCAGCAAAATTACTTCGTACGTGAGACAACGTTGCCTCGCGTAATGTAACACGAATTACAGGAAACGGGATTAAATTGAAAGAAATAGTCGGAGATCGGCTTTACGCGTCAATCCCCATTAAACTTCAATTCCCCTACGAGCGAGGTGAGTCCGAGACCATAAAAATACGAGGCGAGCAGGGAGAAGAAACCGAACGTGAGGCAAAAGGGGAGACATTGAGTACAAGAAGAATAAGAAATGGATCACGAGAATCGCTACGATGGTAGCATTGTGGCAGTGGTGCCGGCTGGAATACGTTACCCCAGCGATTGACAGATTCTGCTGACTGATAACTCGAAGCGTCGGCTCGCTGGGATTTCCACAGAGAGCAGCGAAAGGCAACTTGGGAGAGCGGAAGGAGAGGGAAAAAGAGAGAAAGGGAGAGAAGGCACGGATAGCTAAAGAAGTAAGGGACGAGGAACGATTGACGCATGAAAGATTCATGGCCTGCACCGATGGCCACATCAGAAATGCCACGAGGCGAGTCTCGGCTCGATTCTCCTTTCCACGAAGCTGCCGAAAGGTATTTCGAATTGCCGGCCCCGTCGCCTTTACTCGCTGCCTCGGTTAAACGTCCTGGGCCCGTTAAATCCGTTTAGGTAATCGTGCCGCGTCGTCGTCGGCTGATTAGCTGTCCGGAAACGAAAATCGCAGCGGAAAGAAGGGAGCAGAAGAGGAAGAGAGAGAGAAAGAAGAAGAGAGAAAGAGCTAAAGAGAGAAAATTCGGCGAAAGGAATCAAGACGTCTCTCCTTGCGCTGTTCGTGGCCTCTTATCGTAGAGAACGATACACGTATATTGGTCCCAGGAGAGGGAACAAAGTTCGTGTACGTGTGCCCAAATGCCGCTGTGGTGGCCGAAGCTGCATCCGTGTGAGAGTGTACTGCCGCCGTGTTTCTCCTGGAGTTACGTGCGGGGCTTTGAAAATGGCCGACGCTCTTATGAATTGGCATTAGAGGATAATTACGATGGTGATCCCAGAACGACGATATATTACACCGTAACGTAACGCGAGCTCGGACGAAGGGTCCGGGATCAGAAGCAATAAATGTGTAAGGAATCATGACGCCATCAAATTGATTTAGGATGCATAACACTGACACCTTTGTCACTCTCACCAACAAAATTCAACAAAAAGATAAAAGCAAAATAAGAACTAAAGTAATATCGTATTATCAAAATGAGCGGCATATGTTGCTATCATTAAAACTGTTAACCCATAAAAAGCTCACTAATACTAAAAGAATTAACTTGAAAATACGCGAACCTTATTTGCATCCAATTTAAGAATTATTACCATGCTTTATCTTCTATAACGCAATAATTACAATCACAATAAAAAATATAGACTTTAGTTGTGTTGAAATAGTGTGTAATAGTTCAGTTGTAATAGTAGTTCATTGATTTTGAAATAGTGTGTAATAGTTCAGTTGTAGTAGTAGTTCATTGATTTTGTTCACGACCGATCGATCACGCTATCTCGTCTCTCTCACGATATATATTCTTTCTTCGAAGATTTTCATTCGCTTCTGAAGCTACGCTCGACGTATGCTCACAATGCAATAGTAGCGCAAAGAGCGAATAAGAGAGAAAGAGAGAGAGAAAGAGAGAGCAAAGCGTAATGGTTCGACGGTGATTTGTGGAGGGCGCAAAGTTGATTCAGGGGTGAGAACGGCACAGCTTTCGGCCGACGAAAATGAGCTCTAAATCAGGGATGCCTGGGAAAACGGGTGTAACAAAAAGACCGGCAGGAATACGCGGCCCATGAGATAGCGAGGAAGCGAAGAAGCGGGACGAGGCTGAAGGAGAGAGAAAAGTAGGATGAGTCGGCGAAAAGGTGGAGACGCGCATCCTTCGCAGCCAGCAGAATCCAGAAGGATTTGCCACTCGAAAATCGGCGCGAGTGGAAAATAGAACGAGAAAGACAGAAGAAGCGGCTGAGGGAAAAAAAAGAAACGGAGAAAAAGAGGGACTGGTTAGAGCAATGTGGCTGTCGGTAAGCCGCATCGAAGCGAAAAATACGGTTTTTATCTTTAAGTAGGACCTGGTAATTGCGTAATTAATTACAGCTTTTATCCCGCGGCCAACGTCGTCTCGCGCGAGACGGGGGTAACTTACCTACTTTGCCGGCCGGCACCTGGGCGATCGTGATTTACGTTCGCCTCGGTAATTAACATAGATAGAGACCGGTGCCTCGTACCACCCCCCCCCCCGACTCCTGCCCCCTGCTGCTATTTCCCTTGCCTACCGTCGCCCATCCTCCGTCCACCATCATGGCCTCCTTATCGGGCTGCACGACATCTAAACCCCGAGATCGCGCCAGACTTCTTTCTGCGAATGGAGGGAGTCATTCTGGAAAGCTCTCGGAGCTCCTTTCCCATGCAATTGTACCAAGAACGATAGCCAAACTGTCTCCAAACTTGCTCGAGCTCTCCTTATTCCACATGAATACTTTTTAACCGATTTACAATGGTGCCTCCTCAAGAGATTCGCATCAAACTTCAGAAGTGCGTCCTCCAACGAAGACGGAGTATTTACTACGAACAAGGTGACAATTTATCCGGATAATTAGATAATTTACATATAGCGTTAATTGACGCTGATAAAACTAGTCCTAAGCATTCTTCAAAATTTATAAATTTGATAATTTATAAATAAAATATTTATCAACTATATAAAGCATATATAAATATAATTAGCTTAAACAAAAAAAATATTAATGATCAATTCATAATACATACAAAACTATTTCTTATAAAATCTACAAGCACCGTCCGATATATTCATCCTGTTTCTTGTCTCAGACTATTCTAATTTTCCACAACCCTCTTCTTCAACGGCAATCCGGATTATCGCGAGAGAGGAGCGTCAGTAGATTAACATTACGGCGAAGGAAACGGCTACGTAGAACGTACTTTTAGCGGAGCAGAAGATCTCTCGGGTAAATTTCCGGCGAGGATTCTCCTTCCCGCTCGGCCATACTTCTTCGTAAGTATTCATACGAGAGAGTCCTCGATCTCCTCGAACATTCGGTAAAACTTTCATTGTTCCTCAGCTATCGGTGTTCATCATCGGCGGGACGGCGAGCTAGTGCACTACGTGCATATATGTTCTTGTTGGTGCGCGCGAGGGAGAAGTGCAAGCGGATGAAATAGGACAGCCGAAAGTTTTCATGAGAGAAAAACGACGCGGCAGACTCGAGTGGGCGGACGGTGCTACGTGTCCGAAAATACATCCAGGAGGAAGTTGGAGTCTTAATGCCGACGTTAGATCTCTTCATCTTCGACAAATCCTCCGAGTCTCGGGAAAAGTATCCGGCAAAATTTCGTCCCTCGCAGATGATCGCACATCGAAAGAATCGTTTGTAACGTTCGCGATCCTATTTAACCCACGACTAAAGATGCACGACGACGAATGGCGCGATCCGAACGAAGGGAAAGAGTTTCGCTGATGAATAATCAGCGCGAGAAATGAAAAATTCTTACCGACAATGAGAAGACTGTAACTACGGAAGAGACAAGATAAAGAATGAATAAAGTTTTTTAATCGTCTGTAGAGACACATGAGAGTGGAATAATATAGCGAAACAGCAACGAAGATAACAGCAGAAGCAATTAAGGTTATTCAAACACTCACAAGTTTACATTTTAGTAAATTCATCGGGAAACGTTACTCCATTTGCAAATTATGCTTCTGTGAGCTACATGGCTGCTTGGCCGTACGACCAATATTTGGGAAACATTCAAAGGCAGCCAAATTAATCACTAATTTAATCTATGGAACGGTCTGAAAGGTTGAATTGTATTTAAGACGATGAAATTACGAAAGACGCGACCTGAAATCTCGGACGAGACATAGAATTTCAATGACAATTCGGAATTGAAGTCGCAATTAAAGTCTTCAAAGGAGCTCGAGCATTTTTGGGCACTGATCTTAGACGAGCAAGAGCGTAAGTACTTGCAGAAGTACTTACGTACACAAAAGACGTCTAGCGGGGGGAAGAAAGAGATAGGAGCAGGGTCAATGTGAATGGCTGACGTCCGATAACTGAATTTTCCCGTGTCTCTCCGGTGTTTCCCTGATCGATCGCGAGTTGGTCGAAGATCAAAAGTCGAAAAATTCTCGCCGTGTGGGTGGCCAAAGTCCCGGTCCAATTTGATTTGCAAGCAAAGTACGCCGTGGAACTGCTCGACGAGAGAGATCAGCAGAGTGGAGAGACCGGGAGGAGGAAACCTGGCCACCTCAGGGAAGGGTAGGACGTAAAGAGGACAGAGACAACGACAAAAACGGGAAGAAAGATCCCCGTGTTAAAAAACGCGGACGAGGCAGAGGTTAAGGAGAGCTGCACGCGTCCGAAATCTCAAGCAGATCTCATCGTCGTCTTCGTTCGTCTAACGGTTACCTTCGTTTGCAGTCGTTTAACTTGTCCCCGCCCCTCCCCCCCTCAATCCCCGTCTGAGCAATTCCCGAGGGTACATCCGCGACCACTACGTTTTAACCCCGCACTCGAACTCGCCCCTTCACGAAACTCTTCTTTATTTCGGTCGCTCTCTGGCTCGACGCCCGATATGATTTTACGACGTCCCGATGAGCTCGCGCGATAAGAAGTAGGGTGACTCGCCTTTCATTCATTACTATTCATTACAATAATATACACGATGCGTGACGTTAAGTTAGGGTTAAAGAATTTCGACAAAATTTAATTAACAGAATACTTCGTTAGTAAAAAATTAAGAAACAGTCACACAAACCGTGAACCTATCGTTGTTAAAAGAGGTCGCCTTTATCTTTGTCAAACGGAATTCGATAGACTTGCGACATATCACGTACATGATACACAGCGGAGCGATAAAGCCGGAAACGTAGTTTCCGTTTAAACTTACTAGAAAGACAGGGAAAGCTGTTTGTATCCAGTCCGAGTACGACGTGTGCCACTGAATCGAAGATAAGCATTAGGAGCGACCTACTCAATATCTTATGCTGCACACATGCACACGGTAGAGAAGTCCGATTCGCGTCACGCGTCCGAAACTTGAAAGTGCTATCCTCGATCCCGTTTCTACTCCTCGGTCTCGCCCGCATCGTCGGTCGGCCGGAAGCGGCAATCCTCGCGACTTCGCATGCGAGAAAAGTTATCGGGGATAATAAATTCCACGACGGGACGGGGGTTCGGGGTGAAATCCCGGACGATCCGAAACGATCGGCCTAACCTAAGCCAGAAACAGTTTAAAGCCGGAGAAGCTCCGAGGAAGAAACGAGCATAATGCGCCCGTGGCGAGGGAGATGCCGGGAGAACGAAAGGTAGGAGACAAGGAGAAGAAATTACATCGTTTGAATACACGCTCCATATCACCGGGATACTTTTAGCGAGCTGCGATACGAAGGGGGCTGCTAGTGACTAGCGCCGAGCGGACACGGGGGGAGGCCGACGACGTCGCGTGCGTGAGTGCGAGGCAGATGGCGGAGGGGAGAAAAGAGGAGAGGAGAGTTTGGGGCGCTTGCCACTTGTGCCTAGGTGTATATCTTGGCCGAGACATGAAAAATGCATCTAACGGCCCTCGAGGCACTTCGCCATTCAAGTCCACGGCTATCCTCCTGCCAACCTGCCACCACTTTTCAGATCAAAAGTTACCTGCTCGCGTAACTTTCCCGTACGCCGTCTACCAGCACACCAACACACACCACCACCATTATCAGCATCGTCGCCCCACCCGCTCCACCCCATCCGTCCAGGAAAAGCCTCTGCCTACCTCTCGCTTAACAAAGCACGCGAAACTCTATTACACACCGGCGCATCCCCGGCTTATGTATTTACCCGATGCGACGTCAGGTATGTACCTACATGGGCGTGAAACGTTCTCCGTTCGACGTGCCGTAACGCCTACCGACGGTTACGTGGATTACTTTCGCGGTTTTAACCGAATATCCGTGTCGGTCACCGAAAACCGACAAATTCTGTCATGAATAAACGAAATTAATTATCCCCCTAGTGTTTTATGTGATAAGACAAATCGCATACTAATCGCATTCCGAACTGAACAATAACTCTTTAATTATGTAACTTTTGCAGCAAATGCACGCAAAACTGCTGACAGTGACAACAGCAGTGAAATGTTAGCAACATGTAGCAGTTTTCAAATGAAAAGCAAATTCTATCTCATTCAAATAAGTATTAATGACCGCTGCAAACTTAGACTACTTCTGTCGGTTTTTCTAACAATTACTAATATACGCTAATATTTCTCGATATCGCCACAAATGATATATAACGCTGTTATCGACAGAATAAAGAATTTAATTCTTATAGAAGAGCGTGACTAAGCGAGTTATATGTCACGCGAAAATTTCAAGAGTGATTACTTACTTTTTGTCCAGTCACTATCAATCTTCGGCTTTTGAGAGAATTAGCTCAGAAAAATATATGAATACACTTGCTTACCTGTAACAGAAAAAAGACATTGGCATAAATATATGTATTGTAAATGACATCATAGATAAATGCATAACTTCATAAAAAATTCATTTTTACATCTACAAAGATTTCTTTCACTCTTTCATTGAATCCAAATCTTTTCAAAATTATATTAAATTTTATAACATAACTAGAATAATAAAAAAGGTTTTTATACATATAAAATTTATAAGACATATTTAGATATTTAGATAATTTTTAAAAAATAATTTTATTCTCAAAAATATAACCCTATTTCAAAAGATTGCACATACGCTAAACGTTATATAAACATTCAAAGGATTGTATATATGCTAAGCCACGCAGTCAAGAGTTAAGGTAGCATTTACTTGGATTTCCGTAGAATGCAAATTGACGGAATCCACCCAGTCCATTTTCACATTACACTCTTTTTTTCTTTCCTCGCTGTTACGAACGCGAGAAAATACATTGCCACGGCGCTCCTAGTCGCTAATTTTTAGCGAAGGTGGCTTTTAATACCACCGTCTATTATTACAGCGTACACATTACGCTAATGACACCTGTCATACGCATTACATAATTAACATCAGCGCGATACGTTTATTCATCGCTGGCGCTCTCGCTATAGATAGCTAGCGGAAGAGAACTAATCACTATTTCACGCTATTATTTGCAACCTCTAATTTACTGTGTATTTAACCAATTATTCATTTGAGAACTGTTGTAAGACTGCTACTATATACCATTTCCGCCGACTTGCACTCGTTCACAATAGAATGAAAGATAATGTTTCGATGATATCTCTGTCATTGTATTATCTCTCTTACTTTTTATTTCTGAAGAGGTGTCTAACAATAACGTCCATTTTATCTACTTGCGCTTGACTTAAATTAAATTCATATATTAATTATATATTTTTTAAATAATTAATTACGTATTTATATGTTTAATCCATTTCAATTATACATTCTAGAATTTAGAATGCAAATAATTATAATGTCGGATAATAAAACGATCTATAATAAATTTTTCGACAACGGATCAAAATGATACCGATGATATCTAAAAAATTAAAGCACGTTAATTACCCATACGAGTTAGAACGCATAAGTCTCTTTTGAAGATCCGATAAACGGCAACCTCGTAACGCGGGCGGCAAAATTTTGGTCGCCCTATTCAAATTTTTCCAGCCGGCAACTAATTCGAGACCATCATAGATACACGGGCATGTATCATGACAGCGGGCCGGCGGTTACATATATATCCCCGACAATGGGAACCGGAGCCGGGTTATCTCGGTTCTTTGTATTCAAATTGCTGCGGAAATACAGCCGGCAGATTATGTGGAATAGGCATTTATCGTGGGATTATGAAACCCCGTATTGTAATAATAATGCAACGTTACTCTCGCCGGTTTTAATTACTTTTTTATACGTTCCCTTAATCGATGACAAAGATTGTAAAACCGGCAAAAACAGAATAATTACTGCTTCGTCGTGCTTCACGGCGCATTTAAGCGCGGCTGTAATTATGTGCTTAGAACACGAAAGAGAAAATACAATCGGTAACTTGTAAGTTACCGTTCTCGCGCGAGAAAAATATCAATGTATAACGACTTATTGCGCAATTATATTTTCGCTAATGAATCAGTTCTTATATAAAGTTTCACATCCTCGCTGTCTCACCTTGTGAACGTTTTCTGATTTCCATTTTACCCATATCAAATAATTTTGTTATTATGCTGATATCGAAATAAATTCTTTCTTCTATACTAAACTGCAACATAGGTGCGTTCTACTATTCTTTCATTTTTAAATTCAGAATTTTAAATAGACCAAAGATTGGTTAAACTTAAAGATATTGAAGCAAGATTTTTCAATAAATTAAACCGTTAATCAGAAGCTCTCGCGCAAATCTAAAATGCCGCAATAGAGTACGATAAGTTTTTGGCATTTGGCAATCTTCTCGTTTCTTGTAACAAACGATAGATACGCAATAGTAACTAAGTTATGAGACGCTATTAACGCAGACGGTACAAATGCAGAGACTACGCATGATGAACGATAATCCTCCCAAACGTTACACTTGTCGGCTCGTTGATCGTTGCTGTCGACGTTGTTGATTCACGGCATGCGAGAGATTTAGCGATAGCGAATTCGACGGTACATTACACCGACTGTCAAGCACAACCGAATGTTTGCCGGTAGGCTCAGAGATTTTCATGTGGATTAGATCGTCTAGACGTCGCGAATGAAAAAGATCTCGTTATTGGACGATGCGTTACACAAGAAAATGTTCGGATAAAGTACAAGCGGGCATCAAGTTGGAGAAGATTGACTGTGCAAACGATACGGCGATACACTGCAAATCCAATATTATTTTTACACGCGTAAAAATGACACATTTGACCGAAGCTCTTTTCACATCTTCCTTGCCGTTTTAGGTTACGCCATTTAACACGTTTAAGCTTATTAAATTAAAAATTAATACGTTCAATCGTGTTAAATGACATGATTTAAAACGGCAAGAAATGTGTAAGAAAAGCTTAAGCTAAAATAACACGCTTGGATTTGCAGTGTATCTGTTGACATATATAAGATTATGTCGCAGAAAATACAGTAAATAAGCACAGCAATTCAGCGCTCTACATTTCTGAATTTAGTTGCTGTTAATTTAAAAGGTTTTCATCTCGTATGCGGAGAGAAATAAATGAAAAAAACGTTAAGTAGACATGTACATTCAAATTTTCTCTATAACCATTAATGCACATGCGACAGTTATTTATCTTCTTGCAATATGTTATCATTTCTGTCTAATAAGAGCATAATGAGATTTAATAAAAGATATATAACAGTATAGAGAGATTTCATGATGTTACACCTTGCTCTTATAACAATTCCCATATAACAAATACTCTTATAATGAATTTTGACATTTTTACCAACTTAATTTGGGTCAGTTTGGTCACTCTACTGAACAACTGCCTCACGCTTAATGACCAATTAGAAACGGTGTCCAGTAGTCCAGCGATGTTCGTGAGACTTGTGCGCAATTAAAATTTATGACTCGATTATCCACGCCAGAAGGATAAGCGTGCAAGAACAATAAATAAAGAAACCAGCTCGTTCATCTTCTCATTCTCTGACCTGACTCTTTATTTTAAAACGTATTCCAGTCTGAGACGATTTGTCGTGAAACACAAGAGATACGTATAAATATAAAAACATGGGAATACCAGCAATTACGAAGGGAAAGATAAACGCTAACGTGGACTGAGGTTGCAGTAAACTCTGTGGGTTTGTTAATTATAAAAAATACGTTTGTGCCGAGGCTAGTGACCCAAGGTTGCAAGAAACTACGCGTCAGCTCGGCGGGTTTATTAATTAGAGAAGGAAGAGGTACCATTGGGATAAAATGCAACGGTGGTTACGCGATTGCCTATGCCCCAAGTTCGCGGCGTTATTAACCAAAGAAGATTAAGGAAGCGAAGAAATGCCAAAAGGAAATCACGAAGATGAAAGAACGAAAGAATCGAGAAAGTATTTACTAAAATTACTTTTTTGAAAGCACTATTGGATCCGATTTCGCATTTATTTTTTCCAATAATTAAAACAATAATAATAGTTTCTAGACGAATGGTTAGCTTGCTTATACGTCTCATACGTAACGCCAACGTAGGAGCTTATTGATATTACTTCCAAGAAAGGGCGACAAGAAGGAAACGGAAGGGAGGGAAGGCTAGTAAAAGAGAGTGGGGAAACTGAGGCAAAGCTGCACTTAGCAACATCGCGCTCGGCGGAACCCACGACGACGGCACAGTTAACATAAGCGCATGATCAGGGTCAGGCGACACTATCTGATTACGGCAAGTTCGTTAATTGGCAAATTGCGAGCATGAGTCATGCGTCGGGCCGGGCAGGCAGGCAGGCAGGCAGGCAGGTAGGTTCGGTGAGTCACGTGAAATTCTGCGCTCCCTTTATGGTTCGCACGCGAGTGCAACGCGCCGATCGGTCGGACGGCCGGTTACGTGCACGCGCCGCTCACCGCGATATTCCGACAAGCATGTAACAACGATCAGGTACATCTCGTTCCCTCCTGACGTCCGTTCTCTATTCCCTCCAGGGCGGTGGATTATATATTTCTGGACGACGCGCGCGGATTGATAGTACGTGCATGCGTATTATCTCCGCGTCGGATTTTCCGTGCCGGCGTGATCTGGCTGCAACGTGCACTTTCGGCTGGCATCCTCCATCAACATTTGAACGCGTTCCAAATAGACTTGTACTGCTCCCGACAAAACAAAACGACACACAATACTCTACGTTGTTTCAAGGTAACGACATAGATCTTCGTTTTGTCCGATCGACTATTACTATTAGTGAGCCGAATTCATATAACACTAGAACTACTAAAGCGGTCAAAATAATAATAATATGACTGGAATAAATGGCTGGTTTGTAATTTTTTATCAAATTTAAAACAGTATATTTCTGAGATTTTCCGTGATTTTTATTGCAATATGTAAATGATTAAATTGATGTAAATGATCAATATTTTTCTTCTTCATTCTTTTTTTAAAGATATATATATATATATATGTATATATAACATATTTAAATAGTAGAAATTAGGTTAATCGTCGATAGCTCTAGAGTTAATTATTGTTGCTACATAATGCAATTTGTACTGTTTCCTCAACAATAGTATTTTTATAAAATTTCTGAAAAAAATTACAAATATAAAAAGTTAATTCTACAGACGTAATTTATCCATTAAATGCACAATCAACGACTTAACTACAAATGGAAGCAAAAGTGAACTTCACATTTTAATTATTGTAATGCTATTCAAAACAAACAATTACTTTACATGATTGCAATACATAATAAATAATCATAAAAGAAATTTATCTTATAATAAGCAATCTTGTCATAAAATAAAGTTAATGTATACGAGATAACCGTAGAAGTTATTTAACGTGATTAATTTCGAAATTGTAGCGTTAATAGCGTCATTAATTAGTCATTAATTACGCTCACAAATTACACTTTCATTTTGCCTCAAACACGATTATGCAAAATAATGTTATGCCGAGAGTACAATTATAAAAATATAAAAAAGTAAGAGAGATGGCGCGGAACAAGGCAATCAACGTAAGTCCCAGCTTTTCTTCCACCTTACCGCTTGCCAGGAGCACGTAAGTAAAAAGTCATTTTCCTTAGCGGAAGACACATTCCGGAAAGTCCGACGAATCTCCACGCAGAGGCCACCATTTTGTACCCGGACCGTGAGAGAAATAAATTGCCGCCGGGCAAATCGTATTTTATTTCGCGCTGGTAAACACGGTGAAGTGAGTTTACGCCTGACAGGACAAACAGTTACGTGTAACGATATTAATCCAAATGAACGTTTACTTGTCGGCATATTTCTCTCTTTCCTACTCGCGACAACAGGATTATTTTTTGGGACGTGCCCTGCGATGCGAAGTTAAATGTCGAGCACGATTAAATCCACCAAAACGATGACGATCGATTCCTCGCTCGAATAACAACGGAAATAAAAAGAGTCGAGACAGTCGGGAGTGAAATGACGAGAAGGTCGTTCGATCTATTATAATTTACGAACATCAAACGCGGGCGCTTTCGCAAATTATCAAGATGAAATTACTACCGCGCGATGATTGGCGATCCATTCGGGGTTTATAAATTAAATGTGTCATCCCAGTCTCCTTCCGCGATAATTAGCGCGTTGTACGAGCTACCGATCCTCGACGCGCTTAAATTAGATTCGTGTTTACACGAACGGCGTCGCCAGTAAGAGCTAATCAGAAGATACATCTGATTAGAGAGTCGATGCAGCTCATTAATTAACATAGCGCGTCCCTGGAAACTGATCTTATACGGCCTTATCTCCACTGAAAACTACCGTCGGATATTAGAAGTATAATTATCTCTCCGGGATTTATCTTTTAGTCGATCGAGATAAACTCAGCCAGGAGCGAGAGAAGAGAAAGAAAGAGAGAGAGAGAGAGAGAGGGGGAGGACTTTTTCTTGCGTCATGAAAAAAAAATTATCATTTATTGTGCGTCCATAATTGAGAATATAGTACGTTGTTTTTTTCCGGTAGAGAGTTTCTCACGCGCGTGTCGCGGAAAATATTTTCAGGTAAAGCGCAAAAACAGCACAAATGCCAGCAAACGGATAAAAACG
The DNA here is from genome assembly GCA_003063835.1 of Aphaenogaster floridana. NCBI lineage: Eukaryota > Metazoa > Arthropoda > Insecta > Hymenoptera > Formicidae > Aphaenogaster > Aphaenogaster floridana. Next base: position 346,717 of record NJRP01000043.1, on the reverse strand, counting down.
CGGCGCTCGTCCGCTTTCGTGCAACGCATTTGTTATTTTAATAATCCCCTCCTTCGCTCTTCCCGCGTTCTTATTTATCATACTTTTTTATTTTAATAACTGCTCTCTCTCTCTCTCTCTCTCTCCCCCTCTCGCTTGCGCGCGCGACCTGGCTCGAAAACGAGCCAACAGCCAGCAGTAAATAGTCGGAAAAATGAGAGTCGTCGAGTTTCTGGTATATCGCGCAGTTAGGTGCCGACCGGGGGAAACACCGCGAATTGTCGTAAATATTAATAATCCGGGAGTCGTCGACGGAGGTGGATGTCGGCGGTGCGTAATTAGTGCTCCCTTCTTTTCGAGGAGTCGAGAGGTTGGAAAATGTTTATGCCGCGTACCAACCACCGAGGAAGAAATTACGCCGAGATCACCGGTACTAGAAATTCTAGTCGCTTGATTAATCGCGCCGACCTTCGTTTAAACGCGGACAAGGACGCGAGATGAGACGTTGAACGAGAAATCCACCAAAGCTGGTGCGGATACTCTTGATTAGAACATTATCTGATGATTCCCTGAATTACAGTTAACAGCTTCAAACTGTACATGTACTAGATCTAGTGATGTGTAAATCACAATATATCAATGCAATCTTAACACGTAATTTTGAATAAATTAATAAATAAACTTACAGCATACTTAATCTCCCCTTTTAACTCCAGTGACAATTTTTTTTAAATTTAAAGAATTTATTTATCCTTAATGCAATTTTGAAGAGTTAATTGCGGGGGTATTTAGTATTAAACATTAAACGGCCTCTGTGAATCACACTTTTAGATTGTAAATAAATAAAAGAAACCGGTTTCTTATTTACTTCGAATCTGTAGAAAAATTTTAACAAATCTCAAGTTGTAATTATTACAATATTTAATATTGAAAAATAAAAATTATGCAACGCAATGACTTTTCATCAAAATGTCTCTACAATGAATATGGAATTTCCTCTCTTCATACAAATCCATCACAGAATTTATCATAAAAATTTCATATACAGTCGACTCCCTTTTATCTGGTCTCGCTTTGACCGATCTCCGCTTTAATTGGTCATATTTTTGAGATTTTTTAGCGAATCTAACGTTGCGATAGAAAATTGTTTCATGCAACACGCTCGGACAATGTTGCGCTATAACTTCTCTCGCTTTAAAACAAACGGAAAATATCGATTTTTCATGTAAGTAAATGCGCAATAAACATTTATATATATCGTGTATACTCTTTTATAAATTTACAATCCTATAAATAGTATTTTCGAATTAACCATTTTTTTATCCGGCATAGGATCCGATTCCATAGGGGATCGACTATACATTTAATTTCTAACTTATACAGTACGCGTGCATTACCGAATAATAATTTAGTCATCTATTAGTATTTAGTCATCCATTACTTCATAAATAATACAATCCATGTTATTAGTTCAAAAATTTACCGGAGAACATTTACGGCCAGTAAATAAAATCCCGTAGAGGAAAAGTGGGAAATTCCCACGAAAAGAAATTTCTAACAATTAGAGCGTCGTTTCTTATAATGTTCCTTTTCAATCATGCTGCTCTTCAACGTATCGAGAGAACAACGGTCAAAACTTACAGCGGAAAACGCAACACGAAGGAAGACTCAAATAAGGAAAGGCAGAAGTTAAAGGAAGAGACGCCTTCAAAGAAATCGGGGGAGAAAGGTAAGTAGCTGCTGCAGTGGAGCATGCTGTTTACGGAAATTAGCAATTCTAATATTTGGGCAAAGCGAGACAAATTTATTAATTAAGTCTGAAGTCTGGTCGCGCGTCGCGAGATACTTTTCGTCCGTGTTGCGTTCGCGAAAAAGGACAGTGAAGACAGTAATAGGAAACGAGAACGCGTGGGCGATGAGAAAGGATAGAAGAGAACAGAAGAGGAGAGAGAGAGAGAGAGAGAGAGAGAGAGAGAGAAGAAAAACGAGAAGGCGGAGAACATTGGACACTAGTTTGGAGAACGAGGAAGAGAGTGCTGGGAAGGAGCAGGATGAGAGTGTTCTCGGTCGTGCGTCGCTCAGCGGGAAACTTTTAATTCCGTAACTCCCGGATTAAATTATCACGCCGAGACGATTGTCCCAGGAAAGATTAAGAAAGGAGCTCTGGCCCGGCTCGGCGGCGACGTTGTTCCTTCGCAGAACCACGCACAATCGCGCTATAGAGAAGAGAGAAAAAGATGGATACGGTAGAAGAGGAAAGAGAAAGGATGAGAAAGACAACGACGAAATCTCTTTCTAGTCTGCAGGACCGGTTGTTGCGCTCGGTTTAACTCGACTGCGGCTCGTGAAAGAAGAGACGCAGGGCAAGGGATAAGAAATAAGGAGACAAGGATGCGAAGGGCGGCAAAAAGTTGCGAGTAACTCCATGGAGTAAGATGAAGACGCGACGTTCACATGGGCGAAAGAAAAAGAGAGGAGAACCGAAAATTCACGACAGGAATGAGGATAGCTGGAGCAAAAGAAGCAAATGCAAGATTCATTACGCAACAAGAGAAAGAGACGAGACATTGAAGCACGAGGATCGACGGAGGAGAGTGCACCGAAAAGGGTACGGGATTCACGGGAGTCAATTTTAAGTAGGTCCCCTTTGCGAGGCACTTCAATGCAGGACGAGACTAGAATGCACGTGTCTGTTCAACGAAGCACATCAAGCAAAGAAGAAAACGAGGCAAAAGTAAAGCTAGGAAAGCACATGTGTGGATGTGAGGGAGGTATAAAATACAGACAAAGTTGAGAGAAATAATTGATTGCTGGCACGGTCGAACACTTTACTTCGCTTACCTTCAGCTACCTTCTGTGATAATGTAATTTTCGAATATACAGAGATATACCAGAAATAAATTCAAAAGCTTGCGTTTTCCGTAATCAATAATACGGCAATGCGAGATAAAAATTACTTCATTCAAGATTTAAACACGAAGAAAGGTTTAGGATCACAGAAACGGAAGTGAACGGGGTATGATCTTTCCTTCGCCCGTCTCCCTCACTTGGACGATAACGGAGAGCAAGGAGAGACGAAGTTGGGAAATCTTTCCGAGGCTCGGGACGGTGTTTGGGTTTTGATTAACTAGAAGGTCGGTTTGAATCCGAGATCGAGCTGCGCCCGGGAATTCGTCGCATCGCGTTGCGTCGCATCGCGCGAAAGAGAAGCGGACTTATCACGTTTCCATCATCTGTTTGATTTACCTGGCGTAACGCGGCAGCCAGTTACGTGTTTGCACAGATTCTCGCCGCCCGCGCGTTTCCACGAGCACACTCCAACTTAATATTATTATTAGCCGCGCGTGCGGGCGCCGTCTATATATCGCGACGAAACGAGAGGGAGATTGGGCTGCAGCACAGAATACGCGATACGACTCTGTGATTCTCTCCCCGAGCAAAAACCAATCGCTGCCCGCATTTACTTAGGAAAGTATTAATCAAATGCGAATATAACCTCAACAGCCGATGCTCCTTTCGTCGCAAATTCGAGCGAATGGGCGTGCATTTAAGCGCGAGGGTCTGCCGAGCAAATGAGTTTTTATGAGAGAGAGAGAGCAACATATAGAGAAAAACCTGGGATCAATTGCTCCAATAAATTTATATATTACATATTTTGTAGAAAATATCTATTGCGCATCATTCTAATGTATTTTTTATTTATATTATATTTAGTATTATATATATATATATATATTTGCTTGATAAATATAACAGAACTTTATTTATTGGGATAAATTATACTATAAAATTAGATTTAGATATCACGCGCAATCTCTCAAACAACTCGGTTATTTTTTTACATTTTTTATCTCAATATGTATCTCAAATGTATTAAAGATCTAAAAGATACAGATAATGTCTCTTTGATTATTAGATAGATAATCAATCTCGTTTCATGACAGAATAGTATTCGTAGAACGAGCGTTCAACGAGAAGAAAATACACAAATTTGTACATGTCGAAATGTTTGCTCGCACAAGTAGTTATATATCGAGTGCGGTTCTTTCCGCATGTTTAACGCTGAATACAATTCTTGTATTTCTCGATACTTGTTTCATGCTTACGCGTGCTTTATATCGTGCTGATAAAAGTCAAGTTAGATACAATAACTGACTATGATTCATATCTGGTATAATGCGAACCATTACGCAATGTAACGTCCTATAAATTTTTAGTAAATAGACGCGCGGAATCTATTATAAGAAATGTTACATACACGTAAATACTAAAAATCCTATCTCAAGAAAAATCGAATTTGTCAGAACCGCCGTTCACTCGATCGGTTGTATGTAAATGATGACATTTTTCTTCACTCAAAGACACTTATCGTGTACAACCCGGAACTTTCAGTCACGACACACGAAACGTCGAAGAAACAAACAGCGTCTGGAAAAGCGAAACTCCCTTAAAGAATCCTCAACTCGAAGCGCAGCCCGAAGGAATCGGATGATATCGACGCGAACGAATAGTCCGAAGAGGCTTCCAGGTTCGCGAAACGTCGCGAGATATTGTTTGCCGCAATGCCGCCGGGAACGCTCGTCGTAGGTGAGACGGGACGGCGAATCGAATCTCACCCCGATCATAGAGTCTTTGAGTGTACTTCCGCGCGACTTGGCACACGGAATTGTTTCGATATCGGGCTTGCGAGAGGAACGACTGCAACGCTGCGGCAATTCGTAATCCCTCGGAGCCACACAGGAAGGTGCGTATAGCGCTTCGTAGCTTACACAATCGAACAAGGACATACCAACTGGCGAATGGAGGAAGGAGAAAGGTCGGAGGACGCAACGAGGTGAACAGAAGGCGAAGAGGAGGATGGCGATAGGAGATACGGAGGAACCCTTGCCCCGGAGAAAGGAACTCGATGCATCCGAAACAGGGATTTCGTGGAAATCCTCGGACACGCTTCACTGAGCAAAATATCCTTCTTCGTTGCTATTCCCGGAGTTTCGAGGTCTCGACGACCGTCGAGTCGGAACGCGGCGTTCTGTAAGGCCGGAAGAGAAGGCGGCGCGGCCCGCCGGAGGATCCAACTGGAAGGAAAACCGAGCATCGAGGATTGAGAGAAAAAAAGACGGAGAGTAGAAAAAAGATAGATAAATATCGAGAGAAAGAGAGAAAGCGAAAGCAAGGAAAGGTCCTGCATTGCGACAACTAATGAACCATCTTGGAACGGACCCCTAAAGTCTCGTGGGACGTGACGGCGCAATGCAGTCACCGGCAAGCCAGCAGTAGCGGCGACGGTGGCGGTAACGGCGGCGACGGCGACGGCGACGACGTCGTCGGCGTCGCCGGTAGACTCCGACGACTTTTTGCTCTCATCATCCAGCACCACCCTACCAATTTCTCTTCGCCGCTGCTATCTCCGGATCCTTCTCCACGGTGGACTCGTTCCACGAGCTCGTCTTATTCCCTTAAAACGCCCACGTTTCCCATCGGATTCTTATTTGAATTCCCTGCTTGGTCGGCGGAGCGACCGAATCCCTGCAACATTTCCTTCTTTCTGATCTCAAGTTTGACCAGAGAGGCAGGGGACGGGAGGAGGCTGGCCAACGCGGTGAAACAAATTTACGGATGAAGGAGCGATGAGTAGGAGGCGGAGTTCAGTCCTTTACTTAGGGCAAAGTTACTCGGCGAAGAAATGGTTAAGTCGTCAATTATCTGCGCACCTTGTAATCACGTAAATCTTACTGTTGGTTTGGACTGAGTTTACACTGGTAAAGAGTTCGTTTCGGATATGATGAAACTGAGTAATTGTTCGATACTAAAAAAAAACAATCTATCGTTAGAGTAAGTTCTCTTCAACTAGATGCGAAAATCTTAAAGAAGGGATTGCAAAAGTCACCATTTTTTGCCCCCAAGGGAAACCTGTGAAACATGCTTTACCACCCTATTTGAGGTTGAAATAAGAAGAAAAAAAAATGTTTATTTAACCAGGAAACTGCGGGAAATATTACAGAAGTAATAATGAATGTTTTTAAAACGTCTGTCGAAATAGCTGTGTTCATATATATCTTTGTGTCAAAAATGATTTTAAACTATTTTAAACACCCATTTTAAATGCTGGATAATAGTTGGATAATAGGTGACCATGACAATGACGATATCGGAGCACTCGAAGGTTTGCTGTACATTAACCAACAATATATTTACCTGCACATTATTTAAATAATTATTTTGAAGATGATCATGATCATCTGAATCAGAATCCGAAGATTAAATCTTTTGAAAATCTCTGAATATTTATAATAGATAGTTAACATATTAGGTGCGCAACTAAGTTCTCGCTGTTTTTTTTTTTTTTTAAATGTAACTTTATTGTGAAAAATGGTTATGAATGACTCATTCAAAGTATTGCCCATCACTAGCTACAACTTTTGCCCATCTTTCTGGCAGAGCTCGAATACCGTCACGATAAAAGTCTTCGTCTTTTGAGGCTATCCACGAATCAAGCCGTTTTTTGATGTCTTCATATGAGCGGAACTGCTGATCAGCCAGACC
>NJRP01000043.1:176173-340035 GCA_003063835.1 Aphaenogaster floridana | reverse complement strand
TGCTGGAGCCATCTATTGACAAACAGCGGGAACTTAGTTGCGCACCTAATAGTTAGTAAAGAAATAAAAATAATTGTTAAAATGTGACTGCATATATATGTATGCACAAAAATATAATAAAAAATATGAAGAATATTTTTAAAAAGACAAAAACAAAAATAAAAACAAAAAACATAAAAATATAAAAATGGAGGCAGTATTTGTTGCCTCTAAGTTAGGCTAAGCGCCATTATGAGATCTGTAAATAGTATGCATTAATTCAATAATTTTTTTGAGTGCGTGTTTTAACGAGAGTTTGTGTCGAAATACACTAGAAAGCTCATACTTCGTAGATTTAGTCTTCGGATTCTGTGATTCAGATAGTACAAAAAATCCAAAAAGAATTCTTTTTGAATTCCTGAATTATAAAAAAAAATAAATAAATTCTTCTTTTATTCCATTTCTGTTCTAAAAGGACTTTTATGGGTTTAAAACAAATTTATTTCAATGTCACTAACTCTGAGTCCTTCTTAAAAAACATCACTTCTACAATATTTCCCGTAGTTTCCTGAATAAATAAACTTTTTTTTCTTATTTCAACCTCAAATAAGATGACAAAACATGTTTTACAGGTTCCCCTTGAGGGCAAAAAATAGCGACTTTTGCAGTCCCTTCTTTCTATGGACTTTTAATCAAAGTTGGTCGTACAAAAATTGTAACAATAATAATATGAAAGATTAACTACAAATCATAAGCTTCCGTTTATGCATTCTAAAGTTACAATAATAATTTAAATATTCTACATGTGTATTATATAAAGACGATCAATAAAATTTGAAACTAACGAGAGTTCTAAAATGTTTAATGTTTATCTTTTCGTGTATCTGTTGCTATAATTATTTATAAAGAAGTCCATAAAAAACAATGGTCGTACCTGAAGAATCACGCATTATAAATCGTGTTTAGACTTCCGCTTGACCGCACGAGCGTGACGGTCAGGCATGCGACATCCCCTCGTTCGACGGAAGTCGACAAAGGGACGCGAAACAAGGTGGCGAAACAAACGTAGGGATCAAAGAAGAGCAAGTGCGACGAAACGCGCCACGGACTCGCCCTTTCGCCCTTCCTTTTTCTCTTCCACTTTTCCGCGCGAGGCTAATCGCGTTAAAGCGGACGTGCTCGAAACTAAACTCGATCCATCCGATCCCTCGCAATTAGAATTCTGCTTTACACGAAAACTTGAAAGCCCCCGGCTGCTCCATCTAGCAGTCCTGCCATGCTCGACGCCACCACGCTTCACTATCTTAAGCAGTTCGACTCCCTCCAATTCGGCTCTTTTCGGTATTTACTTAACTCCGCGAATCGCAGTGACTCCGTATTACGGTCCGATGTACAAGCAGGGAGAACGAACGAAATTCTAGATGAAGAGATTCCGCAGAACGCAAAAAAGTCGCGTCTCCTTCCCGCTATTCTTTACCTCACGGCCAAGTAGTAATTACGTTAAATGGAACAGGATTCCGGCAAGTTGACTGGGGATAATCTCTTTCTTCCGTCACTCCGCATCAGCGTCCTAATTCCCTTGAGATGTCTTTACGGATGAACCATTCGTAACTCCGTTTCCCTTCGTCTTGCGAGTCTTTTCGTCGAGACGCGCTCTTTATTTAAATTGCGATGCACTCTAAGCGACGTAACTTCCCGGCCACGGTACTCGGAACTGTCAATGGCCATCAAAACGCAGCAAAAAAGCAATTGGTGAGCCAAAGAAAATGCCGAAAGTACACGGCGGAAGTCTCAAGAAATTTTGCCCTCTTTCGCTTTTCGTGTTTTCTTGATTCCATAAAACGAAAAAAGACAAGAATTCGAATAGTGAGTAGTGACGGTCGCCACTAGCATTTTTCAAACCTTTTCCCCGTCCACCTACGCCGCCGCTTCAATCTCGTCCTTTGCAGCTTTATCCACATCGGCTATTCCGACTCTGCGTTTTTCCACTCTTCATCAAGTCGACTTTTTCTCTTTCGCCAGTCTCTTATTTAAATTTAATTACCATGTCGGCGAGAGGCGTAGATTCCTCGCACGACCTGACTACGATAAGACGAAGTCAAAGTGCGCTCGCGCGACGTTGGTGGCATCGTGGAAAAATCCCCGCAAGAACAAAGAAACGAAGGCGCACAAAGAATCCTTCGTGGATCTCCGTTCTTCCTCCCTGCTGTCTCTCCGACCCCTCCAGGCCTGGTACGGCACGAGGCGGTAATTGCATTAAAGTGGACGTGGGTTACGCAAGAGCCGCCCCTTCTGTACGCGGAATAATAAATTCCCAGCGGCGTGCTGTAACGAAAGTTAGGGCCTGCAGTCTTGTTTCCCGGTCCGTTAGCGGCCAAGCGAATTCCTCCTCACCTACCAGCTTCCGCCATTTTCACCATTTTACTCCTTTTTTTCTCAGCTCGCGTCTCTCTCACTCGAAAATCTTTGAATCGATCCGAGCGCAATAATTCACGACCCCAGCCCTCATCCGTGTCGATTACCGCGCACTTGTTCTTATTTTATCTTCGGCGCAACGCGTATATATATATATATACGAATAAAATTTCTGAACACTATTTTTCTCCTTTGCTTTTATCTTTTCCGAGAATTAAAAAAAATTTATAAGTTAATATGTACTGTTAAACATTTCGACGATCGAACATCCAACTATTAAGTCTACAAAATCGTCAAAGTAAAACTCGAACGACCATCTTTAATCGCATAAAAAAAATTGAATGAAATAAAACCTGCCTATACATATTTATACATCATAGCTATAAAATAGAAAACAGATATACACGATGTTATATAAGGCAAAGCAGCATGCAAATTATATGGTCCACAAGGATCCTTCCATGTATAGAAGCTGTCCTTTGATTTCAGACGCAGTTAAGACTATCACGTAACACCTCGAATTCCCATAGTAACGATCCAGCCATCTCGGCCAGAACGGCGAATTTACAGAAATTTAGTTGAATATTGTTTGACTGGGGATTCGCGCTCGAACGAGCAGCGGCCATAGCCGTTTGTCGGGTCCGACGATCTTGCGGTTCTCCGCTCTCTAGCTGCGTACCCGAATTAACGCGGGTAATGGGAGGGAATCGAGCGTATCGTATTTTCGAGGCTCTCCTATCGGCGAAGTAACGAAGTGCCAAGAATTTGAGGAGAAATGAGAGGATAAGCGTGGAGTAAACGCGATAGGAAAGGAAAAACGGTGCGAAAACGGGAGACGCCCGAAGAATGCACTTTGCGCGGCAGAAAAGGACAATATCAAGACAAGGTAGAACGGATCACGTATCGGATACCGAACGTACATACCGAAAAGGAAAACGGAAAATGTCACGTAGCGGATGGCGGATAGCGCGAGCGCTAGCGCGCAATGGTGGGACGAACGCGAGAAAAAGGGAGCCGAGAAAAATAAGAGAACGCGCGTTTACGTGCGTGGAAAACCTGGAGAGGTATCGGAGCTGTGGCCGTGCGCTACACGGGAACAGGGAGGACACCGGGGAACAAATACAATAAAGGAAGCAACGGCGCGAACGACGCGGAATGGACAAAGAGCGGCGTAAGCGTCGAACGAGAAGGAAAAATGAAGGCGACGGAAATAAAAGAGAACGAAGATTCTGCCGCACGGGGCTAGGATGGCAAGAAAAAAAGAAGAAGTCACCAAGCGCAGTGTACGAGGGTAAAAGTGGCGTCAAGTAAAATGAAAAAGAGAACAGAAAGAGATTGAAAAACAAGTGAGAAAGGGAGAGTGAGAGAGAGAGAGAGAGAGAGAGAGAGAGAGAGAAAGAGAAAAAGCAGAAATATATACAAGAAACAGGCGTGAATGAGAGAAAACAAAAAGCTCGAATCTACGCGAGAGAATGCGTTCGTTCATGAAACGGAAACGAAAAGAAGAAGAAAAAAGATAAGATGCAGAAAGAAAAAGGAAGGAGCAAAATAAAAAAGACTATCCGCAGAGAAAAATAAAAACCATAAGATGATGACCTACGCACGAAATATAAGAAGAGATGTTATTCAATAAGATTTCATCTCTCTTTAGAAACAGAAAACAGCTAACAAAAATAAATGAAGAACTATAATATCGCAAAGAGGATATATCTTGGAGGAAAAGATAGTACTAAAATGATATAAAGAAATGATCACCGATTGATCTAAATAAAATCGGACATTTTGCAAAATAAAAATTATAAATATTACTCTATTATCAAACATTTTAGAATGTTAGGTTGTGAACAGTTGATTAAAGATGTATAATTGAAAAGCATTCTTTAAATTTATTCTTCGCGTTTTATATTCCGCTGCCTAGTCCTCGTCTTTTACATTTCGAATCATTTTGCTTTAATACCAAAGAAAATATACCACGCAGTGCGTGAACGGATTCTCAATCCAGCGTACGAACAAAGTAAAGTAATTCATCTATCATCCGACTTTCCGGTTATACGTTTTATCTTCGTAGCTCCGAAATCAAGTCACCGAATGAGTGACGAAGAATTGCGTCGGTCCTGACCGGTGTTATAAATCGCGCGAACGTATGAAAATTCAATAGCGACGGAAGAGGATTCGGCGACGCAAAACGCAAAAGGACAATACGGAGAACACGCGGAGCGAAACGGAAGCGCACGTTCGACCGTATATGTACCAGGAGAAACGACGAAGGAGAACGCTCGGGCGTAATACGGAAAATGTATTTCGCGAAGGACAGAGAGAGGGAGAGACGTGGCCGCTCCATCGTGCTGCGGCACTACTGCCAAGGTACTGCTGCCGTTGCACAGCGACGCTATATAACGGACAAGCCGTTTCACGCTACGTTTACCATTTTATTTTATTTCGAAAGGTATATATTTTTAGATTTTATTGCGGCCACCCAAGAGAGAAAGAGAGGGGGGAGAGAGAGAGAATGCTGTGCCAGCCCGACCGATGTGTGGCAAATTCTTTTCGTGTTTAACGATTCCCATAGAAACACCGAAATCCACGTAATTAGTAATTATATCGTTGTAATACTTGTCAAAAGTATCTTGATTGCTGTATGATAAACATTTTTCAATGGAATTTAATTTACCAACCAATTTTGCATCTCTATTTTCTGCACGCACGCGATTTGCAATTGAATATAGAAATTGCAGATTATATATCTTTTACCAAGCCTAAACAAATATGTATAAACGAATATTATTCGCGAAAATAATCGCAATTTCGGAACCGTTATTATTAAATAAAGTCACTTCTGCGTAGAATCACAATTTATATTATTTATCAATATATGTTTTAAATGAATATAAACATATATATGTATATAAATTCCAAGATCGAATATTGGATATATAATATCGTTAAATGCAATTTAGCCAGTTCACGCAAAATTTACCAGTTTGCTTTTTTAATGCTAACTGAAAAGAGACGTTTAGGAGGTGTTTAAAGATAATATAAAGCGGTTTCATTTCCATATTCGGACGGCAGCGGTAACGGTTATACCTAGGGAGCGTCGACCGCGAAAGCCACCCCCCGCCAACAACGCTTTATTATCTCGGAAGCTATTTTGCCGGCTGCCTACTCGCTAATAGGATTGTCACTCGCGTGCCTTTGGCGGGTTACGATGGCGGATAGTTCCAATTCCCGGTATCGCGAACCGTCGTCAATGGTTCAAGATATTCTGGGTCGCGCCCGCCTTCGTGCCTCATTATCCGATTTGTTCCTCGAACGTGTTCCCGCGGCAAGAGGAAAAACGAGAAAATGGAAAAACAAAACGATATAGGGACGAGAACAATCCAAAAACGGTAACGATCGCACGAATTATTCCACCTTCGTCGCTATGTCCCGTAAATTAATACCATATGGACAGCCGCGGAAAAAAGACCGGACCTAAGAGAGAGGACATCCAGAATTCAAAGCACGATTTCTAAACTTTTTCGATGGCTCAATTTCGCGAGGAGACTCAACGCGCTCCGACCACGCCCGCCTCGCGACAATTCTCGCTCTACGCCCTCCTTGTCTCCGAAGAAAAGAACGAAGGATACGGGTTAATGTCGCCGGGTTGAAGAAGAAACGAAAAAAAGAAAAGCAAGAAACTTGCCGGCCAATTCGCGGACGTGCCGTAGAGTCTAATATGTTTCGTATATCCTACTTGGCCGTTTGTTCTCTCCTTCTCCTCGTGCTGCGAAAAAGGAACAAAAGACATAGGGAGACGGCCTGGGGATGGAGCAGCAGAAAGGGAGGAGCTCGAGGTGCTGTGCCGGCATGTCTCAGTATAGCACTCGAACCCGATCCCACTTTCATAAGTTCTCTTAAGTTTTGCGGCAGCTAGTATCTAATAGTCGGCTTTTCTCTTCCATTCGCTCTTCCTTCCTCGCCGTCATACCTTTCCTTGCTATCCTATGTTACCGGCAACGCTTTCTCGCCCTTTCTGCTCTTTCGCAGTTTCGAATTTTTTTTCACATTTAAGTTAATTAATCCGACGGAAGTCACATGGATTTTCATTGTAAAAACTGGACATTCATTTTTTTTTACGTAGTTAAAACGAATATTACATTAACGCTCGTAATTTTTTAATGCTTTTTTCGAAAAATTAGTCGTCGTCGTCCACAGGCGCTTCATATTAATTCACTTTGGCACGGAATATTTATGAATATCATGGAATATTTTAACATAATATAATAATAAATTACTAAATCAGTTCGCACGTACATACATATTATTGTGGGGAAATAATATCCTTATTTCAATATATCATATGCAATAACAATATATCGGATATGTGGCATATTTTCCATAATATTTAGAATTTTGAAACCAGAGAGCTGTAATAAAATCACTATTTAAAGTTACCATGCACTTTAATGACATAATGTAAATAATGCTATAATAAACTTGCCAAATTACAAAATTGAAAGAGTAATAATGTCTGTAATTACACGCGATAAGAATTAATTAATTAGAGCTCCACGTAGCACCTGTAGCATAAAGGATTCTCGCTACATTTCTTTACGAGATTTATTCGATTTAATTAGGACCCTTATGGATGGTTTTAAAACAAATTCTGATATTTTTCCTTTATAATGCAGAAATATCTGGGTCATTCGGTCAGTGCACGTTCCGCTCTTTCGTCACGTTTATTCATTCATAGAAGCGTCCAAACGGCAAATATATGACTGCGTCAAAGATTTACATGATATAATTATAAAAGGTCTCATAAAATTTCAAACAACGTTTGTATTTTCCAGCGTTACCACGGGATACGCGTATTCCTTTATAAAACTGTCGGCGTAACTATGTTTATCGCGCAGAATTATCAATGTATCATTCTACATCATAAAATTTCAAATCACATGTAGTTGTTATTGTCCAACCATAATTCACGAACTATTCCGTAATAACTCACGATCGCAGCCGCGCGCGCACCCGGTTTCCTCCAACTTCATCTGAAATTCTACGTACCATTCTTCCCCGCTTTACTTCTTGTTCTACTACTTTTCGTTCTTCCGTTTCCCCGTCTTCTTGCCATCCTTATCTGGCGACGCGATATCACCCTTTGCGAAACTCGGAAGTGAAGAGATAGGGAAGAAAGCTCCCTCGAAGCTTCCACTTGACATCGAGTAACTTTTGATAGTTCTAAGAGGTAAGACGAGGAAGAAGTCAAGATGGTAAAATTACCTTCAAATACTTCGTGAAATTCCAAGATTAATCTGAAATACTAGTGGCAACGTCGCGGTGACAAAGCAAACTTGTTATTATTTTTAAAAAATAATGTAATAAAATATTATTTTTAATATGCATTTAAAACCGAGTACTCGGAATTTTGTCCGCGTGATATTATACGGTTACAAAGAACATTTAGGAAAAATCATGGATCACATCCAAGAAGAGGGATCGACTGAACGATAGTCATGATAAATGATGGGTCCATCAACGTTATATTGAAATCTTTCGAGATGGTTATCCACGTTTATCCCCCGAATGCAACGTATTACGACCATATGGTATCGAGAAAAGCAATCATTATTGACAAAGACGTCAAACTAACCTGTGCAGGAAGAAACTAATGCAGACGTTTGATAGCAATGATGGAAGTTTGCAAGGCCATCTGTGCAAGGCTCAAGAATAACTTCCGCACAAACAATATGCGACCGTTAAGTCGTTGGAGATATTACATATTTTATTTTCCTCGTTTTACAAAATAAAATTAGAGTTTATGTACTAAAATAAAATCCATCTCATAATAGTAAAAAACATCGAAAATTTTAATAATAATAATTATTTATTTAATTTATATAATTATTATTATTATTTCATAAAACTTGATATGCCGTACCTTTGCTCATTGTGACTTGTATTACTGTTACGCCGAATATCTTATCTGTATAAAATATTGTATAAAAATAATTCAATTTTGCTTGAAACCACTCTTTTCATTTGACAAACGACGAGTTTCTTCAATCATAATAAAAATTGACGGCGAACTATGCGAGATCGCCAAATCAAAAGTGTGTTATGCTAAAGTTACTCGTTAAATCGAATTACCTATACATTGTGTAAACATTGAACGAGGATTCAAACTTCATTATAGTAAAATTTTCGCTTTATGTGTATTCAGTGTAACAGAATTTCCACAGCAGTTTGTTCATTAATCACGGAACCTCAGTAAAACCTCTCGATCGTTCGCGGGGGAACATCTTTTCCCTTCAAACATTTCGGTCCATAAAGGAGATTCGATAAATCTGTGACGATAAACGATCATGGAGTTCCTGCTTTTGATATCGTGAGGTATAGTCTGTTATCATCTTTACTTCAGAACTCGACCTTTCTCGCTAAGAGCCTACTCCATTTTTTAAAATAAAACCCGCTGATATCGACGAGTGCCCCGAACGTACCCGCCCACTCTTCCTTTCGATCTTGATCAGCTTTCTATTACGTCTGTGCAATAAATCGTCTAGTCATCTCCGACATACTAAATCCCAAAAAGACTTCACGTTAAGAAGGGGATTATGAAGCCATCGATCGCTAACTAAGGAAGATTAAGTGACCCGAACACTGTTTATAAAACCTCTCAACTCCCTTCGTCAATTTCAACGTCACCAAAATTCTCTCAAAATCGCGAAAACGAGGTTATCTTTGTCATGATAAAAACGTTATCAACGATTAAAATTGATGTCGAGATATTTAAACAAATTTTCTTATAAACACAATGCTTTGTGTATATTTGTGTATTCCTAACATAATTTTGCAGTTATGTTAAGATGTTTTAAAATTGTAAATCTTTTTGAGATTTTTGAATCGAAAAATGACCCTTTTCGGTACTGTATCGTTGTAAATAATCGATCTGTTTCGCTAATGGCTGTAAGTACATCATTAACGACTGCGTTTAATCGAGAGAGAATTTGTTTTCAACTGGCCTAATTACGAGTAGCAACCGAAATGTATAGCGAGGTTAAACAAATACGTGAATTGAAATCGACAGCGTTCCTAATTAATCGCTCGTGTACCGCGCGTGCCCGCCAGAAAATGTTTTTCCAATTTCATGGTTGTGCAACATTATAAACAAATAATAATACACGCAAGTCGACGAAACTCACGACCGGTATTTGAATGGCAATAATGCGAAACCGCAAATATACATATGATCACCAGGAATTCTCTTGCGTGCCATAAAAAACCGCAAAACCAAAGTCCGTGCAATATATAAGTTTTACGTCACATTCATGCCACAAAAGAGAAAGAAATCGGCACGTGTAAAATACAAAAACCACTTGGTTCCTGCACACGTAATATATTACATGATCGTATGACTCGTGTCCTGAGAATTCAATAATTCCTGTCAAATAAAAAAAAGAGACAGAACTGAAAGTATTGATGCTAGTCTCGAAATTATTTCTCATATATCATTTTTAACAGGAATCTTTTATACTGCCACTGTAATCAATTGTGTAAACAATTGTAAATTAAAAAACCTTTTACCTACGTGATTCGCCATATAAAACTATCTACAATCGCTCAACTTTCACATATATTATTACAGACGTCGGTGCGAAGAAAGAAAAGGGACGGCGGAACGAACGTTATTCCGCATGCTGCATGTTGTCGCGTAAAAAATCCGCGAGACGTGATGGCATACGGTAGATATAAAGTACGGGTCCCAAGACCCGACCATTTCGCAACGGTTTATTAGATTCACGCCCACGACGTAGATGCGAGCGAAAAAGTTCGTTTGGAATGAGCGACTCAACCGGGTGTTCGGGTCGGAACGCGAGACGCGCGAATACGTTTGTATTCGGTTGATTTGTGCCCCGGGTATACCTCTTATTTCGCGGGGCGTATTCTGGCGAGAAAGCGGCAGTCCGCGCGCATCACGTAGCGCTGCAGCCGAAACGTGCTTCAATTTTCGGCGGCGCGGCGCGGCGCGGCGCATCGGGCGGAACAATGCCGCGGCTGCATCTATTCACGGGGAGAAGTTGGGGAAATGTTAACAACTGCCTTTCAGCGACTTCTCGCTGAAATAAAAGCGCAACCAACGACACGCAACGCGACTTCCATCTCAATTCACAACAGCTCCACCACCACGATCCACATCGTTGTCCTTCCATAATAATATTAACAGGTACTTCTTGTAGAGACAAAGCACAGAACGAAATAAAGCTCAAAACGATCTACATGTGCTAAACGTTCTTCTATTTCCTGCAATTGCAATCGCGTTCATCGTTTGTTGATTGCCGTGTTTATAGGCGCCGCTCGTGAAAGCAAGAAAAAGTTGATTGGGTCAACGAGAAATTGATTGGAACTCATATACTAA
The DNA here is from genome assembly GCA_003063835.1 of Aphaenogaster floridana. Taxonomy (NCBI): domain Eukaryota; kingdom Metazoa; phylum Arthropoda; class Insecta; order Hymenoptera; family Formicidae; genus Aphaenogaster; species Aphaenogaster floridana. Next base: position 329,249 of record NJRP01000043.1, on the reverse strand, counting down.
TTAATAATTCAATTTTCAATCAAACATAAAAAGGGATAAAATTATTTTCTTGTGAAAGAAACAAAAATTATTTTCTTGTAATAAAAAAATCTTTTTTTGCAGTTTCGAGTAAATTGTACAAATTTCAATTAAGATTTAATAAATCCTTAATCACTGAGCACGAAATCTATGCATGAAAAGAGAGAGAAAGATCGGCCACTCTTTTTGATTCAAGAGAGACAACTTTGAATGTAAAGTATCTTTTATGAAGATACTGTGATAAACACATCCACAACTTTAAATAGCAGCTAAGAAGCACATAAGTACAGTTTCTACGAAAGTTTCGTGAAATTTTAAACAGACCTTACATCTTGCCCTAAAAAGGAGTTAAGCTCTTTTGAGGTATTAGGAAGCGCCGAGGTAGCGGGAAAGACGGTCAGGATAGACGGGGATTTCAAAAAGTAATTTCGCAGGTTCGGTTGTGTCACGCGCGTAACATTTCCCGTGGGACAAGCCTGACTCCGGTACATAAAAAACATTTTTCCCCGCGACGTGACACGACGTTACGTGTTATTCGAAACGGAGAAAAGAGAAAGAGAGAGAAAGAGAGAGAGTTTTACGTTCCTCTATTAAACCCGTACGCGTATGCTGCGTGAAAGTCATACCGCATAGATTTTTCGTAAATATATCAAGTTATACTAGAATATTATTATCTCTAACTGAAATGGAATTCACTAAGCAAACAATTAGATTCTTCTACAAAGATAGATATCAGTAGAAAGAATAGGATCTTTTATGCAATACACAGTTATCAAAAAATTATTATTGTATGTGTATCGACAATTACAAATCGCTATATTCATTATATTATAAATAAATTATCTCTCTCATGTTGGATGTACATAAATAATCGGGAGATTCGTTAATTTAATCACCAATTTTCAGCAACAATAAAATAAGAAACGCGAAATAATGCATCGTATAAAAATCGCATCAAATATACGTTCAGCAATGCAAGTGATACATCGTATCCGGTTAACCGTTACAAGATCAAGTTTAATCAGCGGTGTTTTAGTCGCGCGACACGATAATGAATCGGGTCGCGCGAAATGCCATTACACGAATTCCGATATGCATAGATAACGATGTATTTCGCGTGCGTGGCACCGCGCGTTCCCGAGAAAATCAAAAATACATTCGCATTGCAGTCGAACGGTCCATCAGAGTGGAGAAAAAAAATATTTCCTACTAAACGTGATATCGGTCGACATCCCCTAGCGAATCGATATGTTCCATCGCTCACACTTTTCATAGAAACAACACGACCAATTAATCAATATACGATGGTCGAGCGCGCAGCTATGAAAATAAAAGAAGAGCATGATGGACATATATGATCGTACGGAAACGTGATAAATTTAAGTATCGTCATGTCCACAAATCACTCGTAGAAGATCATATGACATTATTTGCACGAAGCACCTAACAGCAAAGACACACAGTATGCAGTCAAATATTGTAAATTATTAGCTAGGATACATTTACATTTCGAATGTAAATTTATAAGTTAAAAAAATGTATATTATATAAGTATGAATAAAAATGATACATCAAAGCTGTGAGCACAGTGTATCTCTAGATATTTATATCTAGAAATTTCACTACACAGCGATGGGATGCGCACGACGTACAGAGGGGGAGAAAAAAATAACGTGCAGCCGGCAGACAACATCACTCGAGAACGCAGTAGTTAAAAACCCGTCGGGGATGGTGGTGGCCGCACGCCGGGAATAAAGTGCGCGACGTATGAAATTCAAGCCATAAAAAATATCGGCGGGATGCACGCGAACGGTAAACAGTAGCGTGGTCGCTATAATGTCGAACAAACACGCGTGCGCGCGGTAAAACGCGGTTAAATTGTGTCAGACGGTACAGGTCGAGGGATGAGGGTGAAAAACGGGGAAGAGGAGAAAGACGAGATGGAGAAAGGAGAGAGAAACGAGCGTCTCTTCCACAGGACGTTTTCCCCCACAGCCCTGGCGAAATATTAGCCGTCCACGCGAAATGAACCATTCATATCGTCTACCCAGCGATTTTCCCCTCTGCTTCCGCCCACCTCATTCCGCTTTTCTCGACTCGCTCGCCTTGCGCGCGAAGTCGTTGCATATTAATCGCGAGAATGCACGCGCACGGTATAATTTGTAAATGAAGTTACCAGCGCACATCGCGCGGGTAGCGAAAGTTGACCGCACTGTAGGACCGTGATACTTCATTGGACATGGTACGTCCATGTCGAATAAATGTCGACCGCTGCCGTCGTCGCGAATAAAAATAGATCACGCTTGGGAAGAATCTATTAAACGATCCTGCTACCTAAACATTGGAGAACCATTCGAGAATTTCCGACGATATTTTTCTCTGTTGCCTCTTCGTCTTTTTCTATAATACCTAATTTCTTTATGTTTTTTTAATTATTTTAATTCGTTGCTCGAGATCGGATAAATCTGACATTTCTTTTTCGGAGATTATTATTGAGCAATATATAAATATGATAATTAATTGATTTAAATTTTAAAAATGATACAAATTACCATTTATTGCACCGTGAAATAATAACATAATGATTTAACGTTTTTTTGATATTATGTATTAAGCCCTGATATATATATATATATATATATATATTAGGTATATTAGATTTAATAATTTTCTATCAGAATTTAAAAAATAAATTCAATTATCATAGATCATATAAATAATCAAGCTATATTAACTTGCAATTTCATGATATGCTTTATCAAAAATTATAATCGGATACACTGAAAAAAAATTCTTGATAAACTTGTAAGATGCATTTAATAATACTTTTTTTGAAGTATTTGATTATTATTTACCGATTATAACAATAGTAACAAAACATTTAAATTAAATGCAATTAAATGTATCTCACACAAGTTTACCAAGAATTTTCTTTTCAGTGTAGATTTTCTTCGAAAATCGCGATATATCGTATTTGATCCAATGTTATAATTATCTGCTTGATTTCACTTTTGCTCGTAATTCGTTTGTCACGTAAAGACACAAGAAAGAAGTCTTCACGGGAACTTTCGCCAAAACGATCGTCTCAAACAGCGAATCTTACGTTCAGCGGAAAATGATAAATCGCCGCAATTTCACGAACTGTCGTCCGTTCGGTTGACAGGCTAGTTGAAAACGATCCGCTACGACGATCGTTTTCCGACGTAAGCATCAGCTGGACAATGACAAAAAGAAGAGCGGTCTGCTTTCGAGGAATCGTGCGGATCGTACAGCGCGCGCACGCTGTTTACGTGCTAAAGGCGACGACGATTTCGCCAAACACGGTCATCGATACTATACGAGAAGAGGAAGCCACGCCAAACGACTCCAAAGAGATTTTCTCTAATTGACTTCGAGGGTCCTCGTGTCGTTAACTCGACTGGAATGCACCGGAACGCTACCCTATTAAATTCATCCGCGATGGAAAGACTACGCTCTCTATCTCTCCCGCTTCTCTCCCCTTCCCTCTTATCACCCCTGTCCGCGGTTTATACCGCCACCACCGCACTCGCTCCTTTTCCCGTTCCATCCCCTTTTCCTACGCCGTCTCGTCGGGCCTTTCCCACTTTCGTTCTCGCCCATGCCGACGTGGTTCAATATTTGCACACAGATCGATAACGGGGGAAAAGAGGGAATAAGGGGGCGGGAAGTGGGGGAGTAGACAATACTTTCCTTCGGCGGCATATCAGGCTTTGTAGATGGCAAAACGGGGGGAGAGGAAAAGGAGAGGGTGGTACCACGAGCTGAGATGAGAGGACGGGTACGGGAAGGTGGGGGTCGCTGATAGGTTTGCACAATATTGATTCAATAACGGGTGAATTCTTTGCCGCTTTACGGGCAAGCAGCACGCTCTCTCAACGATCGGTAGCGAGAAAGGCGGAAAAGAGAAGGATAAAGGATGGGAGAATTCGCGGCACTCGAGGTTAAGGTGGAGGCGATATGGTGGCGGGATAGAGATACCGCCACCGGTGATGGTGGTGATAGTGGTGGTGATGCGGTGGAGAATGGCGGGGGGAGGGGAGGGGAGCAGAGCGTGGTATTTCGGCTTCATTTCATCCTTTATGCCGGGAACGAGAGGAACGGCAGGGGGTAGGAAGGTCATGGGGGGATGGTGGCACGTTGAATTACAACCCCTTGCGAGATACCGCAGAATTCGCGTTTAAGATTAAACGGACGTAAGTCGTTCCACTGTGCAGCATTTAACAAGCTAGCTCTTGGCGAAGTGGATGGCGCGACATGATATGTATCGTGTCTGTTTAATGATACACCATACCGTTCTTTGGTGTTTTCCCGAGCTAATCATTGCCGCCCGAATGATGCTCGTTGCAAAGATATTCCGGCATTGCGACAATATTAACAATGATATGAAATTCCACGAAGAGTAAATTTCAGAGAAAAGCATGTATTCTCTCCAAAAGAAATAATTATTCTTCATTGTAGGTTTGTTCGCGTCACATGCCCCAACATCCTCCTATTCACTCCAATGCACTTCACAATACGTTGATTCCGGTCATTCCGGTAACGCCAACCTATTAGAATGTATTGGATCGCGGACAAACTTTGTGTTTCAAAATTATCGTCCTTCCTTTCAATTAAAAATTCTTTGACTAATTTCTAATCAATTCTTTTTAAAAAAGAGTATATGAAAAAGTATAAAAAACAAAGCAAAATCCTCAATTATTGCATACTATATATAAAATTTTACGAGTACTTAAATAAGGAAAGTATTTGTTTTTAAACATTTCGTGTCTATAAAAAATAAAACGTAAAAAGAAAATAAAAAGTATATGCGACTGTTTTATTTCCTATGTTTAATTTTCTATTAAACGGCTTTAATCATTATTTCTACATCATCTGGTAATTTTTTACCAATATCTAAAAACACGAGTTTACGACGTTCTTGAACGTAACATAATCGTATATGTAAGGTCGCAAATGCGCGAGAAACGAGTGCATTTAACGGTTTAAATTACTAATCTATGTAATATTCGCACACGCGGCACGCACACATAGACAGAAGTAAATTCAACTAATTTATATATACGCTCTCCCAAAGCTCTCTCTCTCTTTCTCGACGCGCATGGCGACGAGGAGGGTGGAAAACGAGAGAGACGAGAAGGTTAGAGAGGAGAAAACAGAAGTGAGGGTAGACGGCGAAGAGGATGGGTGTGCAGTTAATCTTCCTGGTCCACTAGACGGCAGGAGAATCCGGCAATTAGTTCGTATCCACTGCATTGTCTTCCGCCGCTCTCATCCTCTCTAATACTTCATACACGTTCTTCCGGTCGAGATCTGACAGTGTGTGCGTTTCGCGCAGAAGGCGGCTAATGTCTTTCTGACTGTATGTAATTAACAACGAACACCCTCGACGACGGTCACCCTGTTTCTTAAATCCTTTCTAAATTTCTCGGCCGTCATTTTGTGACACGAGTCGACATTTAAATTAATTCTTGAAGAAATGATGCAGATATTAGTAAAAGAACTACACAGAGAAGAAATTTCAGAGACGAGTGAAGAAAAAAAAAAGATTAAACACTGCGATATGTACCAACGAAATAGATACATAAATTTGTGAAATATTGCACAAATTCAATTTCAGAATTAACTTAACGCGAGCGAAAAAGACGCACGTAAGAATTGCGGCGCTACGTGCTGAAAAGTAGGACGAAATTAATCGACCAGAAGAAAAACAATTAATGTTTCAACGAGCCAAAAGAACGAAATTATTCCACTTCACCTCGAGTAGCGCGAAGATCGGGGAAATAAAGCACTGTGGTAAATGAGAGAGAGGAGGGAAGGAGGCAGCGACTACGACGTGTCACGAGTTTTATTTTATTCCAGACGCGTCCTATAAAATATTCAGGATGAGCGATATCAGCGGCCGAGTCCTAGCGTTAAAGTATATATCCCAATACTACTGCGAGCTGCCGCTCCTACGACTGTGCAAACAGCAGCGTGCTCGTTTTTCGCCCCACCACCCGGTGCCCTCATCCCTCGTCTCTATTTTTTTCTGTCCGACCCCGTGAAAGATGATAGCGCTGAGAACGGAATGCCATTAGCATTTCTCATTTCTGCTTTTTGCCGCCTCTTATCTGCCAACGGGCGCGACCGCGCTATCGCCGCCGCGGATTCCGCGGCACGTTCGGCAACGCGGAATATTCGCGGAGGAAATATACATAGCCGCATCGGGTCCTCGATTTTTCCGGGTGCCCTCTCCCTTTCTCTCGCTGCCTCGCGGCAAGAATTATTCGGTGCCGAAACGTGACGCGTCGCGCGTAATTACGAGAAACACGCCAGTGGAATTACAATCACGTCCCTGTCCCACCGTTATTCCTGCCCGCGATTGAACTTATCGTACTTTTACGCAGATAATAAAATCACCGTAGATTTTGTATATCGATGTAATTATCTGATCTGTGACACCATTCTTTCACAGATTTGCATATTTAATCTCCCGGTTTTTTACACTCTTACGCTATATTTGCATTGGTTGAAGCATTAGCATTGGTTTAAATACTGCATAAGATAATAAATAGTCGCGCGTCATATAAAATTTAATGCGTTTAACTATCCAAATCGTTCCACATATTTGCATTTAATGCAATCTTCATATTATAGAAATAAATCTATATATATTAGCGTATTAATATTAAATACAGATATAAATTTAATGAATAAAGCAATAAGTAGTATTATCTCGCGATCATTAAAGCTTGCCCGAATTAATCACAACAATATGATAACATTAGTCATAACATTATTATTGCAAAATAAATAGACGTGATTTATTGTAAACTACATATAACATTTTTACATACAGATTTCTCACACACGAGGCTTGTTATTACTCTGTGATGTAATTCTCCTCCTAGTTCCTTCCTAAGAGCGCAAAGTCGCGCAATAGAGAACGGAGAAAGGGAGAATTGATAAAACCGCGCGAACGCGAATCTCCTTTCGAGCTTTCACGAAGGAACAACTAGCGAATTCGGTTTCTGTATCGCCGAAGTACGCACGGCTGCAAGACGAATCCCTCTTTCGGAATTATTCATTATTCCACTCTCCGACGTACCGCCCCTCCCGTCCCCTTGCCGTCTCTCCTGGCACTTTACGTCCACCCACCAACGGTCCTCTTCCGCAGCCATTTTGCGACTCTGCCTTCTCAACTTCATCTACTCGAACCCGGTGCGACTGCTGAAAGTTACATCGAGAGAGAGCGGAAGGGGAATGGGACTCGTCGGCACAAAAATTGAATAGTTAAAAATTCATTAAAAATCCAGGCTCACGCTCACGGAAATGGAGACGAGTCCGACGACGCATTTTAGCAGAGACCTGCATAACGAAGACGCTCTTGTAAATAGCGCAGTGTCACGAATAATAGAGAAATTATAACCGTTGGCTGTATCGGATGAATTTATCGACGACCGCAAAATAACCAGAATTAAATTTTCATGTAAAAAAACGTAAATCGTGAAAGTCCTGAAAAATATTTACATACGTTCTGAAACCTGAAATAGAAAATCGCAGAATATGTATTACCGATTATATATAATAATAATAACAAAACATTTTGTAATAATTATAAACGTTTGTAATAATTATAAAAGAGCAAATTTTGTTTAGTTGAGCCAACTAAATTATGTAATACTTATTATACGTTTAGCTGAAACTATTTCACTAAGGTGCTTGGTAACATTAACCAAGTCTGGACTTTTATAACCAAGCCTTTTTTTCAATATAGTCACATCATATATATTTAAAATTTCTCTTAAAAAGAGTTTCTTTTTAACCAAGCTCAGCAGTGTCTTTAAACAATTTTTCGATGATGATATCAAAATTCGAATTGGGCGAACAAATATAGGAATCGAGTAGTTCCCGTATAAATTTTGAAGGACATAAAGAGTCATAACCATTGAGGCTTGCAAATATCACCGCGACTAGGACAAACGGCCACCGTAGGTAGACGACGGATTTCATTGTCCGGGTATAACGAACGACCGTCGCTCGTCACATTCGGTCGGCCGTTTTTGGGACAAAAAGTTTTTACGATCTATTTGCACGTACGCGATGTGACGCACGCATGCACCATTCCATTTTAGAGCATGCGAGAACCGTCCCACGTGGGAATAGAAATGAAACGGTTATGACAAAGCTGACCAGACAAAAACGTCAACATCGTCAACTTACAGGATCCTTCATAGTTACCTGATGTCATATACAAATGATGAATACCGAACTGATCGCGATCGAGTAAAGCCTACTTAAACATCGGTACATCAATAATTGTGCGATTACAATTGTGTTTAATGTTAAAATTTAATGATATAAATATCTAGATTGTCAAAATTTGTCATCTATAATTAACGCAATATTCTAATAACAAAATATTCTATATATTGATAAATTGCTTATCGTTTCGATATGATCGGTAAAGAGAAATTTTAAAAATATGATGTTTTGCGCGCAAGATGTCGAGCTAGGTTCCGGCAGAGATATCGGCGGAAGGAAGCATCAAAACTGGTAAAGATCCAAAGATGCACGACCGAACGCGAGTAAATAAACCTACACGGATCGACAGATAGATGAAGATAAATACAGATAGATAAATAGATAGAGAGATAGATAGGTGGGAGGATGGAAAGACAAATAGATACATCCATCTTTATTTCGCGCTAGGGAGCGGGCGTCCGGACACGTGGGAATACTATCAGCGCCGGAAGCCACGTTTCACCATCGCCGCCAAAAATCTCGGCGCGTTGCACGTGCAGAAGAAAAACCATTCGATTCACGGTTCGAACATAGCGTTAGAGCGAGAAATCAGGGGAACCCGGACGGGTTCAGCACATTCGACGTTCTGTTGGTACAAAACGAAGGCCTGAGGCAATTTTCGTCACCAAGGTCGACGAGACGAGCAACAATCCTCACCTCGTCTTCGTCTTCATCCTTGTCTTCGTCCTCGTCCTCGTCCTCGTCTTCATCCTCGTCCTTCTCCTCCTCCTCCTCTTCATCGTCCTCGTCATCATCGTCGACGGTGTTATAGCAAGCAAACAAAATATCGTGGTGTAACAGGACATAGGATACGACGCTAGGGGTCCCAAACCAGGAAAACCTGAGCAAGTGCTCGAGCAAACAATGACGGCGAAGCAGTATTGTTCTCCAAGTAATTGAATCCAGCCTACTATCCCTTCGGCCATCCGATGCTCGACCGACTCCGTCGAGTTCTACTCTCCGCTCCGTTGCATTTTCTCTCTTTCTCCCGGTTCCATTCCGCTCGGTCCCCTTCGTTTCTCGCCCCCCCCCCCCCACCTCACCCCACAGCCCTTTTGTCAGAGTCATCGCGCCTTGCGCCCGCCATTCTGTCCTGCTAAATCCCGACGATTCCGCGAAATCTGCTTTTTCCATCTCGTCCGAAAATACGCTGGGAAAATACGCCGGGAGATCTGTTTATCGCACCGCACACGGGCACTGGATTAAATTGGCCCTCGTTAACACTTTGTGACATATGCAAGCGTTCAACGAGCACGTCGGATTTCTTTATCTCAATGTGAAGAACGTTTAAAAAATATACATGTAGAAATTTACATGGAGAACAAGATATGCTAATTAATAATTCTGACAGTTACGTAATTCTAAATCAAGTAGTTGTATGATAATTACTGACGTTAATTATGCTTGAATAAACATCTCTCAGTGGTTACAAGCGGGTAACCACAGTGCTACTAAATTGGACGTCAGTTAATCATGAACATATATACAGCAGTGGACACAAGGCTTAAAAGATCATCTCTGCTGACATAGAACTTTGTCTTGAAATTGCGACGATTGCAAAAATTACTATACATGCAGATTTTTCTTGATCTGAAAGAAATCCTGTGTATCTATTCCAGTCACGTCCGACTTTTGGAAGATTCTTTTAGGTCGTTTAATGTATTAATGGACGCTCTCGTTATGCAAAATGGAATTTGTTTTGAATAGACCGGAAATTCCGGGCGATAAAAGTAAATGACGCACGCGCCCTGCTCGCGGAAAACGCGAATGAAGCAATGTGATAAACGTGTTCAATATGCGAAAAAAGACGCGGCCGCCCCGACATGGTATTCATATAAAATAATGGTACCGTGTGGCGGACGTTAACCCGGCACATTGGTCCAATGTCGTAAACAGATATTGATATTGCTGTCATATTTGCACGCGCGGTGGACGTTTTCTCTAGTATTCCTGTTGACCGAATGCACGTGCGGGACAGGAGTGCCTCGAAACATTTACTAAGTACTTTATCATGGACAGACAATCGCATCTACTCTCATTTAAGCGTGCAATTGCGATGCATTGAATTCTACAATTCTCTCAAAGAACGAGTGGCGTCTGCCTGGAAAATTTTCCGGTAAAAGTGATTGTATTGATAATACCTATACAAAATACAGTTCAAACTTTTTACCATCCATATAAATACTATCTCTAACTGAGATAAAACAAATAAATTAAACCGAATTAAATTAAACGATGATTACATCAGATCATTTGTAAGTTAACAATAGTAAGTTAAATATTTTTTTTGCATATTATATGAAGGAATAAAGTTGTATTATTAGAGAATAATACAATTTAAGCAATTTAAGCAATAAGCTGTTTCATTGGATTTCTCTGCCTCGCTACTTGGCTATGATCGCAAAAATTTTTTTGCTTAGCACACACACTTCTACAATACCCCGTATAGATTTACACGACACGTCAATTCCTAGCGAAGACCACATAGCGGAGACCTAAAACCCATCGGGTTGAGTTTATTGTGCATCGAGGGTTCCCGCGAACCGACAGTCCGGTCCCTTGCTTACCGAAGGCGTGTGTAACGTCGCATATAGACGTTCTTTTGTTTGCTCGAGATGAACGTGGTACTATGCAAAAGAGGGGGAGAGCGAGTTTGCATTCGGTGGACTATCGAATTACAGGCGCGCTGTCCGCGCCGCTCGCTGCGAGTTCCGCTAACAACTGCAGTCGCAGAAGCTACGTCACACCCATTGTTGAAAACGAACGTAACTACACGTGAAATCGTCTTTGGGGGCCAATGTACCTTCGATTACACGCTCATGACCAATGTCGCGCACACGCGGCACGTGGTCTGCCATCGTAAACCGCTGTCACACACATGCGGTACAAGTTATCACTGAATTAAACGGTCAGATCTTTTCATTCGGCGTATAAATTCGCTTAAACGTAGCTGATAATTTATTAACGGATTAACAGTAACGTAATATTTGACATTAGTTTACTTTCTATAAAAAATCATGTTCTCTTTAAAAAGAGTTTGTACGGATATAAATATTAATATATAATATATATATAATATAGTTGGAATATTTTTATAAAGATATAAAGATAACAAATGTGGATAATCGTTTACCCTCCATATAAACGATAAAATAAAGTAACACATTGATGATCGAGCGTAATATATTTCTTTCGTATAAAATTTATGTTCTCCTCTTCAAGAAGTTTATACGGATAAATATTAATAATATATTTTTATATTTTATGGATATACGTTTATACCCTCAATATAAACAATAAAATAAAGTAAGATATAAATGATCGAGCACAATATTTCTTTCATATAAAATTTACCTGCCGAGGTCTTTATATTTTTCTCTTTGCCATCGATTAAAAGACATCGTTGAAATTTACTTTCATATAAAAGCATCTAAAATTATAAAAAGGAGTATAAATTCCGGTAAACTTTTTACTAAAAATTCAAACTATCTTTCCAGTGGATTAGTATCCCGCTGAATTTTAGCGACTGAAAAATACTGGTGTGTTCCCGTCGCGCCGAGCACTTTGCACGCCAGTTCGAGTTTTACTCGCAATTACGAGTCGGCTACGGACACATCGTTGAAAGCGGACAGTCCGGCCCGCTCGTTTACTTCGTTTATTTACCGAGGTACTCGCGACTTGAGCTTTACTCGAGTAATTAGACTCGAAGCGCAGTGCTGTCTTCGAAAGCGAACGAAATGTCGGGTCTGTCCCCAAAGCTCTCTATCTCTATCTCTCTCTCCGTCTCTTCTTGTCTTTCTTTCTCTCGCGCATTTACTTCCTACGTTACAACCCACCCATTCCCTACTCCGAGAGTTCACTTACAATCAGGATAGAAGCTTCCGAGATAACGTTGTAGGAACGGACGGAAAGACCGTGTGTGCCAACGCGTCGTCGCCGTCCGGTCTGTCACGGATTTACTGCGTTGGGTTACCGTCTGCTAGCGCGTCGCCGTATCCGCTTAAAATTAAAGCCGAAGCGCGGAATTACCGTGAAGAACAAACGAGGCGCAAGCGGAAGAATTTCAAATGGCAGTGCGCACGTCGCCGCGCCGCGCAGTCTGCGTCTGATCGTGAGTATGAGCCGGCGCGAAGCAGTTCCGCGCTGCATCGATGCGCGTACGAACTTCTGCATGCCGCGGAATTCCGCCCGAAACTATGGCAGATGTTCGAAAGCGTATCCGGCGGCGTTTTTGCTTGCCCGATAGGATTTACACTTCAGCAGTAATGGCTGATTGCACCTACATCGCTCACGGCGGGTTCGCGCGAAACCAATAGCAAGGCATGCCAAACGAAAAGTTGCTTGCTCTCCCTTTTTCAAAAGCAAATGTATATGTTCTGCCAAATGCTCGTGCAGTTGTAAACGTTTTGAGCAAAAATTTAGATAAAATGAAAGACGCGTATTATATTATTCCTAAATTTCTTTAAAATATTGTATAAAATAATGATTATAAAATTGATAAAATAAAGCAATATGTCCAAAGTATCAATTAATAATGAAAAAGTTAATATTTTCTAATTAAAAATTTTTTTATTATTTTGTAAAGAGAAAATTGTAAAGAGTAAAATTTTATTATTTTGCTCGTTAAAGTCAGATAGCTTATATTCATTATATTAATATTCATTATATTAATAAGTCTCTCAAAACATATTAAAAAATAAGAGACAGTGCTGTTACTTGCGCTGTTTCAGAATTCACTTTCTAACTGATTATCAATTTTATATAAGTAACTTGTTCACTTATCTACTTTTTTATTGGTTTCATGTAACCTGTCATTAGCGTTCCAACTGATTAACTCAGTTTTTTATTTTGATATTTATATATACATTAGACAAATAGGATTATAAAAACTTGCAAAGGAAAGTAATTGCTGATTAACGATAGATAAGCAATGCTAAATGTTTTATAAATATCAACCACCGTCAATCTGACCAACTCTCCTTTCTATCTATAATCTAAAACTGCGATCCAGGAAAAAGATACAGCGAATGGATTAACTTAGAATTGAAATGAAAATAAAAGTGACTTTTTTAGCACCATCGTTGCATGCCGAAGAGTGCTTCTTGAATAATCAAGTCTGTGTATTTTGCATTAAACCTAATCAATAATTAATAATAGCTTCAAAAAAGCTTCGGTCTTTACGATTCTCATCTATTTTCGTACACGAGATGAAATGCTATAATTTTTAAAGAGAATCAAACATTCAGCATTATCAGCGTCAGAATCTCGAGATTTGTCCTGAACGATATTCAGGATTTTTTCGCAAAAAAATGCGGCGCGCCGACATGTCGCCGATTAATCTATCCCGTTCGTCCGCCTCGCGAATTCGCTCCCGTTTTCGCTTGCATGCCTTGTCGACGGCGGAGATGCAAATTTAGAAATACACGGCGACGTCGTGTCTAGTGGCTTCGACGCACGCGACCTTTACATACTGTTGTAATAGGCACCGCGTAGTCGTAGATGGATATTTTTGTAATTGAAAATGATCGATCGTGGCGCCCGCCAGTCCCGCGATACCGAGTAATAAGATTACCCACTTGAAATGGCGAGATATGTTCGAGCAAACAAAAGAAAGTCATCAAGAAATCAGAATTGTCACAGATTTATATAATTGTCAAATTGCACGAATAATTAGCAAGAAACAAAGCGTGCATAACATTTGATAATGTAAAAATATTTTTATAAAGCAATATCACTTGAAAAATCGCGAAACCGGAAGATATATTAAGATATTTATAAAATTAAAAAATTGGACATTATAAAATATAAATTAAAGAATATTAAAGAAATTATGTTAAAAAAATTGCAAAATGTATAACTTTGTTTCATCACAATTACAAGTAACAATAATATAAATCTTGAAATCACAATTTTTTGATGTAAGCTATGGAATCCTATAAACATTTACTCACTCTGTTCTTGATTGACGTAGAAAGGCAAGGTGAAAGCTCTGTTACATACCTGAAACAAGAAATAACAAGTCAGTATTAGTCATCAAGCGATTTGGACGTTATTTTATTACACCCTTCGCGCGTTTCATTTTGCCGGACAATCGCGACCCCAATGAAACTTATGGCCGACGGCGATAAAACTATATAGCGCTTCAACGCGACTCTACAACACTCTATAAAAGCACGCTCAGTAAGGTCACGTATTTAATAACGCCATACATCGGGCGCACGCAGATAAATTGGATACGGCACGTATCAAGATTTACACTCTTAACCATCTCCGCTGCGGGGCCATAGCTTTTGATTCTCAATAAGACACATTTTTTTGTTCCCTTTTCATGAATTGGGCTCCACTCTTGTGGAGCTATGGAGTTTATTGAGATGGACGTGATAAAACGTGACATTACGTGGCTTCAATCGATGTGCCCCAATGTCACTTGATATTTTCTCTCTTTGCGCGCGATGCAGTACATCCTATTTTTTTCAATTTAGACCAGATCATATTGAATATAAATTTTGCAAGCTTCAAGATTACGGTTTCGAAATTAAAATACAATGAAGAAATGCCTGAGAATATAGATAAAGCTATTGTAAAGAAAAATATATAAATGTGTATTAAATCGTATTGTTTGCTCGCTTTCATATTGCTCAATTTCTTATTCAACTATTTTCCTACGAGATCAAAAGAATATAACTATCATTATATTGAATGAATAAACAGAAAAAATGGTCGGTTGTATCGTAAATTGAATTCGGATATTGGTCGACGCCGCATGCACATGCAGTTACATCAAATCGCATATTTAATTCCGATAGGATATAAGCCGTGCATCAAAGGAACCTTTGAGCATCAAAGGACATCCCCGGGAGAAGAGCCAAGCATCGGCTGTCGCAATCTAGTTTACATTCAAGCAACCTCTGGCTTTCGAAGATGGATCTAAGGAAAATTGTCGGTAGAATAGACGCAATATCATTGGGAAGAAACGATCTGGAATCTTTGTGAAACATTCTAAAGGTAAAAACGTTTTCTCAAAATTCATAATTTGCGTACATTTGAAATAAAAAGGATCTGTTCTTAATGCAAAGTAGGTAATGATGCTTAATAAGCATCATTGAATTCTCAATAGAGAATCAAATTTAAATTCAAAGATACTTGTAAGATATCATGTGGACAATTTGTTTCTAATTTATTACTAATTCTTTTATAATCTTTATATAAAGGTATATTCTTATAATAAAATGAGGAAAAGTAAGATCTCAAGATATTTTTCAATCCATTAACATATATGTCTCTTATGATTGTAATTAAATTGCCGCTATCGTAATAGTCATTTTGCCAAATTCAACCGTAATAATTGAAGTTTAAATCTAAAAACGGAAGAATCTATTTCTTAAATGAGTCATTTCAAAGTTTATATGGTGTCTACAATTAGGTTTTAACCGGGAGCCGCCACGTAAGTGGGTTTACGTTGGAAAGGGCCCCGAAATGCACACACGCGATGTAGCGGAGTATGAGGATTGCCGTCGAGGAAACGTTACGTACTTAGTTATCAAAGGTTTGCAAGGGCAGCAGTACCCTCCTCCACCAAGTTTCCTCTGAGGTCTTAAAGGTGTCCCGCGCGCTGCACGCGAATTTCTCAAGTTATGATTTAGTATCCGGTGGGTGGTCTGAGGTGAGATCAGAGGGATACGTCTCGAGGAATATGCTCGAGAGAGAGAGAGAGAAAGAGAGTGAAAAACTGTACCAACGCGGAAATACAGAATGCCCCTCATCAACCGTATTTTTATCTACAAAACCATTTCTAGAGGAGTCTGTACAAGTAAAAGGCAAAAAGAATTACCTTGTTTATTAACAAAATATTCGTGGTATTTTCTAAAATACAATTTAGTTATATTGTTGTTATGGGATTCATTAGCATAAGAAAATGCACTTGTGTGTTCACAGACACCCATTGTAATAAACGCAGACGTGAAGGAACAAGAAGCGAAGGCAGCTATACATCCTGTAGAAAAAAGCGCAAAAGGAGGCGAACGAAAAATGAGGTAGAGATGAAGAGCGAGAGCATATATGATACAATAAAGAAGAGCGTGAAGAGAGACGGCAAATCGTACAAGAAGAGAAGTACAAGTGGCGGCCGGACGGGAGAAGAAACAGACGGTATCGTGATGAAGAGTGGGATGGGAACAGGGACCGGAAGAGGAGCAGGTAGGGGAGGGAGAATGCGAGAGGTCGAGAGGAGTAACTTCCTAACAAGGCGGTTAGTTGCGGCTTAGCAACGCTATGAACGCGAAATATTGCGAGCCGGCGGGTTTCCCCCGCTCTGGTTCCCTCCTCCTTCTGTATCTCTTCGTCGGCCCGCTTACTCCAGCTGTCTGTGTGCCGCATGGTCGTCTAATGCCGAAGTACTGCCGGATGCGGCAAAATTTCAATATGCCGATAATCGATTCTCTTGCCGGTGCGAGACGCAAACGGTCTCCCACAGCGGCTGCTAATGTCCACAACTACGATAGATATAAATAACGGAATGCTAGCAAAGAAATCATTTCTATCAAAGAATTCATTTCTCTACGCCAGACAAAATATACCTTACGTTAATTATCGCGGTTTCATTGTCACAAAAACATAGCAATCATTTTTATGCATCTATGACGTATAAGTCTGTATTCATCGAGATTGACTCCAACGAAAGTCTCAATTTATAGTCAGCCAATTTGAACGGTAGATATTTTTTAAATGTAGTATTAACTTAAACCTAGGAAACCTAGGAAACACTATAATTTTATTTTGCTAAATTGCTGCCAACTCGTAATCATTCTAGCAGTTAAAAAACGAGATGATCGTGCAGGTTTTTCGCCGACACCTGCAATTCTGCATCGTAATTATCCGCTTGGTTGGTTGCTGCGAACGCAAGCAGCAGGTTCTCCATGAAATCGGCAAGTCGACAACCGACACATGAAAGTTTCATAAGATTAAGCGAAATTGTTCTGGCTCTATGCGCTTTGCATCGTAGTAAATAAAAATTTCAGCATCACATAGTGTCCAAGAAAGTTAGTTCCAAATGGCGAACTCAACATGTTTGTCAATCTATCATCCAATGTTATAGCAAAATTGGAAATAGTATATATATCTACAAATATACAAACAAAAAAGAAAAATATAGGGCTGTCTATATTACTAATTTCTAAAATATATAACATCAATAACGTTAGCAAAAAATTCCTTTTCGGAAGGAATTTCGTTCATACTCCTGTCAAATTTTCGCGTAACTCCAAAATCTATTTTCTGTCCAATGCAAAAGTAACTCTATTAATACAATACTAGGTTCTATAGTATCAATAAGTTTTTAAGGATGAGTGAATAGGAATTGTGCAACCAACTAGTTCAATTTTGAGTTTGTTGGAGTATTTCCGCAAGCCACAAACCGTCGAGCTCATCTTAATTAGGACGTAATTTGTCAGCGAAGATCTTAGCGTCGAGATCAAAGGGTATAATGAAGGGCATTGGAAGTTTCCGCACGAAACACAACTTCTTTGAGAAAGTTTTGCGAGTGATTCGATTAAATCCAAACGGCATGCGCCCTCTTTGACGTCACGATCTAATTATTTCCGACTGTCGTTGTAATCGGTACAACGATTGAGAGTGGAAGCGGAAACTTGTTTGTCTTCATTCCGTGTGCCTAGATATGTTAGCCTAGCGTGCCTGTTGCACCCCGATTTGCATAGATGCAGCAAGTTGGAGCTGCCAGCTGCCGACAAATCCCGTCATTTTCTTTGGCTATAATCTTCATCCCTTCAGTTTTAAGCCACTCTCAAACATGAAATTACTCTAGAGCCTGTATACGTGCTTGATATAGAAATAATAATTTTGATCTTAGTAGACATTCATTTAGCATTCGTGGATCATCTTACTAAACTAAAAATATCAATTCTTTGTTTATATATAATAATGTAAAACCCTACTCGCATAAATTTCACCAATCACAAATTATAAAAATTGGCATCATATATGCAAAATAATTAATGGTATATCGTGCATCTCTCAATAACGCAAAAATCGCATAAACTTTGGATACTCAATAAAAATGTCATAACCAAACGACAGTTACCGGATTAATATCGTCCATCACGATCTATTAAGGTATACAGCTGTAAATCGCTACATCGTATAAATATCCGAATAGAAAATCACGGCGTGAACGATGGAAGTGATTGATTTAATCGGCCATTTAGTTTCGCCGAGAGAATCAGCCGGCGTGTGTGCACAACCACCGTACCTACATGTCCACTCGCGTTCCGCGGGGATGGATATAATTTTTATTTATTTACACAAGGGTCGGCTATCGCCCTTAGCCTCCGCGTCGGATCGCAATAGAGCGGCTGGTTTATATTTTATTCATCCCCTATTGAATTCGGGCTCAATCTCACGAAAGTGTCTCTACCATGGCCACCCGGTCCTCGTACTCTCTTTGCTGTGTCTCTTCTGACTCGGATCAGGGTTCCCTCCTCCCTCGTCTTTCCGTCTCTCCAGCTTCTCTACGTGGTAGGTATTCCAATCTCACTATGCTCCGCCAGACCTTCTCCGTTTCCTTCTCCTCCAACTTCGAGAGTACCTCCTTCCTTGTTCCCTACAGGCTTTCTGCCTGTCCTCCTCTCGAAGACCACCCGGGGCTCTAGGTTCTCTTTAAATCTGTACTACGATACCTTTGCGTTCTCTCGACTTGACAATCGTTCGCAGCCTTCGAGCAACACATGTCGTTTATCGAGAGCGACTCTGTGTACGCTGAATTGCTTTTGTATGCGCGAATCCTTCGTACCAAATCGCCAGCGAGCACATTTCGAAGCGATCGTATATATATGAGAGCAGCATACGTACATACGATTTCAAAAATACGATTTGTTTATGCTGAGAGAAAAATACCGAGTACAAAAGAGTGGTTAATTGCGACATGTGACTCAACAAAAAACAATAAGCAACTGTTTTCTTCATAATGCGCTTCAGATCACACCCGAGCCCGGTGTAATCATCGCGAGACTTCGCGGTAGACAACGGATGAATTCTCCCCGCCTTCCTTTCATCTAGTTTTCGCGCCGCTCTCGAATCCTTCACGCCTTGCAATTTCAGAAGTGTCGAGACAGCACTCGTACCCAGACGCTATTAAATATTGAGAAACTCCAATGCCAGGCATGCCGAATGCCCCGCCATGCCCGGCGCCTTATATGCGCCCCCGTATCTCTATCTGCCTGCATACGTGACAATGCGTGTAAAAGATCTCGCATAGTGATGCGCGTGCTGCTGCATCGTTATGGCGTGAACTTCAGTTCTTCCAAAGCGAACAAGAAGCGCAACAATGATCGTACACATGAAATGCGAAAAATCGCACACGCAAAGAACTTTCCTTTGGTATGCTTTATTTAACAGTTCAATAACTATGTCATGTAAAAAAATTAATTCTTACAAAATAAATACAATAAAAATATTCGCTTTAAAGTTGTTATACAAAATCACAAAGAAACAGAAGCTACTGAAGCTATTTGTTATTGGAAGAACTAATCTTATCTATCTGAAAACCTCAATCATATCGCTTAATTTTATTATTCAATTGATAATTATATAACGGTTTGATTACTATATCATAATTAAAGCGTATCCATCAGTCAGATATGGCTGAAGAAATATACAATGCGCGATTGTCCCATTTCTTCTTAGGCTCCATTACAGCAACGGGTTATTTTACGCTAACCTCAAATCAATTTTTTCTTTCCCTTCCTAAGGCTATATCGTGAAAACCATAATCTAGAAAAGAATGGCGAATCGCATACGAATTTATTTAACCCAAAGTGCTGAACCGTGAATTATCCACAGAGAGTCGCAACGTAAAACATAAGAAAAAAACTAATAAATCTCGACCCTGACACGCAATCCAGTACTTCAATGGTCCGGCTTGAGAAAGGCAGAAACTTCGTATCGGAAGCCGCCACGGAAGCATCGCAAAAGCGAGTCCGTCGTAACAACAAGAAAGCCACGAGGATAAGACCGGTTTCTGCAGCGACGAGGAATCCGTGTCACGCCTTCAAGCACTAAACGTGCCACACAAGATAAAACGCGGCGAGACCTGGCCGCGTACGTCGTACGTGTGTAATTGTCGATCGGACGTCTTACGACGGGTACATCCGAGAAAAATGCGGGTCCGCCATCGTAATTCGTCGAGTATCGAGGAAACGTTGTGTCCCGGGCGCGAGGTATATCTCGAAGCGGGCTTCGATAAAGTCGAGCGTACGTGCCGCGGTCGGGGGCCGCACGAATAATCGGAGTCGTTTAGCTCTCCGGCACCGGCCATCACCCGAAATTTACGATTTCGTGTTTATTCCACGGAACGTAAAGTAAAACAATCCCCGGTATAATGGCAAAATCGATTGCCCCCACCCTGTGGGCAAACGTGGCAGACGTTTATTCAGGAAGTAAGCCACGAGAGAGACGAGAGATTTCCGCATTAGGATTTTTGCAAATGCAATGATACTGTAACAATAATAGTAATGAGTAAGTAGATAAAAATACAATTTTTATAATCAAAAGCATCCAAAAAGATCAAGAGAAGCGCATTCATTTAAATACGTAAATTTGAAATAGAGACACATGGTGTTTCTTATAAGAGAAAGGGAAAAAATCGATTTTTAGTCATTTAATCTCCGCATAATCATTCGCGCGATAATTTGCATAAACCGAGAACAATTTCCGTGTGCAAGATACGTGAATAAATCGATTAAATGGAGAACTATTCTTACAGGTTTACACGAATTCGCATTACTGTTATTTTCCTCTCGCTATTGTGCAAAACCATTTTCTCTTAATGACACGAGCTTCCTGAAAATAGGCTTTATATCACGCGCTCGTACCCAGTTTCCTCTCTGGTCCACGTTGGCGATGGTACAGGCGCGTACGACGCACCTAACGACAGTGGGTACCTTTACGAGTACGGCCGGTCCTTTCGCACGCGATAATTGCAGCATATTCTCGTAATTATTCGAGTCCAAATAATTTCTCTCCGCGTGCGAACAAAGACCGAACCGCCGCCGGATGTCCCTGTGAAACAGCGCACAGGTTCTTCTTTCGACTCACCGTCGGACGAAGACTCGCTTATTTGCGGCGTGCGTATCATGGCGTTGAGCTTCGTTCGCGAGAAGTGCCGAAAGCACGGGCATACACACAGACGACGATGTACACCGCAATTAGCAAACAAGACTCGACGCTCGTGTCGATGGTAGGAGGAGGGGAAAACGAAGGCAAGCGAGTGAGCGAATGTGTGAGAAAGAGAGAGCAAGAGAGAGAGAGAGAGAGAGAGAGAGAGAGAGGAAGACAGGAGAAGACAGTTCAGATGAGACGAATTCCAAAAAGATGTGCTTTTAATTATACTAACGCCCGGTGTCCGATTAAATGAACGCAGGAGCCAAACTCGCAAAGCTCGGTGCAAATTTAATTATATAGAGAAGAAGAGAGAGGAGGGCAAGAAGAGCAAGGAGAGAGCGAGGAGAAAGGGTACGAGATAAAAAAGAGAGACAGCAAGAACCGACAGTCGAGCTGCAGATTATGCGTATGCGAGAGAGAGAGAGAGAGAAATCTTCAAGTATTTATATGATGGCAGTTTGTTTAGGCCGCTTATTAATGAGACGGAAAAGGGTCGTTGTAATTAAGGGAACCCAGGATTCCATCCAGTAGTATACAGAAGATCCTTCGCGGACGCGGCTGAGCAGGTTGTCGCGTACCATCGCGGACACCGATGTCTTCCTTATCGCCGACTGTTCCGTCATCTCTTCGTTTCTTATGCCTCCTATCCTTCCCTCTACTCCCCCGCGCTTCCCCTCTTTATAGTTTCGTTTAAGTCGGTGCGCGTCTCTTCCTTCGTCTTCTTCGCGCAAATGTCTGAAATGTCTTTCGGCAGGAAACAAAACGTATTCAACCGTCGAAGGAACCTTTACCGTCCCCATCGCGCTGCTCCCTTCGTCGTCCGCTCATATTTGCTATTCGAGGAGACGTCTTGAACAGGCTCAAGAAGAACGGGACGAGAAGCTACCGCTGCATACGCACCCATTAAATTAACGTTATGCAAATATCTCGATGTCTGAGCGCGCCTCGCGAAAGAGAACGGCAATTAGAAAATTATACTTTAATTACGTACGAACAAGAACTGCGTAACTAGAACGCAAAAGAGAATGGTCAAGCGATATCGGCTTAATTAGAGCTAAATTTTAAATCTCGTTCACGCTCGCATGCGTCTGCGTAACACTTCGTAAAATAAAGCAGTACGATTGGTGAAAACTAATGTTAAACTAAGAATTACTATCTCTCTTAAATAATTTGCATAAGTGAAATCGATTATATATGTATATTATGCGATAATATCATTACACAATATGTTACTCTATATTACCGATATATATCCGATATCCTGTAATAAATTAGAAACTTGCACATTGCTTCCTCATGATTTTAGTTCGCCTAACCACGCTGCTCTTCAGAGCCAGATTGTTTTTAATTTAAAGTCAAATTATTAGTAGCATATATAGATTGGCTTCCTCATAGAGGAAGCTGTTTGAGCGAAATAAAATGTGGAGTTAGCATTCAACGCTCAAGAAGCTTTCTCTATGAGGAAGCCAATCTATATATGCTACTAATAATTTGACTTTAAATTAAAAACAATCTGGCTCTGAAGAGGAGCGTGGTTAGGCGAACTAAAATCATGAGGAAGCAATGTGCAAGTTTCTAATTTGTACACTTTTTTTTATTATCCTAAAACATTATTTTTTAAAGTCTCAATTATTGAGACTTGAAATAAAGGTTAAAATTCTTAAATATTGGCAATATTTCAAATTCTATTGTATTCTTCAGTCTTTTCTACCCCTATTTCATATATAATTCGATAAGATTTGGTTGATTAGTTCTGGAGTTATAGAAATTTCGGGAAATTTGGCACATACACACATACGGACATTTTTTAAAATTGCGATTTTTCGACGTTTTAGAACATTCTGGACACATTGGCAGCGGCAAAAAAAATTTTTTTTACAAAAACAAAGCTTCCTCTATGAGGAAGCAAAAGTAGAGAGAAATGTCGTTTTCATTTTAACATTTTGTGTGGACTCGTATTTAAATATAATTAATTAGAATATTCTTAATGTCAAGCATTCAAATGCTATAAATAGACATAAAACTTTTACTCAGAAAAATAAACTTTTAGTATATTGATTAAAAATTTTATAAAATTTAGTAAAATTTTAAAGTGGATCTAATGATATAATCTATTTAAAACGATAATTAGTTTCACACAAATAATTGAGAAAATATGTATATTACTGATCTTACTACAGCTTATTTAAGTATTTAAGTCCACGTTTCAGTGCTAATATCATACTTTCAGTCAATACGAAATTCGCGAGAGAGGAATTTTCTCCTGTTCCCGTCCGCGCGCGTATCGCCTTTTAAACTCCCATCCCGCGGAAAAACAAAGCGTATTCAAAGCAACGTACTGTCATTTATATTCATACGACTGCACCCTTCCACGTCCTTAAGTGTCTCGCGATGGAATAAAATACTCTCATTGTCTCCCTCAACCCCTCAAATTTTCTCTCTTTCTCTCTCATTGCCACTCCCTCTTCCTTTCCTTTTTTCTCTTCCCCCTCCTCTTTCACTCTTACGCTTTTTTGTTCGTTCGTTTTTATTTCGTCTCACAAACAAGAAAACGGGAGTTCATTTTATTGTCACGGGATATTCTTTCGAAATATTGTCGCTTTTACAGCAAAATGGTTGTAGTTACTCAGTGCAATCAAATAAACATAGCCAAGCAGCATTAACCGTGGCGACTTTCATTATATATTTACGATTAAACAATATAGGATAATATTAAAAGCTACCCTGATCGATCTCAACTATACATATTTAAATATAAAATCGGTTTTAGATTATCTATTGTCACGAGCAAATAAATTTGTAAGCAGTTTTAGATTTTCTATCGGTTTCTCATACATGTATAAAGTCTTTTTTTACAATAGGACGAGAAAAAAGTTTGCAGTTAGTAAAACGAGACGATCGTCAATATCATCACTTTATCTTTATACAAATACAACACATCTGGTGAAATACAACTCAAACAGATGTAAGTTTTCTCATTGATCAGTAGACAAAATCTTTAAGCTTTGGTTTACAATTAAATATGTATGATTTAATACGATTTATAATTAAAGAAAAATGGAAGAACAAAATCTAATTTGGATTTTCTTGAATAATATATTGCACTTAAGTTGCAACTGTCTCGTCCCAAACATGTGATAATCTATACAAGAGAGCATCTAATAGTCTACATTTATTATATCTTCTCGTAATTGATCAGCTTCGATCAAATCAGCATGGATCAATTGCAAAGCGTTTTGTCATTTATATGCGTTTCTCTTCGCCTCTTTTCCACGTTGCGGAAAGCTCTAAAATTCACTATCCCTCTCACGTAGCATATTATCCCGTTTTACCAGGTAAAGTTGAAAAAAAGAAAGATCAGGGAGGGACTCGATTAATAAAACGCTATCGATCGAACCCGCGCTATTTTTTTCGTCTGCTTCCATTCGCACGCACCACTCGCCACCAAGCAAATTCCTATTTCGCATAGAATAAAGCGCATTCGAAGGAAAAGCGAATGTCGTCTATATGCATACGCAGCCTCGTCCTTAAGTGTCTCGCATCGGAATAAAATACTCATGGTGTCTCGCTCCTACTCATCACCGGAACCTCTTTCCTCATCGTCATTCCATTCCGCAAAGAGAAGAGACAGTGAAGTGGGAACGAGGGAAGGGCTGAAAAACGGAATTCGTTTAACGGTTACCGAATACATTTCTTTCGACAGTAGACGTCAATTAACTACACCCGATTCGAACTGACGTTAAACGGGGACACACGAAGAGAGAAACGGTGAAGGGCCTAACGAAGGAAAGGGACGAATAAAGCAGGGTGAAGTCCACAGGGAGAGAGCGGGAGAGGCGGAGAGAGGACAAGGAGACTGAGGAGGACAGGGAGAGGAGATGGATTTAGTCCGTTCAATTATGTGACTCGAGTGGAAAAGGATGGTTCGCTCAACGTCACGTTTTGCTACGCCGACAGTCGAGATAGAATTTCAACGCGGCGCGTTTATTTCGCGTCACTCGATTAATTAATCGCGCATTAAAACTCGATGGGATCTGCATACGCGGCGCGGCGCGGCGCGGCGCATCGCAATGCCACGCGATCAATGATATTTTAGAATGAAAACCGGCGATATCGGTACATCGAATGCAGACAAAAGAGCGCGCAGAAGATCGCCTCCAGGAATCGGCCGTAAAGTCAGAATTATGTGCGTTACGTGGACGCAATTGCTAATTAACTGTCGTAGAGGGAATCACAACTGGTACTTCAAGTGAATACCTCGGTCGTAATTACGCTTTAATTCGTCAGGATTATTTTAATTACATCTTCCTCTCTGCCGGGCGCGCAGCATCGTGCACGTAGAAATGTCCGAGCAAAAGTATGCATCATAAAAACCCTCTCAAAAAGTACGTTAGTAAGTTTAAATATATATAAATACTACATGATGCAAACTTTTAATATCATAGTATTACTATAACAATCTTACGCCTTGCGTGGCAATTTCTTTATTAATTTATGTTTTTTTCTAATTATTTATACTATTTGTGCACAATGACAATATAAACTGCGAATTGCAAATTGCAAATTAAAATGTGAAATTTAGTGGCTGTAAATTCCGAGAGGCAAGTGTACCGTATATTTATTTAAATAAATGCCAAATAATCTCCATTAATTCGACGGCCGAATTACTCGAAACTCCGTGATTTTTGACGAACAAACGGCAGAATTAATCATATTCAGTGCTTGACCGAAACGTGCCGTCGCAAAATCGAGGCTGTGGCAAACGCATAAGTCATGAATATGTACGGCATGCTGCGCGATCATAAAATTTTAACGACGCGATTCGCGAGAAAATTCAGAATATGATGATACCTCAAAAATCGCTGTTGTTTAAAAACATTAAAAGAACTAAAATCGAGAAATTGCGAAATGCATGACAGCTATGAAGAAAATCTAAAATTGTTTTTTTCTTAATTCATGAATAAATGATAATACATTTTTATCACTAGTGTATCCTATATTAAATTCTAGTATGGAAAAAATTAGGTCAATTTTTTATAACGGAATATATAAATATTAATATTTGTATAATATATAAGAAATACAATAATAGAATACACACACCTGCGGTGTGGTAAAAAAAATTCCAAGTTTTAAATGTCCATGTCTGTTATTTCAATTCTGACGAGATTACTTATCAGATATTTTCCGTAATCGAAGCGTAAGAAAAATATATTTCAATCCGCCTATGTATCGCTGGTAATGCGAATTCGCACAGATTAAACTGCACTCGCTCCGAAACGCGATGCATTAATTCGCAATTAACGGATGGGTGGTAATTATCCGATAACGATATCTAATCTGATCAATCGGACCGAAAGACGCCGGTTTAACGATGCCATGCCACAAGGCTTGGCGCACACGGCGCCGATTTAAAGCAGGCAGTAACGATGCATCGCCGAGCGCGGACGCAGCCATCGGAGCGTGCATCCGTGGGCGCAGCAGCCACTCCCGAATACAAGTCTCAGAATGTAATCGTGAATATCTGCTATCGTCTATGCCCGACATCGTTGTTACGTCTTTGCAGATTACCATAATCGCTCGTTGATAAATGTGACGGATGGAATTTAATTCCCTTTCATTCAATGGGAACGCGCGGCGGAGAAGGCTCCGATCTGCAGTCGAAAGTGCTCGACCGATGCACCGAGATCGGCCTTAATCGGTTCACATCGCTATTCTCACGATTTCTCTCAATCTCAAACGATAAGTTATTTCTCAGTTGCAACTAAAACATAGTTTAATCTATAAGGACAGAGTTCGAAATACAGTTGATTTCTAATTGCAATTAATTAATTAACTGATAGTTGCAAATTATGTATAACTCATTCACATTTCATCCTAACTTCGATTCGCTAATCACATTTTGTTTTATGTGTTTGCATATCATAACAAAATATATTTGTAGATTTAAATGAATAATTAGTACCAAGTAAAAATGACCTACGATACGAAAAAAATTCCTCAAATTGCATAAAACTGGAAGTAGAATATTAATAGCATAACAAGATTGCAATATAATCAAGTAATATAGAATAATCATTCTAAAAAGACTATAAAGATAAAAATAAACGTAAAGCAATAAATAATAAATGTTAAAATTCTTTGACACAATTTATGCCTTTCTTGCATAACATTTAGAAAAAAGAAATAAAGAAATATATTCTCTCGTAGTAAGGAGATATAATTAAGAAAAGCTTAATGTTTCTAGACTCAACGTGAAAAACTTTATCTCAACGCCAACGTTAAAGAGCGCGAAAATTAATTGCAGGCGTAATAACGGGGCTAATATAGGAAAGGATCTTGAGATGATTTCAGTGTTAGGAGCAAAAACGCAAAATTGATTAACGCATAATAAAAACGGGATAAAGGAGACAAGCCAGGATAAGTGAAGGGACTCCGGCCATGTTAAGGTGCAGAATAAACCGAAGTTATAGGACTTGGGACGTAATATTCCTGCAGAGCGCAAATATTTTGACTGTCCAACAGCGAAGAAAATTATGCATCGTAACATTGAAGCATTAACTCGCTACGAAATGGACGTACCCATGAATTCTAACGTTATTTGCGTTCAACCCGCAGATAGGTTATCGTAGGCGACGCAATATCGGTAGACTTATTCCAACACATATTTCCCCGAGGAGCATCCCTCCCAAGAGAGCCCGGTTTATTCTCGAGGAAACACGACGTGATGAATTTCTAATTGGAAAAGCGAAAGGTCTCTTTTCATAAACAACACATCTTCTTTGGCAACGGCATTGTATCGTAAGATCTACTAGCTTTCACTAAACCAAGAAAAGCTGCTAATTAACAGCTTATTTTAATTAAATGTAAACAATCGCGTCACTAATTAGAATTACTCATAAATTTAATGTAGTTTTAAATGACTGCTTGAGTCATGTGACACATTTACCCCATATATAATATATACAATATTTTAGAATTAAATAAAATATTTAAATGTGTTCCTATATGCAAGATATATGAGTAATTAAATTTTAAAATAGCGAAAATAAAATTTGAAATATAATACACATACACTTAAATAAAGTCGATATACAGATACAATATAACCATTTTAACAAATTTACAATTTAATTTAATTTAATTTAATCACTTAAAAAATAAATGACTTATATAACAATTACCATAAATAACACAAACACAGCAATTCAAATAAAGCAATATGTCATGATTTCAATTATTTTGTATTCATTATACCGCTTTGAAATTATTTGTATAATTTACTAATAACATCTCTCTCAAAAGTTGGCCTCTAATTATATATGTATATATGACCGATTAATAGTATTCAACAAAAATTTAGAAAAAGAAGTAATTAATTTTTACCAAGATAACGTTTCTAATTTAGCACATTTTTGAAATTCAATATTTGTAAATGTAATGTGCGCGCACTTAGTCATTAACTGAGCCTATTATCATGCATGAACACACGCTTGTTATATTCAAGGTCGAACCGCGTCAGGTCAGTACTCAATATTGTAGACCGCTAAGAACTAAAATTACTTGCAATCGAAGCATGTAAATTTTCCCAGGGTGTATGCACGGGCGCTTAACCCCGTCGTCGGCAAAAACTCTCAAGGACGTGTTGCCAAAGTACTTAACGAAGAGGAAGTTTGGACGATGACGACGACACGACGGGAACTTGCCAAAAGTCCTCTCGTGCAACGATGGTGTGTGTGTATATGTGTGTACACCGTTCCCCATTAAAACGAAATGCTGTTTCGCTATTCGCGGTGCACCATTAGGTGTATGGAAATGGCACATAACCAGGACGATAAGTGCGGAAGGGGTTGAGAAATGAGGAAGTTCCCCCACGGTAACCGTCCTGGTTCTTCAGCTTATCTTGTGTGACTCGTCGACATACATGTCGTCCTTATCTCCTTCGTACCATATTACACGCTATGCACAACGGTGGCTGGCTATTTTCGAGTGAGAAACCGGGCGGGCGCTCACAATGGAGAGCCGAGACACTTTAAACATAAAGGGTCTTAACTTCCCGAGAGATTAGATTTTTAAAGCCTCCGCGCACTCGTGATCCCTGGCTCGTGTTAACGCCTCATTCATCATATTTACGACCGTTTGCGAGAGCGCGAGAGAAGCGCGAGATCTTACCGATATTTCTGATTGAACAATTGATTAATTGCTAAGTGACCAAGGTTTTAGAAAAATGATACAAAATTGCAAGCGCCATTTTTCTGACATTACTCAATTTTATCCAATGGATACGTCGTGAATTCATACAGTGAATTAGCATACTTCTCGTTTCTTGCATAATTATGTGATGCGTGGTTGTGCTTCTAGTTGCGCAATATTTCAGTACTACGCTTTAAATCACATAGAGCCTTATAACACTCGGCTGAGGACGTGTCATTGATCGCAAGTCGCGCCCACGACTCGGTCCCTGTGGTCGTACTCAACCGTGAAATTACAACGGCACAGTGGCAAACGCGACGTGTCACCGTCTTCCGGAGTGCGAAACTAGCGAGATTACTTCCAGTCGGTACCCAAGTTTTTCTATGCAAATTCACAAAACGCGTCGTCGCCGTCACGCGTGCTCGCACCGCCTGTCTCGCGTGTCGCCCGCATTAAAAGACATAGAAAATGACTTAAAAACATATGTATGTATACTTATTTAGCTTTTCCTCCTCGTGAATTCACTCTTGCGTTACTAAGATCGTTGTGCGATCCAATTCACGACAATGACTCGGCAGAGGGAGAGTGAGAGCGAGTAAGAACCGCGCGGTGCGGGTAGTCACATAATTCGTCGGCGAAAAAAGTATAGTTATTCCGCGCGTCAGAGAAAAGTATCGTCGGGCATATTTGCGGGGCCGGAACGACGCGGCCGCTTCGTGCGAGGCGAGCCTAGTTGGTCTCACGATTGCACGATGCCTGTCTGCACCGGTAATGACTATCGACCGAAAAGTTTCCCACAGCCGTCTTTAGGGCTGTCTGCGTTTATAGCGTGCCTGTATTTCCTGTAGGAACCAGACGAGCGGCAGCTCAACGCGCTGGCGAAATCAAAGCGGCCGCGTTATGCCGCCTGGTAGATTGTCGTTTAGAATGCGCACACGCTCGCGCGAGACATCATTTCGCAGCATCGATCATTTCGCGTGGTAGTCAAGCTGGAAATAGCTTTACGACCCATATATCGCGAAATATCACGATATGACATTTGTATGCAGCGCCAATAAATTTAATTATACTTATCGCATTCCGCTGAAATCGGAGAACGTGAGAAAACTGAATGATTGAGTGAACAAAGACGGAGATTTTCACGCCTGCGCAATTTAAACGATTAAAAAATCGATAGATGTTGCCTAATACTTTTTGGAAATTTTGCGAATTTTGTGTACAGTAATAACTCAAAATGCGATAACTTGCGAAATTAATTTACAAAATCAAATTTCGAGTACCTTAAAGTAGGATTACGTTTTCACGCGCCGATTCACAAACCGACCATCCAAAAATTGATAAGCCTAAAGCGTTAAGTTATTAAGCTGTAAAGCCGCTTCGCGGAATCGGACCTTGATCGATCGAGAAGTACTATGTCCACATAACGCCACAGTAGCGGTAGCTTCCATCCAGAAACAGGGTTGCGCACGTAGTAAACGAATCGCTCGATTAAGCGCCGTAATCGCGAGGCACTACGAATCAGAGCCCGTGATGCACATGAAGGGATGTAAACCTACGCGATTACGTACGTACGTGAACTCGATGGATACACAGAGGGGAAGAGGAACAACGCGGCCGGGAAAGAGAAACGGGTGCGAGTGTGTAGATGCGTGTGTATGTGTGTGCACACGCGCGGTTTTAACGAAGGCGGAGAGGGATGAGGCGAGTACGGGTGGCCCAATGTCGGATAGTGCGAGCGAGTTAAAACCCACGTAATTAACATAGGTAATTGCGAAAGTATAGTGTCGTACCGACCGTCAGGCTGTCACGTCGGTTTCGACTCGCCCACGCGAGGCACCTCCATTTGCGGGATGATTCGGTTAAACGATCCCGCCGGAATCGCAGTGCCGCTGAAGCGAGCGAGAGCTTCCCGTTGATCGACGGCCAGGTGGATTATTTTGCGAACGACGAAACGATTATGCCGAGCTTATTACGCCTAATCGCTTGCACGAACAAAACAACATGACGTTTACTTTGATGATATCAGAAGGGAGCGAGTTAATGTTAAGATAAATCAATTAATTAAATGCAATTAACCACCATATAAAAAAAAGAACTCGTGAAGAATAGATTAATCTGTTCTCACGGAAGAGTCGCGCTTAAAAAGATAAATGTATAGAATTTATAGAAAAAGCGACTATATCTTGAATTTCCATAAATAAAATATATATATAAAATTCATTAATTTCGACCAAACTGGCAATCTTTATTTCATTGGTTAGCACAACGTTTCAACCGAGATTCCGGTCCTTATCAAGTGCATACAATTCATTTGGATATTGACATAGAACACTTCAATAAATTATGACATTGTGACAGCAATTAATCAGAATCAAAGAACTAAAATTGTAAAAAAGAAAAGTGTAAATTTAATAAATTAATAAAAAAAAACCAAGGCAGAAATAATAAAATATATTCCATAAATATGTCCTTTCTAGAAATATTATATTGTAAAAATAATACTAAATGAATTCTCCATATCTGCGTGCATAAATAAATAATCACAAGAATGTTAATAAAAAGTTTAAATGTAAAATGTCTATCAAAGTTGCTTTCTCTGTTATACTTTGTAAAGTAAAGTCATCAGTTCGCAGAATCGGAAGAAAGCGCAAAATTGGAATAGATCTTCCTTATTGTGCACGGATCCTGCACGCCGCGCTCAGCTAGGAGAACTCGACGGCCACGAGCAATCGCATAAATTGCTCGATGTGCGTGCTACGCATTCGTTTACGAGGCTTCTCGTTGCGATGCAATTAATTCGAGCGGACTAGAAATCCCCCGAACCCGCGCTCTACCGATCCTTCTCTCTCTCTCTCTGTCTGTCGGAGTGTCTGCATCGATTTCGCGCGCGTAGGATAAACCTGATCACGGAAGGGCTTGCCAAACAAGGGTTGCGAACATCGGGCAAAGTTGCGCGACTGCCGACGTGTATAGGTTCCTCTAAACTTCTCTAAGCTTGAAACCGGAGATTTCTGTAAACCGCCGCACGATGGGAAAGCTTGGTCGGGAATTTTTTTTGCATTTTTCACCAAGTCGTTCGATACTGTGATGGGATGTACGTGTCGCGCAGGATATAAAACACAGAATATTACGTCTCATCAGATAATTAGGATTTGTTAACAGCCGTTGCGATGACAATATTTCTACGAGAATATAATCATAACTATGAATTTATATCATTACTCTATATGTTTCAGTTTTAAGGGATAATTAAATAAATTGTTGGATATTGAATAACAGAGTTTATGAGGAAAAAACCGATTTTCGATAGTAATATGGAAATATATATTTGTATAAATATATATTGAAATAATAATTGTACTTTATCCAATCATCCTGGGTACGATCATATTTTTCGATTACAGGACAAATACATGATCATCGATGCAAAATAAAAAATATGGATATACATAACATCGATCGGCTTTACATTTGATAATTATTTTTATCCTCATGAGGTGCAGCGATCTGAAAATTTAATACGCTGATATGCGAGGATGTGTGTGACAGAGAGAGAGAGAGAGAGAGAGAGAGAGAGAGAGAGAGAGAGAGAGAGAGAGAGAGAGAGAGAGAGAGAGAGAGAGAGAGAGAGAGAGGGAGAGGGAGAGAGAGGGGGAGAGAGTGGGAGAGAGCAAAAGATAAACTTACATAAGCGCTTCGGTATCGTTTGTCACGTTGGCACATCTGATATTTTTGCAAACTGCCTCGGACGGGAAGTCGATAAACGTCATACATTATTTTCAGAAATGCAGTAAGCTATTGTGCCACAGCGAAGACGATGTAAGTTTTGCATTTTTATTGCCTCACCGCTCCGCTCATATGTATTGCACGAAAAGTATGCGTACGCGACGTGCGAAGTAATAACCGCGAAACATGGGTACACAAATAATATAGACATATGGGTCACGAATAAGAGCGAAGAGGAAGAAGAAAATTTGTCGCAAGAAAGATAAAATCTCCGCTTATTTCGATTATACTTATTCAACTTGTACAAGTATCTCCAGTCAACTACATTTTCTTTTACTCACGGTTGCGAACGTTGTCTATAATAACGTTAAGAAACAAATGAATCATAAAATTTCCAGCAACGTACTGTAAGGTAATCCAATTTGGCGGAAAGTCGATTCCTAGGATCGGGCGAGCTGTCACGGCTGTGAATGCAAATAAGCTAATGATATTATACAACTTGTACCTGCGCTTCTAGAGACAAGGTACTCCACAGGACCCCCGCCTGATCAAGAAAGCGTCCTATGTATGCCCCGCGGATAATACTGGTTCGGTAATTCATTTCCGAATGCATTACACTGACATGGCTTCAAAGTGCTTTCCGTTAACAGAGGTCTCGTACGCGGAACTGTAATTGATTTACTCCCTGTAACCTTAACGAATTGAGTTGTATTATTCCGTGTCGTGTATTCGCCGCGAGCGTGAAAGAAAGATGTGCAAACAACGGAAGTGGACCAACTGCCCGCAAGGTAACAGCCATGCATTCCTATCAATATACAAGCAATATATATGTGTATATATATGTATATATGTATGTATGTATGTATATACGTATGTATATATGTATATATAGTATGTATGTAGGAAAGAGTTGTCCAAATCGTTCTACTTAAGGTATTTTATATTATATTTCTTATTTGGTACATTAGTTTGCACACAAGTTACTATTGGAAATTATAGCTTGATGTTAAAGGCACTCTTCCAACAAATTTAAATTAATTTGTTATAAACCCTTTTATGGTGTAAAAATTACGACTTCAGCAACTGATCCTAAATCATACCTATCGGTTATAGCTCCTTTAAAAATAGTAAATTTGCAAATAAAATTAACAAAAAATATGTTTGAAAGATTATACATATTAACAAATCAAAAATCTTCAATATATAATAATACGATTTGAAAACTCATACTTTTAACACGTTCGCATTTAGCTTATCACATAGATTAGGTATATTTAATTTATCATTTTATAACTACATATATTATTTTTTTATGTAGTCATAAAATGATAAATAATATAATTAATAAACTATAAATAAATAATTATCACATAAAATGATAAATAAATAAATAAACACGGGTTGTCAAATTATATCAGTACGATTTAAGAAACCTCGTAGTGGTACGATTTAGGAAACATGATAAATTTTATAAAGACATTGATTTAACTTTCGTAATAATTATAATGTATACATAAAATATATAAAACTGCATTGTTAGATTATTATGAGCTATATAAATTGATCCGAAATTACATCAATCGTACCTGATTTTTTAAAATGTCTGTAACACGCAAATAAGATGTAATCTGGCAATTTTGTTTGTATTTCTTATTGCTTATTTATTTAATATCTTTATCGTTAAATGCCGTTTATATTCAGTAATATAAAAAAAATGGATGAGGTACGATTTAGATGACCGGTACGCATTAGGCAACTCTCTCCTATATCTATATCTATATATATCAACACATATATAAACCCTCGGCTTTGGGGTGTCCTGTGCTATTGGACGCGTCATTTCATAAAGTTCGTTTTTTTCCTGCGTTAGAGCGCACACACCGGTCCATCGATAAAAATTACAGTATCCGCCACCGCGCTGTGCGTCCGCGATTGCACTTCGCTGGGGTCGCGTAGCGTGACAATATGGGAATTTAATACCGCAATGTGCCGGGGGAAGGTGGCCGGAGGGGTTGAAATAACGCCGTAATAACTGCCTTCGGCGGCAAACAGAGAGGAGGAGGGAGCGAGAGAAAGAGAAAGACGGAAGTTGACTCGCCTCCTACATCCTCTCCGGTATCCTATCGACCCCACGAGGCGAGAGGCGTTGTATCGCGCCGGCACGAGTAAACGGAATTTCGTTAATTTCCCTCCTGCCCCTCTCCGCGCTGACGTAGGTGCTCGGCGACGGCGCATCGTAATTTCCCGCGCTCGCGTTTCTCAAGTAAATTGCCCGTATTATAATGTCGAGTGGACTGCTTAATTATCGTTAGCCCCGGACAGGATAACTTTCTTGCCGCGAAACATTCGCGGTGATAATTCCGCTAGATTGCGTATACATTTCGCGTATGCGAGAATGAGGCGCGTACTCGCACATTGCGTGCACCTTACAGGATCCATTGAACAAAATCCTTTTTTATTTTCTGCGCTGGATTAATAACGTAAAACGAAACGAAGTAAAATCTGTTTGTCTGAACTTCTTAAGATATTTGTTATATTAATAATAATTCAAAGGAAACAGCTCTTGTTTGTATTAATAAGTTATATGTGCTCTCATGCAAAGCAAAAGATATATAGGTATTAACATCCGAGAGAATGCATTACTTAAATTATTTTAAATGAAATAAAAAAGATAATAAAAAGACGCAGACTTGGAATGTTATTATAAAATCGTAAAATTTTTAAACAAGATATGTTTAAAATTAATGGAATTATTGTTATTCTTTAATATTATTACATTGTATTAGTTTTATTATAAATTGATTTCGAGCAACTTCATTGAATGCCTAATTCTCAATAATAATCATAGTGCTTATTATGAATATTTTGTATTTTAATCTGTATTTGTATTACTTGCGTGAAATAACTTCATTAACATATTTTTTCGCCGAGGCACCTCGCAATTCTTTAAAACTGATTACAGATTTTTAAGATATTCCAAAAAGGAAAGAACGGGGCACTTTGGCGTCATTCTACCGGATCAGGGACAGCAACTTGGTCGTCGTAGGATGTAAAATTGCGCTAGGAGGGAAAATATCGAGGTGGTTGTATTCTCTCGACCGCCACAAGCTTCTTCCTCGCAAGGGATCTTAAATCGGGCGGCAGATGCGCGTGATAGCGGTAGAAATTTAATCAGGTGTATCCCGCTATTACATAACGGCCACGAGCGCGCAGTAAAGAATTTACACTTCTAATTGACAGTTTCGTCGCGCATGTGTCGTGCGTACACGATCACTATCGACACTAATGTGCTATATCATCGAGTCTCGAGACACATTAGCTGAGATATCAAAAAATCTATGTTTATACGAAATATCTTGGGCAAGTACTTTTCTTTACATATAAATTTTATTATTTAAATTAAAATCGAGAAGGGCCTAAACGGTCATAGCTGGATCTTAGTGCTCAATAATATTTTTTGTATGAATATTCTAGCTCAGTTTCTTATTTAAATTCCGTATTTCCCCCCCTCCCTGTGCTATAATCAAATAAATTTTATCACACTTTTATTTCCAGCAATATTACAAATGCTTCTTGCGTTCGTAATCGCAACTAATTTCATTACACAGAATATCTTTTTATTTAAAAAAAAAAAATATATATATATATCTCAACACTTGCATGTTGCTATTTTAGTCTACGATTATCAGTTTAAATTACAAATTATATTCCTATTATATTATTATATTCTTCAAGAACATAACTGGAATCTTCGAAGAAATATACATCGGTATTAGTAGAACTAAGGATGTGTTGTAATATCACAAAAAGAGTACTTTACAAAAACAGTGACTCACCACTTAGAATTGTCTCGGCAACATTTAATATCGAAGAGAGATGCGTGTGATCGCAACAGAATTTTAATCGGCGCACCATAACCGAAAACTTCCTCCTCGATTCTGGAAGATCCCGCCCGGAATGTTCACGCGAGAATCGGCACTCCTCTCCACGGCCGTTAAAATGCAAATCGTCGAACACCGTGCGAATTCCCGGTATCGAAAATTTTAATATTATAACATTCGCGCGCGTGAGTGGTCGCCCGTTCGCGCGAACACACCGAGGCAGTTGAAGGGACTGCGGAAAATGCTGCCGGAGAGGAACAGAGGGATACCGAGAGAAGCGAGATTGCGGTACTTATGGAAATTAAAATCACTCCCCGACAAATATTCGCAAGGAACAACTTACGAAACTCCGAAGTTTAATCTTGAATTTGATTAAGCCGGGCCCGTGGCCCCCCGCCGTCGCGAAAGTCGCATTCACCCCCTCCGGCTCTCACCACGTCTTCGCGAATTAACTGACCGTGCTCGGGATTGTTCGGTAATAAGGTAAAGGCGCTTCTCTCGTTTGTTCACGCCTTAACGGCAGATCGATATAAAATTAATTTCCGGCGTGAAGAAGCGCGGTAAATTGCATGGCGCATAATCGACCGGGCATACCCCATGTCTTTACGATTAAATGAGCTAATGAAAAGAGATAGTATTCCTCGAAAATGTGTTCTTCTCTTAACAATTTTTGACAGCTTTATCTATTCGCACGAAACTAATGAGTAACATCACATACAAAAATGATTTCCTATACATATCAATTAAATTTTACTAATTTTTAATAATCTTATCATCAGCAGACCTTTTAATAAGTGTGTGTGTACACCACCAATATAATACAAAACTAAAGAATATATAAATAATATAATGCAATAACACGAAAGCCTGAGAAATCTTGTTTTTCTTTAATTACAATATAATAATTCAATACTAAAGTATATAGAATTCACGTTGTATCCAAACTTGTCGATTTCTTTAAAAATGCATAAATTTCGCAAATATTGCGTCGCGTGGAATGAGGCGCGTCGATCAATTAAATTATTCAGGAAATGTTATAATCGGGGACGAGCGCGATATTAAAATATGAGTTCAACATCGTGTTACCAGCACATTAAATTATTAACGTGCTTTGTGCTTCGTCCAAAAAATAAAACTGCATCTGTGCATCACTGCAGAAATTGCATCACTGAATTATCGTAAATATATTTGCGAACATGAATGTAGTTAGATGATTTTCGCGTAAAAGCTACTAAGCATCTTGGTGTCAAGATTAACAGATAGCGCTTGCATACCGTACTTTACAGAAAATAATGTAATAGTATTTTATATCGTTAGACTAATTACGAGTATAATATAATGAGCTTTAATCTATTTAATAAAATGACTAAAATTTAATTGTTGATATATAAAATAGTCATATAACACGCAACAACAAAATGAATCCTTTTTTGGGAGATATTTTTTAATTATTTTAATGTCTAGAGGAATATAATTTTGTAATTGAAATGAAAACACAGACATAATAGTAAGTAAGAAACCATAAAGTTGGTATTAATTAAGATAGGGCGTGGCCAAATAAACGATATCTAAGGCTCTTTGAATAAAACGAACTCACTAAAAAATATCATTTGAAAATAACATAAGTTTATCAATTTATTACAGTGTTGTTCACCCTTTGGATTCTTCGTGCGAAATCCGTCGAGACAGCGTTGCTAAGCTAGGAAATATCCGGTTTACGCGACAGGTCGGTGCAGCCGGCGCCGCGACTAAGCGAAATTATCTGAAATTTCAGCGCAATCGGAAGCACTGGTTGGTTGGCGACAGGAATAGGACGAGCGGGGAACATACGGGGCGGGGAGAGGTGGAACAGGGATAATTTTGGTTCTCGCACGGCAAAACATCGCGGTTGACCCTTTGCGTAATTGGCGTCACACCGGTGTTTATAGCGCCACATTGGACTGTACAGCCAGCGTTGCGTGTGCATCCGTAGTATGAGTGATCACGAACGCACGCGTGCAAGCGCATACATCAAATCTGTCCGAGAGCGATTGCACATGCCGTTTTTTTCAACGTCCTTTCATTTCAATTAAATCTTTTTTGCGATTTGGTACCAAGAATAGAATTACAGCACCGTAATTTTCTTACGCGATTTTACTACAAATTGTAAATGCGGAACGTCTCGTATATCAATAAAATCTTATGACAGATAATATATGTGTTACCTCATGAATATTACAAAATATTTTCGAAAATACATGTACATATAATAGTAACATTTAAAAAGTATGATTGTGTAACATATAAATGTTATAGCAACTTTTAAAAGTATTATTTTAATCACAATTTCAACGCCTGCTGAAAAAGTTGAGAATTGTAATGTTGCGCTAAATAATGTATCCTCGTTAAGCTAAAAAAATCAGCCTTAAATTTGCAGATTACAGGCAGGCTGAAGAAAACATGTATGGTATACCGGACGTTATATGTTCGCAAATATATCCTTTGTTTCCGCGAATCCCATATGGATGCGTGCGGCGCCGTGTTTATCCAATGCGTGAGCGAGACACGGTCTCGTGTCGATCCGCACAAGATACCGCGAGAGTTACGCGAGCCGCAAAACGCGAGACCTCCGGGTACATTTACGGTAAACGTACCGAGACGAGTTGTACCCGTAGTCGCGCGCAAGGGAAATGACCCGGAGGAGCTGAAAGTTAGCGCGTTAGAGTGTCGCTTGTGTACTTCGTTCCTCGCGCACGTACGGTGGAAGGTGTATTTTTTACGCGCTAGAGCAAGCAAGCGTGAGGAAGTTTGTTGGAGAATTTACCTGCAGCATCCTAAAGCATGTACCTTCCTAGCGCGATACGTTCGAGTGAATAGAATCTTTGCTAATGCAATCTGGATATCGTCGCAGTCGCGAAATTATGGAAAACGTAAACTAACGGACAGATTGAGATTTGCAATGCGGAAATAAAATAAAATTGCTACGATTTCGTGGGTTTTATAAAAACAAGCATGGCTCAATGCATAGAATATCGAAAACTAACGCTCGAAGCCAGAGGCGAGACATGGAGAAGAGAGACGATTATGAATATAATTAAATTTAACGTCAACGTTGCATAAATAACACAGGACCACAAAAAGAAATTTGTGAAAATCAACTGGGATCAAAGTAGGTGATTCTTATAGATTTTGGGTCGCAAAAAACAATGCCGCTGGCCAAATTGCTCTATCACGTCACAATTTTGAGTTAATTGCAGTTAAAGTTGAAAAAGAGGACTATTTTAGTGAATTTTGGCATATTATAACTACAGTATGCGACATGTTGGAGAAGTTTTATTGCAATCAAAATTAAGCACATTGTTAGGACTTTTAACCCTTAAAAGGAATTTGTTGTGTCGGTTATGGTTAAAAATTTTAAGTGATTTAATACATTCTTTGCAATTTACAAAAAACTTTGATTTGGTGGACAAAATCGGCCAACGGATTCGACTTCAGCGACCCAAAATTCGTATAGTACACGTGGTCTAGTTTGTGTCAATTAAAAAAAAAATTGTGGTCCTGTGTAATCAAACGATAAGTTCTCTTGTAAAATAAAAAATGGAATCTTTTCGAGGAATTTTAATAAAATTTCGTAATTAATCTCACACGTCGCTTTTAAAACAGATAAAATCTTCAAATATGCATTTCAAGTTTGCACACTTGACGATACCAAAAGGACAAACGGAACGTGTGGAGCAAAAAATTCGGACGCTAATAGACTAATACATACAAAATCGTGTTCTACTGATGCACATGCACGCGAACGCAAAGGTGCACGCATCTGCCTAGCAACATGTGCGCACCTGCACGAAGAGCATCGCACGACGGGCGCGACGCATCTGTTCGTTTGTTGGTAATACGCGTCTTCACGAGGCGCTCCAGCATGTAAATGACGAGGACATAGGGAAGGGGATGCGAAGGGATTGACGATAGCGGGCGGAAGAAAGAGGAGAGAGACCGCATCAGAAGAGGAAGAGGCGAAAGAGCGAGAGAGTACGGAAAGGGAACGGTCGGAGCAAAGGGCGCGGAAGCGAGACAGAGGGCGGTTCAAACACTGATAAGAGACTCAATTATCGAACTATCACAGGGCGGTCGGTTCCGTTTGCATTTCCAATTATTTGCTGGGAAACGGTCTGCCAATACCGTACCGGGTACTCTCGATAACGTGGACCTCTCTCCGCATCTCGGACACCGTTGTCTGCTCCCCACACGCACACCATTTTCCACGCGATACTCCACCCTCTGTCTCTGCCTTTCCCTCTCGAACCCAGTTGCACCGATGGTCTGGCCTAACTAACTCCGAGGTCATGATTCACTGTCGCTTTCTGGATTATAGTTCTATTTGCAGAAATGTGGATCCAAATATATCATCCGGTTTTTAAAAGCTAAATATTTATTTAATTATGCGTAGGATAAACGAAGATATAAATAATACGACAGGACAAAATCCAGAGGATATAGCCATTTATTTAAGTATGAGTTTTTTTCGTATATAATTGAGAATTACACACGACAGCATTACGAGATATAACAAATTTTCGTAATTCTCGATTATATACAAAAAACACATATATACTTAAATAAATCGTCATATCCTGAAATAAAATAACGTAAAATCAAATATTTTCCGAATATACATAAAGAGTTAAAAACCATGTAACAATGCCAGGAAGAATTGTCAAATTAACTACGATCATAGGAAATCTTTCTGAGGAAACTCTATGAAAATTTAAAGAACACAATTTCGCATTTCGGGTTTTTGTTTTTCATTGGAATGTTCTAAACACACACCAAGGGCTATCAGATATGCAACATGCTATTGACAAGAGCAATATTCCGAAAGCAGGGATTGCTTGGAGCCATTACATAATCTCCAAGGAAATCATTGCAGATCCCGTTCTGCGTATACCACGATGTCAATGGGACTGACACGCCATAGATTAGAGACTACTTGATTGCAAACTCGAATCCGTTAATCTGAAGATAGGGTGGTATCTAGCGCGATCATTATATCAGTCGTGTGCTTTGAAGCATTAGCAAACGCGGGCGAATACGCCTCTGCGAAGAGCAAAGCGCCAATTAAAACATCCACGAAGCTTCTCGCCGACTCTGATTCGCCGGTGGAAGAGCCCTTTGAGCCGTTTCCAAGCTAAAGCTCAAGGCAAAACACTAATATTAAATGTTATTTACACTGCGTACAATGGCTCTCGTGGCATAGATCGAGCCTGTTAGGTGGAAGTAGCTAACGGAAAAGCATAGCTAGTACCTCGGATTCACGCTTGTACTCGGAACAGAGCGAACATTATGCGGTGTAAATTAACGTGGTGAGGCGGGTGTTAATTTATTAAATTTATTTCCTCCCTCGGCTTTCACGCATTAACTTCCGCTTCGTAACCACACAAAAACGCAGACCGTGTAACAATTGAAGAAACTTGATTGAACGATTGTTAAGCGTAGATGTAATTATTAAAGAGTCTAATTATTAAAGAGCATAAGTGTATATGCAAAAATAGTATAAAAAGAGAAAAAAGAATAAATGTATTCAATATGTATATATAATTGTATTATGTATTATGTTTGGTGCATAAATATAATTTTAGAATCTTTATGAACATGAAAGTAATTTAAATTAATTCCTATTACATAAAG
This sequence comes from Aphaenogaster floridana, assembly GCA_003063835.1. NCBI lineage: Eukaryota > Metazoa > Arthropoda > Insecta > Hymenoptera > Formicidae > Aphaenogaster > Aphaenogaster floridana. The sequence goes on along the minus strand of NJRP01000043.1, from coordinate 286,287 downwards.
TAAACTTGAGGTGAATAAATTGAAGATTTATCTCGAATTCCAACTTACGTTCAAAATAACATAAGAAGTAGTTGGCAAATATATTCACATCTAGATAAGAATTAACAATGTCACACGTGATCCGCATTCTTTCACCCTTGACATTTCTCCGTAATTCGCAATTCGTTCGCCAGTCGGAGCGTTCTTTCACTTCAATTCTCGCTCTCACACAAGAGTCATTAATTTAAACGGCCGTCAGAAGCGGCGCGCAAAGAGAAGGGAGCTGTGCGAAGCAGGACGAGCTCGGGGAAATCAATCGTCGGGGATCAGGAAAATAAATCCTGAATCTATAGAAAACGATCTTATAACTTTTTTACGTCGCACCGAGCTTTCATGATTGTTTTCATCCTTATTCGCGAATGAAAATTAAGAATGAAGGCAAGAGCCTCGCAAATAGCGTAATATGCGATTAAAGGAGAAACTCTCGGTGAATTGTATTGACGCGAATTCTCCGGTCTGCGGTTAAGATCGTTACAAACCGATCAACGTCGTTATGTCGTAACGGATAAAGGCAAAAACGTGCTTACAAAGACAGAGCGACAACGATTACGTCAGCAATGAGGTCGTGAAACGCCGTAGTGTGCATGGGGAATCGATGAAGAAGGACAGTAGAAAGGGGCAAATCCCAGGAGCATACGATGATCGATTGAAACGTTAACGAAATAAAGCAGCGCATCAGTCGCGAGATCTCTCCGCTCTCCTCTCCATTCTCGACCTTCTCTGAAGGGATGATTAAAATTTGAAGAGGGGGTGCGACGTGGACACCGATGGACGAGACCCCGGATGATAAGTCAGTGGGCCTCCCTCGCACCTCTCTATCCGACAGCAGACCGTTAATCATGCGATTTGACACGGAATGACATCAAACGCTGATTTACAATAGGGTGAAAAGCTCCTGGATTTCTCCCCGGAAACCGGTGAGAAATTGTCGCAATTTTTTGTGGCACTTATCATTGTTTCTACGTTGAGTCTTATAGAATTTATGAAATTAAAATATATGAGATAAGATACAATAGACAAGTAGTATTAATAATTAGAATTATTTAGTTAAAAAGTTTTGATGAAAGTGATTTCATCTCGTAAAATTTTAAAATAAAGATAATCAGCATACAATATCATTCACATATTTAATTCTCTAATAAAAACAAACATCTTTACAAAAATTTGCAAAAAATCGAGTATTTACATCAACAATAATTAATATTTTAGTTTTTACAAAACCTATATCGAATATTACGCGACACAGAGCAATCGATCTGAATTAATAACGATCACGTAAAAGTAGGTAGTATAATTAATCGATTCGGAGCGACGTACTTACATACATAAAAGAGGCATCGAAAGTGCTGATGAGCTTGATAAAAATTTTGTCAAGCGATTTTTATTTACATGAACCCGTCATCCCATATTATAGCATGTGTATAGGATGCCCGGTGACTCGAACCGTCCATAGGATATTCATGAGTCACCGTCTCGCGTTTACGTTGATCGCGATTTTTTCGCAGACTATGAGTAATAGCGGGCGCCGTAGATGTTATTTAATGCAAACGCTCCTCCAGAAAGAGAAAGAAAAAGTCAAACGTGCAATGAAGATATTCAAAGAACAGCGGATAAGAGATAATAATTCATGTTATAGCCACTTCAAAAGGTACGCTGCAAATGTGACACAGCGTTCTAAATCGATAATCTAATATAACAAAAGTTTCTTCAATTAATATTTAATATCTAAAACTTTTTTGTAATGTTTATTTATTACCATCTCAAAATCATTTCTCTTTACGCTTTATTCCGAGCTTGTACCTGAGGTTTTACCTATGACATTTAATTATATCAGCAATTCGCGCCTGATGTGCATTCTATCTAAATAGATCTTGTTTCTAGACTTTCTCAGCCACTTTTTATTCATTTAATCATTCTATTTAGTCATTCAAGGAGATAAAAACCTGTTCTTATCTCCATAACTATTATTCCTTAATATATAATAAAATTTACATCTGTTTTCAAAGGTCACGAAAAGATCGACTACTATATTTATACGGAATCAGAAGCGCCTCGTTTAAAATTAAATCGAAAACGAAACGAGGTGTAATTTTGGGTATAAGTCGAAAATCTTTCCCAATGTGCTGCGTTAGGCATCGTGAAGTTCGGAATTCCAAACTCGCACACTCGCCTGTCCAATGATCCCGCTCGAAACCATGCTCGACTTTTATAGGTTTCGAACGAGGGTCGAGAGATCGGAGCGTGATATAAAAGTCGGTCGAGCGTGGTTGCTTTCTTCCTTGCTTTTCTCTAAGGCCAGCAGCGTAACGCGGACGATATTAACTTTCTTTTCGCGGCACGTCGATTCTATGTTGATAAGGCGCGGGAGAACATAAGCGGAAAAACGCGCCCATCCTGCCAGGAATCTCGCCCTCCTGCATATACGAGGAAAAAGGGAAGCGGTAAAAATTCGCAAAGAAAAATGTGATAACTTTTGATGTGCGCCGGTGAGATTTAAAGCGATCATTTGGAACGGCCGCAAAGACGCTTGCACAGGCGAGAGCTTCTCACGGAAGATTTATCTGCGTCACACTGAAAATTTAAGTATCGATGGTGCCGGCTTTACCTTAATTGATATCCATACTTCAAGAGTTGAAAAGAATTAAATTCTACATTCATAAATCAGAAATTCAAACGATAAATCTCGTAAGAAGAATCAGCCAAATATAGGAAATGATATTTATTTATGAAAGAGAGATAAAAACAGAAATGAACGATATAAGAAATTGCACGTGAAATTATCTCAAAATTAGAAATTATTTTAATATTAATTTTTCGGAAATTAATCATGAAAATCGATTATCCTTTTCATACTCCGATAGTCATCGTCTTAAAATTGGACACAGTTAATTGTGTGACTGTTCTCTTTCATGAAATCACATTAATAACTAAGAAATAATAAAAACTTGAAAAGAGAGAGAAGAAACTTTAAAAGAGAAAAAAAGAGTCTCCGATAGCATCGTATCCCACGGTCTTTGTCAATTAGACGATAATTAACTTCATTCCCCACGAATTCCAGAGATATTGATTCCGATTCGCTTATTTTCTCATCAATGGGGAAGTCCCGATGCGAAAGCATCTGTTGTAAACATAGTATACAGTATTAACTTGTGGACGGGAGTAACACGAAGGGACCGGGTAGTAATAAGATGGCGCCTAATCTCAGTTAAGAAGAGTAAATAATCAAGCCGAGTGAATGACTACCAATTTAATCAAGCGCTACCCGAGATTACGAATCCGGGATTGTTCATTTAATTTAAGTAGCAACTTCCAGCTCCCGTGCTTGCTAATTCGATAAAAAGGTATCAGCATCAATTTGTGCCGCAAGAAATAAATCAAATAAATATCAAAGATAGATATGACTTCATTTACCAACTGTCTCTTCCATTTGACAATGTAAATACTCATTTATTAAGAACAAGAATTCAGATATCAATGAGACACAAATGCAATTCTTTCTTCTTTTAAAATAACTCTTCTCTAAAATAACAATTGCTTCTATTATTTTAAATAAATTTATTTAATGTGTATTTTCGCGCCTCGGAAAAGGTTGGAGATAAAATAAATCGTTCGCTTCTGCACGGCCTTTACGTAGTTTACGCTCTATGAGAAAACAGTCAGCCCGCTCGCGCGCGCGCGTCACGCAGATAAAGCATAGAGAAGCCACGTAGACGTAATTTTATATTCAACGTCACACAACTTTGATATCAAACGTGGATTTAATTCGCTCTTGCGCCCGTTGTGCAAAGATTCCGACTAGGCGACAGGAAAAGTATATGCAGTATGCTTTACAGGGCGGTCGTGTATTACGATTTCACTCACGTTCACGCGGATTCCTTGATATTCAGATTGGAATCACGCTAATTCATACCGCGCTACAGAATCGCCTTGCACGCGACGACCACGCGGTCGGAAAGATCCTTCGATATTCAAGACCTCACGTCGAATTTGCATTTAGATAAAATACACCGTCAATATTGGCGGGACTGCGATCGGATACTGTTCACACGAAAGCCTAACGTAATAAACAGCGCAATCGCCTTGCCAAATAATTTAATAAGCGAGACATGGGCCAATACAGATTAATTGAATGCTTTTTAAGCAAACCGAGCGACAGTTTGCAACCAAGATTCACATAAATATGTACTATTGGTAATTATTCCGATGATACAGAATATGTATACTATTGCATTTAACTTTGTAATCGTATTTCTCCGTTTTAATGTGGAGATCTCGTGTTTTCCTATATATAAAAACCGTTCAATCTGCAATGCGCAAATGCGACATCTCGCATGGAATGGCATAAAAAGTACGGATAAGTGCGTAATTGCGGAACTCGATAGCTAGCTCATGCACGAAGATGAAATCGGGGTTATCGCCGCGCCAAAACGGCGAGACGGCTCGAGATCGAAAACAATCGAGGTTCGTTACTAGAGCGGTAACTCGATAGCCGCCGCTTAATGAGCGTTTTCAGCAAAATCCTAAAGAGGTATTTGCACAAAGCCGCGCTGTTAATCGGAACCTAATTAAGTGAGGATGGAACGGCGGAGAGGAGACGGACGAAAAATAAACGGCAAACGAGATAAATAGCCGTCGGCATAAGGATTCCACATGGAATTCTCATTCGCATATACGCACTTTTCAAATGATTTATCTCCGTTATTATAACTCAGATCACATCCGGAGTTGAAATCCGTCGACACGATCTTGTATAGATATTTAGAGATTCTAAAAAATGTAACAAGAGACGCAACGTACAACGAAACGATAAAATATTCTAATGTAAATTTTTAGCTCATATCTATCGTGGATTCTGTATCATAATGTCAATCTTAACTCTTGTATTCCTTGAACGAAAAAATATATAACTTCAAAAAAGAAACATAAATGATAATTTATTTTATCCGTTCATTTGTCATATTTGTTTTATATAATTTTATTGCATTCAAGTATGTTGATTTCAGAATCGAACATCTAGGTATGTATGCGTAAGAGAAGTTAGAATTATGCTCACTAATTTGCTTGTTAGATAGTTCTTAATTGCTGTAGGTATCTCCAAAAGCACAGGACAAAGATATTTAAATCGTGAATAAATATATAAGTACTAAATATCAGAATTTTTATATATTCCTATGACTGGACAAGAAGCAATTACGAACTCTATAAAAATTGTGCAATCTATTGCAAGTGTTCGTACAAATATTTGATAAGGATTCAGATGTCCGAGACATCGTTTTTTGGTGTGCAACAGCTTTGCGTTTCCTAAAAGAGCGTGTGAAGAAAAACGACCGGTCACGATTCGCATTATCTTGTTTCATCGCCACGGCGGCGAACATCGCCCCGTCCCTACGAGTCTCAGACCCTTAAAACGGACCTTCCCAAATTAGGCGGCGAATTCTCACACGGTCGGCACCGCCTGCCGGGTCCTTTCTGCTCTCGTGCACGTGGAACAAAGTCAATGGCCTGTTATCACGAACAGAAATCAAAAATCAGTCATCATCCAAATCCACCTACGCTTCCCACAACTCTCTCGATCGTGTAGCTTTATAACCGTAATGATTACCGACAATCCGAAAATATTGCTCCTCCACCTTTCTTATTGTTTCTTTTTAAGAATAAAAATAACAATAAACAAAAATGATTACCTCCAAAAAAACTTTCCACAATGATATTAATAAACTTAAAATTTTAAAGACGCACATATCAGAACAGTATCTCAATGTACTCTCTCATTACTTTTCGTTGTAAATCATGAAAAAAGATCGCCATAAGTTTATATATAATCTTTTAATATTATTTATATATACTTTCTTATTAATAATTTTATACTAAAAAAATAATTAAAAAAAGAATTTGCTGTGCTATAAATCGTTATCACATTAAAGAAGCGAATATATAAATACGAAGTAGAGATGAAATTATCCTCTTTCGGTTCCGCCGCTCTTTGAAGTAGAACCATCTTTATTTATTTCCACTCGATTTCGCCGTGATCGGATGTTTCGCGAATGTTAACGATGCTCGGCACGCGTGATTTCGGGAGCGAATTTAGAAGACGTTATTTTCTCGGATCATCTCCAAAGTCGCTCATCTTCCCACGCTCTCGCCGGTCGGAGTTTTCACGGTGAAGAAGCGGAGAAGGAAAAATATTGAAAGTCAGAGCGCGACGCGCGATTCTGTTGTATCGCCAGGTGACTCAGCAGTCCCAGCACGCTCTTTCGCGCTCGTTCGAGAAATCATGAACGGACATACGAAACGGGAGGAAGAAATACGCTTATCATGTCCCAACGGCGAGAATACGGGGAAAATAAAATCCGCGCGGACGTGAAGCCTAACCGCACATGACTGGCAGTGCGCGCGAAGTATAAAACCGGATTGACATTTACGTCCGACTCGAAAGTACGCATAACCGGATAGAACGTAAAGCGCTATGATATACGATAGGTATACGGCCGGGCATCTCTGACTATATGTAATCATGGGCTGCCAGCCTCGTCATTTTATCCATAACGTGTGCATCGAAATCCGTTCTCGAGTATTTATATCGCTATTTATGTCCTATTTTCCTGTATATAATCCTTTTTTGTATACCCATACTCGTAAAGATTTTTAAAAGGCGCAATATTACTAACGCCTCGCCCATCGATGCAGCTTCATTTCTTTATGTGTATTTTCAGTTTCTGTGTTACTGTGTTACTAGATAAAATTCTTATTGATATTATCTAACTTTATTGCGATTTACTATCCTTAAATACTGTTCCTGCTGTTAAATATATTAAAACAAAATAAGAACGTACTCTATCACTTAAGCAATTTCTTAATTTTATGGCCAGAACTATATGTTTATCCTATCCAGAACTATGAAACTATTTGAAATAAAAAATCAGAACTCTCAATAATTAACGAGTTTCTGCAAAATGATACGCCAGTTTCATATACATTCCCTATCATGTCCTATCTTCTTACTCCATTTAACTATTTAGCTGCTTAAACACGAAGATGTAGAACAAAGGCGTGAGAACATGGTCGGTATATCATGCTCTCTGTGCGAAGAGACGCAGAAAGGCATCGCTATCGCCCCGGCGACGTCGCATTGTTGCTGACCAAGAGCAGAGTGTTGAGTTCCGCGATGCCGTGGAATTCGAGCGGGGCGCCGGGGTGTCGCCGCGTCGCGTTTTTATCGTGACCTCCCGATGGCGTTCTGCGGCAACCGTATGGTCCAGGTAGGGAGAGAGAGTAATCGTGTCGCGTGTGCACACGTTACGCGGCACACGGGCGACGTTGCGTGGCGTGATTTGTGAGCGGGTAAAGCGTTACGCCGCGATTCCCGTCATTCTGTGATGCATCGCTGCGGCACGCGTCTGATGACACAGCTACGCGCTGGGGTACGGGAGAGAGAGGGGGAGAGAGAGAGGGGGGGGGCAAGGGTTAGAGAGCAAAAGCGTTCGTCATATGCGCACAGTCGGAGGCACACGTGCGCGACCACGAACGTAGCGATCACGATGCACACCCCGGGATCAGGTAAAATCATCCCCCGTCATTCGACGGGCAGGAGCAGTTTAGGGTCGCGATCGGGGCCGCCGGTGAAAAACATCGGTAGCCTCGCTTCGCGCGTAACGTTTCATCTGCCGTTATCTCGTTTCACGACACCCCGCCCATTTCGCGCGGATGAATGAGAGCTGCGAATTCCAATTCTTGCTTTTCTCCAATTTCGATTCAATACTGCACGCGTAAAACCAACGCTTCCGCCGCCGCTGAATGAAACGTTACACTCGCGCAGTGTCCTGCAGGCGTGTGTTACAGGTGGTGCTTTTAAAGCGTGACGCTAAATTTAGTCCTTTGCGCCGCGGGAACGATCTTTTCATAGGTTTCGTCCTCTATCATTACGATTATCACGATTCCATACGCGGCTTTATGTAATTGCATCGCGCGGAATCCTCGTTTATCCTCGTATCTATAGATATTATAAGATGACCGACTGAGAAATATGTTAGTGGCGCTACGAATTTCCATTTTATAGCGCTATTTATAAGTTTATTAGTCGCGAGTTACCATTATAGCTTGTAAAAGCTTGTGAGTAATATGCTCATAAACAGTGCTATGAAATAGCAACTTGTAGTCGTCGTCGTACATCGTGTACCTCAATTGCGCGCGCGCGCGCGATTCTAATCCGCTCGTTACGAACAAAATCCGTTTCACGGGCTAATGGTATAACTTATTAGCGAATAAGCCACGACTTAATCTGTATTTATGGCATTGTCATTACGGCAGATTTTGTTAGCGAAGCTGTAGCGCGAGAAGTTAGCGATCAAATCGGCGAGGTTGCAAAATGTGATATTGTACAGGCTCGTAAAGAATTAAACAAATTTTTCTGACTACCGCAATAATCGGCACAGAACGACGTTATTGCGGCTACATTTGTCCGTGAGGAGAAATTTACGCTTGCTCTGTCGCATATTAGAACCGGTGCTGAAGGTCTCACGTGTGCGTCCCACTGCGGCTGTATCCGATGCACTCTTCATCCCCCTTCGTCTGAGGGTGTTGTGCCCTTGCGACACGCGAACGCACCTGTTTCGTGGAAACGGGAGAACCCGGGCAATGGCGCAATAGCGCAACGGAACGCGACTGATTCAATTCGAAACCGGTATGCACCGCGCGCTGAAGATGAGGACATTCGAGCGGAAAAGGGAATTCGCAATTCTCGTCGATTCGTGTTCATCCAGTGGTTAATTCTTGTGCCAGGTAGAGAAGCAGCATCGCCGGCAAGCACCGAACCGAACGCATTCGAAGATTGAATCCGGGCCAAGTTCTGCTCGAATTGAAGACTGGGCAAAATTACGGATTTCGTGATGTCAATATGAACGCAATTACGACTGTTGTTAAAATATCACTCGGAGACTTTAGCAAGGAAATCCTTTTGTCTTTAGATATCAATAGCATTATTACAGTAAATAGCGAATTCAAATAGCACAAATATCTTGGTATTAGAATAATAGAATACTATTTGTGCTATATTTGCTATTTTTATGATAATAGATATATATATATATATATATATATTTGCTAACTTATATTTGCTATTTCTTCATTCATATATCTCAGATTACAGAAAATAATATTGATTAATCACATACACGTACTCTGTGTATTTTTGCATTATTTGTACTCTTCAGACTTTCCCCTTATTTATCGAATTATACAGAAATGCAACGTGTGGGTCTCGTATAAAAAAGCAATACTAACAGAATAATACCGATGTCAGCTTTCTGCCCCGGTAAAGGAGTTTTTCGCGCGTAACCGCGCGGCTGGATAAACAGGAAGCCGCTTATGTTCCCGGGTACAGTATAAACCGCAAGCTACCGCGGTATATACGGTGGACGTTGCTGCGATCGAGACTCGTGATCGCATATTCCTTCGTAGCTTTAACAACGGCTCGCGAGAGACAGAGAGAGTTAAAGGTCAGACGACGTGATTACCCGCATGGGGTACAGAGCATCGAAAGAAAACATAATATTGCACCCGCAGCTATATATGCAACATACACGGTGCCCCGATATACAGTGGCGTGCAAGTCTCCGGCCAGATGGATTTTTTACGTTTTCTTTCAAAAGCGAAGACTAAAGGAATTTTGACTAGTATTGTATATAAGAGTATATCATTTTAAAAAATAATATAAGAAATGAACATTATTTATTACTGGATATGTATTTACTAATAAAAATTCCTTTGGTCTTCGCTTTTGAAAGAAAACGTGAAAAATCCATCTGGCCGGATACTTTTGCACGCCACTGTAGGTATATCAGATTCTTGGGAGCGAAAATAGTAAAATAGTCGATAGTCTATTTAGTTAGAAACAGTTGAAACCTGAAACATTTTTGAATTAAGATTCAAAATGGTAAATGTGGAATAAAATTTTCTCCTAACTTCGAGTAAACTAACTTCACTACAATGACATTTTCATTTAACGTCTATATAATATTATTAATAATTTATTTCTTATAATTATTTCGAAATAATTTATTTCTTATTTTTTAATTTAATAAATTTAATAAACATCCACATGATAACGACCTCTCGTCAAATTTTCACAAAGAAAAATTTAATTATCCAAAAAAACCAATGTTTCGGGACACCTTATAGCTTAATAGATAAGGCAATATCACAACCTCGAGCCAAGACATATTTTCCCCCTGTAATGCCTGTAGATCCTTTTTTCTGGGACCCATGTACCATTGCTTCTCCTTTAATTCGCTCTCTTCCAGTATAATTTCCTCGCCGCGTTAGAGCTAATAACATAAAGTACTCGGTGCTTTTCGTACAGACGCTGATGCATCTCCGGCCATCCGGTTAACAGCGGGTAAGATCTTGGAGATATTGCCGACTCGATTATACGCGCGGGATGTTTCACAGCGAACAAAATAATAGCCGCGCTATATTATAAGAGCCGCCAAAGTATCTCGCTTCAAGTACGTATTGTTCGGTGAGAAATATAGCGAGAAAAAAAGAATATATATATATATATATTCCGGCGGAGAATAGCCGTGATGAATTCAATATAGTCGTCACGCCAGCCGTCCATTTAAAAAGTAACCTAAGTAGCCTAGTAGCTTTAATATTTTTTATTTTTAATATTAACACAAATCTAATTCTTTGTGCTTCAAAACAATTTTCAAAAATGAATCGAAAATTATGCAAATATTGTATTCTATACTGATATTATAAGTGATATAGCGTTGACAAAAGTTTTATTGTTCATAAAAATTCAAAAAACATTTGGAGTAAAGCAAGATTATCTGCACTTTCGTCTCTTTAGAAAAATTCATGCAGCTGTAACAAACAATTACAGTAATTCTGTATAAAATATAAGGGATTAATTTTTCACAATTTGATTCAAGTTTCTTTCGAAATAAACACCTCGAGTTTCTTCCATTTCCTTCTAGAAAAGTTGGTTATTACATTACTATTATTTTAGTACCGTTGGCAAATATCACATTCTAAAGAAAACTGAAACAGCCAGAAATAATTAGTACTACACTACCAGCAGAATTAATTTCAACGGCAGAAGTAATGAAGCTGGCCATAAAATGCAGCTGGCAGAAGAAAATGCATATTATATATATGCATTTAGAAATGTATACGGAAGATGATGCACAGAGAGGGAAGCTAATAAATCGCCCGTTTTATTTCCTTTTCCTTAGAAATTAATTTATTATTACCCTTTTCTTTAGGGATTAAGAGAGATTGTTACAAGCTCATCTTCATATTGATGCGAAACCCCCCGTATTTATAATTGAAATCTCGAAGCGTATTACCTTAAGCAAGAATAAGCGGATTGTTCACATATTGCGCGATATATACGCTCCATGCTACCTACGCAAAATCGTTGTCCACGAAGCCTACATTCCATATCGATTCGTGGACGGTGTCATGGAAAATGCCAGCATACCAATACCCGAATGCGATGGCGGGGGCGAAACGGAAGGATACGCAGACCGGCGTGCTAGGTGTGCAAATGCAAACTATGATGGAGAAATAACAAAGAGAGACAATTGAGCAGATGGATCGCACATACGACTTTATATTAATTATTGTCGATTATCATGCAGAAAAATAAAAGCTCCAAATTATCAAATTAAAAAGGAAGAACAAAAATCTTTATGCAGAATTTATTACATTAATATGTAACTAAAAAGCAATATTTCCCCGTAAGTAAACCGCGAATTAAAAGAAATAAGTTAAAGTATGGCTTTTTCGTGGAATGATTTATTTGCAGTTCTGAAAAACTTTCTATTTTTATTTACATCTGCATCGAAAACTAATTTGATATTGTTATTGAGAAAAAGCGAGAATATATATAAATAGCTAATTCGATATTGTTATTGAGAAAAAGAGAAAATATATTCTGAAGTAATGAAATTAATTTATGTAAATGTGCAGATGTAGACAATGATGTAAATATATCATATCCCCTGTATACACACATGTATACACACAGGAAACACATGTTGATGATAAACAGACTGAACAAAATTGGATGATGGAAATTCATAGTGGGCGTTTATTAGTGCGATCTAGCGTAAGTATACCTGGATGCCCCTGGGACGGACGGCCTTTTAGCGTAACGCGATCGCAACACCGTTCGAAATCTCAATTTTCCATACTGTTTCATTCACGGCGCGTTCTAATTATCCCCCCAGGCTGGCCGCGTGGTTTAAACATCGGATGCCATATACACGCACGCACGCACGCACGCACGCACGCACGCACGCACGCACATCGCCCAGCGACGTATGCGAGCGAAATGAGATAAGGTCGGGGCGCAAACGGCAAATTTCATGGGAAATTTGTGACATATCACAATAGCAGGCGTAATTACCGTCAGATATGACCGTTAACGCTTTATGAACCAGCAAAAGAGGTCAATGCCGTCACTGCAGATATTGGTGCGCCTCGCATGGCCGCATGCGGCCGAGGGGGACAACCGGAGGTGGCAGCGGAAGCGGGAGCGCATCGTATTGCAGAGACGTATTGCATTCGCGCCCGCCGATGGCACTGCTGATATTAATCACGATAATAAAACGCACCATCGATGTAACGATTGGTGCGATTACGCAATATCCCTGATCCCGGATGACTGCTGTGCGCAATTATCGAGATTCCCGAAAGCGATAACCGTGCGAATGATTACTTACGACCGCTTGCATTTTCGGCCGCGTACATTCACTCCCGAGTGCGTTAGGTAAGCGTTAAATCACATTACCGCGGGCTCGAATGTAAAATTCATGAGTATATACTTTCTAAATGAGACAGATCGTCGCGTCAAATTCTGTATGCCACGTTCGGTCGATTTATTACGCGAGATTGCGCATTCCGGAAGGCGATAGCACTCCCGGAAACGGATAATGCAAAGATCGGGCTAGCGTCCGGACTTACGTCCGCCAGAACTATTTGAAAACTACTCCGAACTGTCGGCTCAACTGAAAGTATGTGGCGGCGGGATTGTGCCCGCTGGGGAACCAGTACATTATTCATGGGGTAAGCATTACGAATCTCCGCTCGAGAATAATGCAAGGACGTCCACGGCGTGAGCGGTGTTATAAGATTAACGGGAAACTTATTGCGCTCAGCAAAAATGTATATCAGACCGCGAGAAATGTGTATCTATTTCTCTCAGGCCGCTTTCGCTCGCCGCGAGAGAAAATTTCACATCGCTAAATTCACACCATCCACGTACTTTTCCCGCCGACATAATCATTATACGTGTATTATAAAAACAATGGTTACGTGACACAATGCGTGTACGGAGCAGGAAGCGCGGAATTATATCATCCGACTACGCTAAGCGAAGTTATTTTAAACGCGATATAACCCGTATTCGCCTTCTGCTTCGTAATGTGAAGGAAAAGATTTTACAGTTAGGAACACGATTATCAAGAAAGCGTAGTTACTACTGAATAGGCATTACTTTTTAAAGATTTTCGCTCTTGGGTACCTCCTACGTCGTCAATTTCAAAGTTTCACGTCGCGAAACGCGAAAAGGAGGAACGAAGTTGGACCATTATTAAAATAGCGTTTTCAAATGTAAAGCACATTTGAACAAATATCTTCCGTGGCGAAACGAGGTAAAGCCGTATATTTCGTCGCACGATATTACGCTATATTTGTTTTGCCATTTCCCGCGGCAGTGCGACGCGCAATGTGTTTTGCTCGGGCGAACCGTAACGCGAACGTATCGATGCGCACTTTCTGTCTACCTGCAGTTACTATCGAGGTTGCCGTGTAATCTACGATACCTCGGTGTATACTTCACGAAATGCAGACCAAGAAAAATGTCGGCTATAGAGACGCTACGACTTTCTGTATCGTGGGACTGTTTCGCGAGATACTCACTTTGCGAGAATTGCCGCAATCATACTTGTTACAATATATGTTGCTACAAATGAAACACACCGTGCAAAACGTTCGATAAGATCTCCTGATGCTTGCCGTATTTACGTTGACAATCATAACTATTAGACGTTGACGCAAGATGATAAAAGCGTTACAAGATATATATTATAAACAGGCGACAGTTTGACATTTAAGATGGTATCAATTAGTATGGTAACAATGTCAGTTATAAGGTTCACGACAGGAAATATACGACAATTCATTAAATGTGCACAAAAAGATGCTGCAAAAATATCTACTATGTATAGTTTACTCTTTGGTGAGACACCAAGCAGCCTGGTGTTTTAGAACTTAATCAATATACATGCAGCGCGAACTAACAGCCCTCCAGGATTCTGAATAAGAGCAACTCTCAGTGAAGGCAAAGCGTGTACGTAAAGTAGATATCGACTATGTTCTACGTGCATCGCAGTTGTTTACGAAGAACCCTATAAAGAAAGGCAGAAGAGCCCATATACGTGCGAACAAAGAAAGAAGCACCCATAGAAGGAAACTACTCAAAGTGAAATGTTTCTCTCTGTTGCTGCAGAATTTCCGTCCGAAAATATCGTTCAGATCGACGTTACGCAGCAAGACAGAGATGAGAGAAGATTGCCAAAATCTTTCTCTTTCTTTCTGTCACAGAAGGAAAGGGAAAGATAGTGAGACGACGACATAACAATGTGTAACGAAGGGCGCACGAACGGTGGCTAAGTAGAATAAGAGAAATGAAGGAGATAGAGAAGACGTGAGCGAATGAAAGTGAAGAAACGGGCAAAAGGAAAAAGAACAGCGAAGAAGGAAGGAGATAACAAGAAAGAAAGAGATGGAGAAAGAAAGATCGGTAACCTCCGGGTCAGGTAACCCTGGATTGCCCATTTCCAGTTTACTGCTAATTCATTCAAATTGTATTTGTTCCCAAATATACATTCTATTCTCCGGGCTGCCTCTTTCCATCCATTCCCCTATACGTGTATATATAAGGTGTTCCAGGTTCCATGCAACTTCTTACATGTAAGGAGAATATGAAATAGATTTTCTCCAACATTGATGTTACTGATTGGTTAAACTGTATATTGATTGGAGAAACATTTCATTTAGTTTTATGAATAAATCTTGTTTCAACGTGATCTTAATCCAAATAAAAATTAACCGCGTAAGCGGTGTATAAAAACACTTAAAGATAACTAAGCGGTAGAAAACGTGGCATCCAATTAAAATTCTGTAAAGAAAAAATCATCACCAAGATAGTCACAAAATCTATGGATGGAAAAGGAGACATGAGAAACCTAGAATACCCCATATGTACGACGTTACTTGAACGTGCACGTTGGAATAGCGACGTGTGTAGCGTATTACGCGACAACGCATGTCTTGTTCTGTAACAAATTGCTGCTTCGTTGCACGTTTCGCAGAAACGAACGACGAATGGCTACGAGGACGAGAACAGAGGGATGGCGGCGGCAAAACCGTGAAGCGCGAAGAAACTTCACCAAAATTTTGAAAGTTACGAGGGTCTGCTTTCGTCTATCGCATAGAGAAAGGGATGTATTCTATTTCGACATCTGCGAGGATTCCATGTTCCGCGTATAAAATGACATTCATACCGAACAATCCATCAATATCAGCATATATAAAAATATGTAAAGAATAACAAATAAAATATAATATTATCAAAACACAATAACGATAATAGCTGCAATTACAGTAATAGAATCGATCAGAGATAGAGAGTATCAATATTAAAAAGGTAATAAAATCAAGGCAAATATTTAACGTCAGATTATATATTTGTAATTTTAGCTAAATGCGTGTGGTGTTCATTAAATTTGTAACTCTTCGTGGTAGTTGTAAAGTTGAATAATGTACAGATGCTGACAAATACACGTCAATAACCATGAGAGCTGTGTTTTGTAATAGTATACTCATTTGATACAAAAATAATTGCTAACGAGTTAGCTAAAGATCGATTCCCATTTTAATATTTCATGTCGGTAAAATTTTAATACTGATGTATTGTGCTATACAAGAATTGTCTTTGGAACATTTAAATACCAGTTTAATCCCGCTTACATTCCGTTATCTTTCATAACAGGAAAACATTAGCGAAGTCTTCACAAAATTAGCAAATTGCTGCCGTCACTCAACGTGTTAAAGCATGCCGCGGACGAATACGAAGCGAAACGATGAGCAAGGTAATCTCCTGGCAGGCAAATGCTTGTGTCACGAAGACGACATGCTGAATGACGCAAGTCTCGGGAGCATTTAGCGCTATGAATATTTCGGGAAGGCGCAGTTGTATTGTAAACGTCAAGAGATGCTTCCAACAGCAACGGAAGCTCATGGTTCGCGCATTTGATACACTGTTAGAGCCAAGTGATCATGTTCGCCGCACCTTACGAAGCGCAACAGCTGTTCGTCGATGATACATACACACGGTCGATCAAGGACCACTTGTAAGAAATTGCATAGCCGATGTGGACGGTCTGTAAGATCAGCGTGTACATTGATAATCGATAAATGATAAACTACATTTAAATTTTGTTTAATTTGCTTGAACGAATAGAAAATTATATGCCAGAAGGTAACATATGGTATAATTATACATACTATGTATGCATTTTATACACAAAAATATCTGACTGATAAGTAAAGAGGGATACACATGAGTGCTATGCGTAGACTTTTTCTCATATAAGTGTATATATACACGGAAAGAACGGTTTTGTTAAAGTATCTAAAAATTTAGTCAGATACAGATCAGAAAATAATTACGTTAGACCATCCAAAATAATTATGTAAGACGCTCAAGCTGTTTGCTAGGGTGTCAAAACTTTTTGCAGCATTGTCATTATGCTTGAGCGTCCAACATAATTATTCTGAATAGTCCAACATAATTATTTTCAAATCTGTATCTGGCTAAATATTTTTAGATACTTCAATAAAACCATTCTTTCCATGTATATATAAAACGAGAGATACATCAGTCTTACGTTAATATAGATAACACTAGTAAGTCAAGTTCGTCTCTTCTTCACCCCTCACAGTTCACCGCTTATCGCTTGCCAGTGTGCACGCGGTCTAAGATGAGCTTGTCAGCAGAGATGGGCTTTCGGAGTTGCACTCGAGCGGGTGTGGTTGTTGCTCGGGACTGGAACGTTAATCCCGGAAGAGACCCAAGATCGGCGAGCTTACCGCTTTCTTCGCTGTTCGTTGTCGCTTCGTGACGCGGATGCGGAGCGAGCTTCCGAAACGACCGTCGCTTCGCACAGGGAGAACGTCAATAGACGACCGACGAAAGAGAGACCGAGAGACGTTTCGTTAATTTCTACTGGGAAGGAAACTTTTCGGCGGCGGTGCGAGCGGAGCGAGCGAACCGATAAATTGTGCGAGAGCCCGGAATTGACGCGTATGAAAAGTGTAATTTAATCCAACGGGGCGGAAACTTCGTTCGTGAGGCTATTGGTAAGGGCTCAGCTATCGATAAGTTATGCGAACGAGGGTAAAAAAAGAACGAGGGTAAAGATACTACAGAATCTTATTTTACGTAGCCATTGTTACGGGCGATCAACAGCGAGATGAAGCTACGCTGGATTTGAATCAAAAATATGCACTTTAGTCAACGTACGGCGGAAAATGACAAATGGGATCCACTAGAAATTTCCGTGAGAAAAGAGCGATAATAATGCGACGAACTATATTCCCTCGTCAATTTATGCTTTCGCGATGAAAAACTCAATTTCAGTATTTTTAATAAATGAATTGCAAATTTGAGCATCATACATTCAGTACCCTCGCACGAATTTCTGTTATCATAAAGTCTAAGACAAACATAAACTAACTCAAAACTAACATCTGCACTATTCATCGATTTCGTTCTCTATTCTATCGTTTTCTACCTTGCAGCCATCCACTGCAACACAATGCGCACGCCTCATTGCTCTCGGCTTTTGTGCGAGTGATATTTATATTCGATCAACGAGTCTGTTTCGAGTAGATCCATCTAGTCCGTTTCTAAAGCATCTTAACGTCGCGGAGCGAAGAGGAAACGATCTTGCAGAATAATACACCACACGTCGAGAAAATACCGGCAGTCCTTACAGAGCCGGTTACAAATGAAACCTTCGAAATGGAAAAATCCGCGAGACCCGAGTGCTTTTCGTATCGTCGCCACGATCGATAGGAAGTCATCGAGATTCCGTTAGCATAACAATGCTCTCTCTTCGGGCACCGAGTGCCGCCAGTTCCTTTCGATGCGGGCGGCATCGAATCAATCAGAGGCACGTTCGACGTCGCCCGAGAGCCGGCCGCGAAACCGCGTGACAATCGATATTTCATCCCGATCACTAGCTCTTGCGGGGCACCAGCAACATAATATGGAGCTAGATTACACCAGCAGGCGTAACTACATTCTATAGTGAATAATAAAGATTGCAATGCCATTTGAATAGTTTACTTTAAAAGCTGTATCCAGTATCGAAAATGTTACTACAATCGAAACATTCCTACTCCATCAATTTATATATTATTCGCATTTTGATGAAACTCATTTTAAAACTGGATGTATTTATATATACACACCGCTTTCAAAAGAATCCATTCATTTAGTATCGACTGCATCAATAAGTTAGTAAGCTTGTAAGTCTAACAATTCGCTGTCCTTTTCTAGGTAACAGCTTGAATTATAATGTAAATAGAGAAAGAATATATATATATATATATATACATATATTAACATAAACTTATTTAACCTGAAAGGATGATGCAAATGCCTTAGTACCCAAGAAACTAAATAGTTAAATTTAGTTCTGATATTCAACCAAAGATAACTCATTGCATGATGATTAACTTTCTCGAAATTGGAAGACAGTTCCCTTCTGGAAACCTTTCTGTTGCGAACTTGCCGCGCCGCGTCGCGCCGGTGCAATTCTAAGCGCATCTTATGATACCAGTGCCGAACCCCCGAGAGACGTATGTATGCATGTAACTCGGTCTTGCGGCACTAGCGGAGAGTCGTAAAGACGTTTCCACTCGCAATAAGATTCAGTCGAGGGTCACGAAGGCGAAGGCTTGCAGAGCAGGAAAGGTAGCAGCACGTGGATAGGTTCGGGGTGTTGCCAAAGAGGAAACGAGAGAGGGACAAAGGAAGGGGAGAAGTCCCTGGACGCGGCAGCATGGGGTGTTCCGCGTGCTCTCTTACGGATTTATGGATTTCATTATTGTCGGCCCGCGGTTGGTTTCGGAGGCTGACTAGGGCAGCCTCAGGCTCCTGGATGGGGAGAGGGACGAAAGGGGGACAGGATAGAACGGGGGCGGCCAGCGACGCGAGAGGAGGGTGCGCGGGGCTGTCTAAACTTAAACTTGCCGCCCGTTTGCATTTTATGAGCAAGCAGCAAGTTCCTACGGGCCCGTAGGAATCCTGGCGGCGCCCAAAAGCGAAGCCCATACATTCATCCCCGCCGCGCTCGCTCGATCCCTCTCGCGCCACGAGCATTTTCCTACCTCGCGCCAACCGACCTCCGAGACCGCCGACGTATTCCCGCCGCCAGCTACTGGGAACCCGGTCAGACCGCCCATTACACCCGGGCGTGTAACCCGAATTACCTCTCTGTTCGGTTGCGCCTTCTCCGCCCGGCTATATCGCACGCCCGGCGCAGAATAATGACACCGGCGGATCTTAAGGGCTTACGAAGGGTTACCTGGTGGCGCGTTCCGGAATACGCGAGTCTTCGACCGACTTTTAGCTCTTGGAACACGATATGACAAACTGTGAGGTTATTCATATACATCCTTCATTTGTATCACGGTATCGCGATTGATTTAGAATTCTAACCGCATCACGAATTCCATACAGATTAGATGCATTTCGCTATCGACATCATTAACAAGCTACATCATGCGAAAAAGGTTCTTTGTACGTGACTAGTAATCTAACGTTATCGCTTTATTGTCACGAGATCATGAAAAATTGACGTGTTTCCTGCTGTTACTTCATATTGCAAGGAATTTCATTTCCGCGCCTGCCGCTAGATTCGCAATATCTTTCACTGTGGTTGGTAACACAGTTGCCGCTAATTAAAGCTCTGATAAGTTTTAAAGCAGAGTTTAGTAAAAACGAAGAAAGAGCAAAAAGAAAATTTAGAAAACTCAATTCATGTAAACAACTTGTATCAATTGGGTCATCGTTGCAACGCTATCTATTGAAGTATGTTATCTACAATACTGTGTTAACTCATCTCTTAGTTATAAGGGTATTTTACGTCTACATCATTGTCAATTACACTTGATATACTCCAATTACCTTTGACAATTCAAAAGATCCGTGAAGGGACCGTGAATTTAACCCTCTCACATATATGTTAATTGCACATGGATCGTATATCAAACTAGAGATACTTTTGCCAGAAAAGGAGAAGAGAAACTCGGTAGAATTCCATTATACAAATCAGAAGACGCAAAGATCCTCCCCTCCCTTCCCCTCTTTCTCTCTCTCTCTCTGTCTCTGTCTCTTACTGTCTCTCGCGAAATCCGAGAAATAATTTATATCCGGATACGCTGAAACACATCGCGCGATCACACATAGACCTCTCCATCTTAAGCTGAGAGGTAGTAGTAGTCTACTTTGCGAGACAATAATACGCGAGCAGGATTGAGCCGGGCATAGGTGTCGGAATATGCGAAGGAGGTAAGCCAGAGTGCACTGCTCAATAATTCAGCGTGCTATAGCGCCCAGCCTCTTCTCTTTCTCTCGCAGCTCGGCATGACGCGTTCATCTACTGCACGCGATTGCGTACGTCCGCATGTTTGAACGTGAAAAGAAGCATATTACGCGGAATATACCGGGTGTCTTGCACGAAGAAATTCTTAGGGACAAATTCTTTGTCAGATTCAGAGTCACCATATATATATATCATTTATTGAGTATTCTGTAGAATGCGAGATGCATATCGTATATTATATCGACTTGAATGAGAGGAAAATGTGTGTCGTATATAAAAATGTATTGCTATTGCTAAAAAAAGTGGAATCCCTCTATTATTTAACCAATGCTATTTATCCAAAACGTTAACATGCTCGAGCTCGAAACAATATTATTGATTGGTACACGAGCCAATTTAATCTGTGAAGTTTACAAGCTTTATAACAACACGTCTTTAAAGTACATCCAATATATATTGCGTGTTCAATTGAGAAAAGCTTTAGCAACAATGCGGTTCTTCAGAAAGGAATTAAAAAATGAATTCAAATTAATAAGATTTCTAAAATTATTAATTAATTATTGAATGATTATTCAAGAGATTTTATACTCTTGTTATTATTTAAAGTAAAACATGATACTTTAGGTACACCTAGGTGTATCCTTCGAAATTTGAAATCTATAGAATGATTCATGTGAGCGTACAAAATCACGTTACGCGCATCCATGTAGAAAGGATTTCAAGAGCTCTAGCGCGACATAATATCGCAAAAGCGCGGACGCAAAGCGCACGCGATTACGCGTGTGCGATGTCTCTCAAACCGCGCGCGAACGAACACGAATGAACAATTTGCTTCTGCGAGTAGAAGCGGCACCGTTCGCGCTCATCGAGGCAAGTTGTTCACTTGTGTTCGTTCGCGCTCGTTTGCATGGTCGAGATCCGGCTTAACGCATGACGACGATAACGGCGACGCCGACGTCGGGACACGCGACGTCTTGCATTCGTATCTGTCAAACCTTAGCTGCGGAACGCCGCCGAGAAGGGAGACAGCATTCGGCGATATTTTGTCGTCGACGTCATACCGTCTCGAGCGCGTCACATAAATAACCGGTTGGCTCGACCAAGACGGCTCCGATATGTGTTGCTCACCTACCTGAAACAAAGAAGAGAAGAGAATCTGAGAGACTCCGACTGGGATATATACGACCGCGGAGTCTATAAGTAACGCGACCAGCCGAGCGTGTTAAAGGACATAGACGAATCGGTATGCGTAACAGTGGCGCGTAGGATTTATGCGATTACGATAATGGTATAACGCCTGCGTGAAAGTCATGTGAGCAGGGTGCCCTTCTTCAATGGGGTATCCGACTACACGCGGATAACCGGATGCTTGAAATAATTGTAGATCCGAATCCCAAATTCGTCGAATCCGCGCGCGAAATTTGGGTAATTCTTTTACATCTGAATATCTGGATGTTATTTTGCTCTCGTCATTATCGAAAATGCAATCTTGGATATTATGAAAATGCTAAATAAATGGCAAATTCAATTGTTATTTTAATTTCGAGATTTCCCAAATATGTTAATTATCGCCAATAATCAACCACTTATGTATGCATAACAGATAGATTTAGTCGCAGCGAATCTTCAGGGCAGAGTCGCTCCGCTCAATATAAACTTCAACAAAAATTCCGAATTACGCTCGACCCATATTTGGAAGGTACGCGCTTGCAAGCGTAATTGCTGTCGAAAAACTTTTCGCGAGAAACGGCATTCTTTTTATTTAAATCGCCAACCGAGACCGCCTTCGTTCTCCTTTCGGAACGACCCGTCGAGTCTACTTCGACGCGCCGGTTTTCGAACCATCTCGATGAGAGCAACGGGAACTTTAACGGGCGAAATCCATTCGTGCTCGTGCCACACATAAATAAGAAAGTTGCAGGAGTTAAAACTCGAAGGAAGCAAGGGCCGCCATCCTCCCCGCAGGATTTATCACCTCGACGCTCGCGAAGGGTGGCGGCGTCGCGTTTTTCCTCTCGCCTGCCCTCGTTTTTGTTTATTACCGACCTGTCATGCAAGTTGCCGCGCTCGATTCCGAGTTAAACGCTGATTTACAAAACCAATAACGTCTGGAATTGACGAGATTTGAATTCGTCGCGCGACGATGGTAGTTAAATTCATACTAGAAAGAATGGAAGCTTAATTCAATTCGCGCAAATGTGCTTGACATAATTCGTAATCAAGAACAATCTTTGGCAGTTTTATCAACGACGTTATCATAATGTTTCGCCTACTTTGTCTCCCTAGGAATTATTTCTATCGTTGTATTTATTTTAATTATAATATTTTAAAATTATAATATAAAAAAATGGCATTAAGAGACTCACATACTACATATTATATATTTTAATAATTATCACCTCGACTATTTATAATTAATACAATAAACGGACATTCGCGGCTTTTCCAAGATATACATTTTTTATTTTCAATTATTGTTGCGATGCTGCAGTGAACACGCAAATCGAAATACGTATTACAATGTTAACATGAAAATACCTGACGAAATTAATAGAAGACACTGGAACCGAAGTGGCTAATTAAAATTCTAAATCCAGCGATTTTACCTTCCCATTTCCATATGCTGATTTATAAATGGAATTGCAGATTCATCTCGATATAACGAGCATCGATCCACATCGGCATGCAACACGAAAATAGATCTCGCGTACGTGCACGATACGAAAATACGACGACGTGCGAGTATTCGTCGCACGCGATCGATTGCGTACACCGCGCAAATTATGAAATCGGCAGATGGTACGTACACGGATATGTGTGTACATTCCCCATTTTAAGCTCAAATATTTGGTAATGAATATCGCGGCGTACGACGCCGATAGACGGCTCGAGGCGGACGCGAGATAGGTGAAGCGAGCTTTAATACTCCTGATTGAAAATCGGAGCCTAAATAGCCGTACTCGTCCATCCGATCTCGTCTCTCCGAGACGGGACTATCGGCCCGTGGCCCGTGGTGGGCAATCATGAACAGCGGATATTAGCTGGAGAAATATATCGCGGAATTTCGTGAAGTAAGTATGAGCGAGCGCCATCGCTCCTTTTTCCGGTTCCGCTCGTGGAATTTTCGCTCTTTCCTTCTTCCTTTTCCTCTTTCTTTTCCCGACGAACGATCGAGATGCTATAGCTGCACGATATGGACCACTGCTATCGCGCCACGGTATCGATCGTCGCACATACACAGCAAACAAGCATATTACTCCAGCGCCCAACAGCTCCCTTTTAATAGAAAGTAACGAGACAAGGAGTGTAAGAATGTTTGTAGATTAAATGTAAATTGACCCCCCGACCTTTTCCCCTGAATCGCCATTGTAACGTTGCACCGTTCTCATTTGCTTCGCCAAGGTGCCGCTCTCGGAGGCACGACGGTAAGATTTTAAGTTAATTTTTCAGAAGCACGGGGATAATTCAACGGTGAAAAGTCTCGTTTTATATCGCCTTGGAAAAAAGGAACTTTCATTTCCGTCTTACAACGGCCGTCGCTTAATGAAATCGGCCGTGTTCGCGCAGTTTAATTGTCCCGCTATAAATTTAACTCTTTACCGCATATCGGTCAAATTTATTCATTTGTATCTTTAATATTTATACATGGATATATATATATTTTTAATATTTATATAAACATACAAAGCTCTAAAATTTATTTAAAATAATATTCCTTTTAATATGATAGTTGGAAGGAAAAGCGTAGCTTTTGGGATGGCTTATTTCAACCAATATATCACTAATATACATATTAATATTATATTTTCATAATAACACAACATTAAAAATTAAAAGAAACATATCGATATGTTATTCTATCATACATCATCTACTTTCATTCCGGATATTCGTTTGCAATAGCTTTTACTAAAATACCGTTCAGAAAATTAAATGCCACATATTTTCCGCTTGTTAACGTACAACAGGTCAAAGGAGATTCAAGACAAGACAAATCATAGTAGAGTAGACAAAGAAGTGTGCGAATCTGTCGAATCATTTATCAGAGCGATCCAAAGCGACGCCCAGTTCGTCGGCGCGACGTATTCTCTCGTCGAACAATCAAGTCTCAAAGTGAAGGGTCCCGATCTTTGACTTCGACTCTGTTCTCTTAATTCCTTGTCAATTGTGCACGATCAAACGATCGCTGTACGCACGAAGAAGCCGCTCAGGTTCAACTCGCTCGGACGATTCGGATACTTCGGACGATTCAAAACGTGCCGCGAATATTTGGCCATCGAGGCGTGTCGTGCTGAAAATACTTCAACAGCGCTCTAAAGATCGCGATTGACTTTCATTCGATAAAACACTTATCGCTCTGATCTGCTTTTGCCTGTGACCATTCGTCGTAAATACTAGTCACTTCACGAATTTAATCTTTGGAAATTGATTGTACAATTTTACAATTTCTTCAGTTTTCATTTTATAACATTTATATATACCTAAAAGTTACAAAATATATATTAAAGTGATGTTCTAAAATCGAAAAATCGACTTCCCGATTTCTAAAAATTAACGATTGCAAAATCTGCAAAAAAGTATATGTCAATCAACCATATTGAGTGAGAGAGAGAGAGAGAGAGAGAGAGAGAGAGAGAGAGAAAATAAAATAAAATCGATTTTTCTATTACCATCAAGGGGTAGATATATAGTTCAAAAATCAAGAAAATTAATATATTTTTCGTTTTCTATTATTATCCACATAAGTATTTTTTGATAGGTTCATTTATTTTATATTAAAATTCTATCAAATTTATTTAAATACCTACAAATTTATTTATTTAGATACCTACAAATCTGCTAAATGTTAAACAATTCTCAATACAAGCTTTCCCGATCAAAATAAAATATCGTTAAAGATACTGAATACACCAAGGCCGAATTTACCCGCGCTTTTCATTCCGTTAATTAGCAGCTTATCGAATCGATATCGGGGGTGCAGCGCAAAAAGGCTGTGCATGAGCTCGACGGTACTCTCGATAATTTTTCCCTTTTTTTTTCATTCGTCGCTGCTGAGAGCGCGTCTATCGATGGATCGCCATGGAACGAAGTCGATAAGGATCACGATCCGGATAGACAAACGCGACGCGCGCGTTTGTTTATTTCTTCCTTCTTTTTTCTTTTTTTTTTTATTTCTTCCAGAGTTCATGGTAGAACGAGCAGCGAACAAATGGCCGAGTACGACTCTCGGGCAAAATTGGCAAGCGAATACTTCGCAACGAATGCAGATTTCGCGAACCATTTGTCAATCCAGCCATTGGGCCTGCCGTGATCCTGACCGGAGGGGACACTTTAATCGACAATCATTTACTATCCGGCCGTCCAGCGGTGCCCCTGCCCCGCGCTGCTCATTCTCCTCTTCGTCCTTCGTCCTCCGGCGCTTCCGCTCCGGGCATATCCCTCTGACAGTTTCTCTTTCTCTCCTCGCGCTCGCGTTCCCCTCTAACCCGCTCTTTCAACAGCAAAGGGTGCCGCGATTAAAACACCATCTGTTGATATTCCACCGTTGTCGCCCTCTCGTGCTTTCATCCCAACAGATTCAAATTTAATGCACGCTCGTCGCTCTATATGAGAAGACGTCTTTTTCACGGACATAATACGTCGCGCAATCATTTGCCGAGAGGAAAAAACCGGACGTACGGAAAGATTAATCTGCGATCGATGGCAGCGAAAACGAGTAACAAGGCACGAACGTCAAAACTAACAATCATCTTGCAAACTTAATTCTTTAATTACTCATAATATATAAAGTGATTATATACTGACAAAGATTTATTAAAAGTCACACATTATTAATAATTCCCCAATCTTGAAATACCTACTTGTAAAAATTAGATGTTAATAAATATTAAAACAACCGTCGTGCTTTTCGATTTCCGTACGAGATTATCGGAATACCTTCTATGTATAACGCTGCAATCTACGTGTAATTTTTCTGGATCCTTAAGAATTCCGAAGGAAATCTCTCTCTTGAAATTGATGGACGCCAAGCAATCGTGCGCTGATTCTTTAGCGACTTCTTCCTGCTTCTTCACGATTCATGATAGATACTCGCTGAATTTACGAAAGCACTTTCCGAGCGACTTATCGATAGTGATGTGGAGAGATACGTTCCGCCCGTGAGTTCGCGTTCCGACATGTATTTTCGCGAAGGACGGTGTACCGAGCAGATGGAGTTAATTCGCGTGCGAGAGAGTAAAGCTTGTCGGAGACGCGCGTTTCGATTTGCGATCAGTTCGTTACTTCGGAACGGACGGGTGCAGGATCTGCACTCGCGCGCGACGGGAAAGCATCGGGGACGAGCCATCCGCGTAATTTTGTTTGCTCGTGCCGCTCTCATCGGCCCTTTGTTCGCTCCTGCATCGCGCGTCTCGTTTCATTACATCGATCCCCGGGATCGATACTCGGCCGGCGACGCGGTAGCGAGACGAAGCGCAAGCCCACGTGGAGCAGGATCTATTAACGCTCGCCTGTGTTACGAGGTTGCGAAGAAAAACCGGGGAGATTTAATTCGATACCGGATGTGCCGGCGAACGCGTAACACCGGCTAAAAATTGTGTCGCGCCGCGCAGAGAATAGTTCGTTATCCAGCCGAGAAGGACGGGGCCGTTGATGCGACTTTTTGTTTGCTCGCCCCGATCTATCATCTGCTTTATACGGCTCCATCGACCGATAGAGAAGAGAAGAACGAATTGGGACACGGTGACAGGCGAATACGTTCGCCGCGTATCGCGTGGGCCGCGAACCATTTAACCCTCGAATATGTGGGCGGAAACGGTATTGTGCGTAATCTCGCGAAGATAGCTATGCTCTAGCATTACAAATCGATTTGGCATTTATAATGCTGTATTATATATAGGTGAAGCTCAAGTAAGAACTCGCAAATTCACTCGTAGTAGAACTAAAGTTTAAAGAACTAACATTTCACTTCTGATTTTTCGAGAGATGCGAAAAATATATTTAAAACACGCTTTTATGCATACTTTGCGCATTTTAAAAGTCCCGAGTATTATAAGATATCAGTACATACTTTTCACGATCTTCCATATCTAGAAAAATAAAACATATCTAGAAGTGAATTCCGTTCTTTGCTAATCGGTTCCATTCCTTCAATTTATCCATGTTAACGAACTTATGGAGAGTGGTATATAAATTTGTTTCGAGGAAGCGTGAACCCGCGAAAAATTTAATTCCGCAATAAGCTCACGGTACCGCGAATTTCGGGAAAAATTTCGAACGTAATCGGTTCGTCCTCTTGTCGGACCGTCTGTATAGTCCGGTCGTTCCGATTTACGATTGATACCAGTGTCGCCGACGTGCGCAACGTGGAAAGACCGGCCATGTCTGGCAATATGTATACGCCTAGCCAGGCGTCTCTTTCCCACGCGGGTGAATCGCCGAGCAGAAGCGTGGACGGCGGAGAGCGAGTTAATTTGTTCACGGTAATAGTACATATTCGGTACGTACCGGGCAAATGAACTCCATACCGCGACGCTACGCCGAAAGATAAATGTGTCGACGGGGAGAAGCTTGTCATTCGATAACAAATGTCAGTTGCGGAGCCGCGCCTGTGTGCCGTCGCCCGTTCCGTATTTATCGCAACGAATGGTTGCAGGTGCGCGTCATTTTTTTTCCAAAGGCAGTGTACCGCGGTCATTTTCGAAAATGTAGTAGAATCGAGAGCAACATTACCATGCGTTAAATTTCCGCATGAATCCTTCGGGATTTAAATGAGAAAATAACAAATGAAAATGAAAATTTATTTTTTGATAATATCAACAAAGAAAGAAAAGAAATAGATAGGTAGAGAGAGAGAGAGAGAGAGAGAAAATTATTTTGCATTTTCAAATTTTAGAAGAATCTATTCAAGCAAACGACAGGAGTTATTAGCGAGGGAAGAAAACAACGGCAGGTAATTTCAAGCGTATAATTAGATAACACGATCGCATCGAGGAGAGTCGATACGTGCGGCGCGTTCTGTTCCATCGAAGTTTTTCACGCCGTCAATCAGCCTCCGGGAGAAACTCATCGCGGAGGAGCCGCACGGATAATAACGTCTTCCCGGGAGACCAACCAGTAATAACCGAGTGGCGGCTGGAGATTGGGGGTTGGCGATGGTCGAGGAGTCGAATTAGAGAGAAGGGTAGAAGGAGGTGGTGGCTGTGCGCGCGCGAAGGAGCCACCAAGTGGAAAGCGAGTCTTCCGAGAGGGCCCATCCTATCTCCTTACCCCTTTTCCGCGGTCGCAAAAGAGGAAGGAAGGAAGAGAGTGAGGAATAACATTCATTATTCTCCGGAGCTTTCGGTAATTCGTGATCGGGGCGGCAGATCCCGCTCTTAGACCTCCACCCTAAATTACCGAACGGCGTTACATACGGGACTGGAGAGTCTACGTTTTTTCTCTAATGTAATTTTAACGACTTAAATTTCGAGTGGCTGCGAGAGAAATAGGTTCGCCGTGACCTGGGAGAAGAAGCCGACGGAGGCCACGGGATGCCGGGAGAGCGAGAAGCGAACAAAGAGAAAGAGCTTTATCCAAAACTTGAGCGCCATCATCAAAGGGTTCCGTGTTGGAAGGACGAGAAAGTCCCGTTGTTTGCGGCACAGACAACCACATATTGCCTCTGAAAACTACCACCCTACTGGCACGTTTTTAATAACGCCCTTACGTGACTCTACCTCTCGGCACTCCTTCGACTTTCCCTCCGATATACCGCCCAACCAATTCCACTTTACGATTTACATATTTTCGTGCGCGTTCGAGGTTGCGTACACAAATATGCCTGCGATCATTACCACACATTTGAAACAGTAAAAGATCAAATACTATTCATGTGTAATAGTAGTTCTTAATTTTTATCTTGCTCAATACGTAAGACTTATTTTATAACATTTAAATTATAAAACTTATTATTATAAATATTATTAGAAAAAAATTCTATTTAATTTTTCGAAATAATATGTCATATCATTCGTAATAATATGTAATAGAGAGAATCTGGTAATATATTAGAGGTGTACGAATAGTTCGAATTCGAATCGAATCAAATCGAATCACAGTAGATTCGATTCGTTTCGTTTTCGAATCTAAAAGATTCGAATTCGAATAGTTCGAGAATTTCGAATCATCAATGGTTCGATTTCGAATCGATCGCCTATTTTGATTGCTTCATTTATATCTTCCGCGCGACCAATCTTGTATCAGCGCATAATAAAGAAGCAGGAAAATTTGTTATGTAAATCCGGGAAATTTTGATTCGAATTCGATTCGTATTCGAATCGAAGAGGTTCGATTCGATTCGATTCAACGTGAAAATTTCAGATTCGATTCGATTCGATTTCGAACATATTATCAAAGATTCGATTCGATTCGATTCGACTTGCAAATACTTGATTCGCACACCTCTAATATATATATATATATATATATATATATATATATTAATCTTAAGCATTTGATAGCTTAAGATGTAGATTAAACATAAGACACATATAAATGTACCTACTTCATTCTATTTACATTTTCAAGACAGAGAAAAACCGAATCTTTAAGACAACTAGTAAAAAGAAATGTAGCCACCTTGTTTTTTAATAAAGTCGGACTCGACCTCGTCGTCTCTGGTTTCGGTAGGATTCAAGCTTCTTTGCAATATTATGCAATAACTATACTACGTACACACTGTGCACTTTGTAAAACGTTCGCAGGATAACGCGAGACGTTTAAAGCGAGCTCTGTCGTATTCGCAGTGTTGTATCGTCCGTATAAGCGCATTCGATAATATTGCGGTCGCGTTTTAACCCCATATATTCGTTCGTCCGAAACGGTATCTAACCCCGAATGGCGTAAAATCGCGGACATAAAAATTCAACGACGGCGTAACGGCCGGAGCGTCTAAATCCGCGCCGGAAAATACGGCGGTTACGATTAGATTATCGTAACTTAGGCTGTTATCGCGCGGGTTATCGCAAAAATTCGGCGGCGCCCGGCGCGAAACAGCCCTAATTCGCGAATGTATACGCGCCCCGCATAAAACCGCGGTCCCGTAATAACATGCGAGCCAAAAGTGTATATCGGCGCGACGGCTAAACGGGGTTTATATACCATGCACAAAGGTTATCCCGCTCGAGCCCTCCCTATGTAACCCATCACCTCCCGCCCCGCGCTCCGCATTTTTAATTAAAAATCTGAAAAAGCCCGCGCAACAAAACGATGCGGTCGGAAAATAAGCGGATATCAAAAAAGATTCCGCATTTCCTTTTTGATGCCGAGCACGCAGTGTCATATTGCGAACCACTGTAGACCGCTGAGCCTCGCTATTATCCTTCTTGTTTCTAGATGAATTTTCTAGACGAAGCGTTTGCGCTCGTCGTTTGCTAAGAAGACGCAAAGGTCTTCGGTTCGCAGTAGTTACGACACGCATTACACAGACACGTTTCAATGTTTTCGAGCTAATAATCCTGATCCTTTCCTATTTGTGTTTACTTTGAAAATAGTGCAACCCTCTCGAAATTTCAAATATATGTGATTACTGAATTTTTTATTGACATTAGAAATTACCAACTTAATATGTATCAAAAGTCATGAATATGATAGTACCATACCTTAACAATATTAATTATAAAATAATTAATTACTAATAAAAAATTATTAATTTCTTTAAAAAGTATAGAATTTCTATATTAAATTTTGCAAAAATGAAAAACAATGTAAATATAATTGCAAACTGCAATCTTTTAATAATTAATTAATAGCGGTATCAATTAAAAAATAAATTTTTAAAATAAATTCTCTTCCTTTATATATAAGAACGTTTTCAGTGGACTTAGTCTCAACTTCACAACAACACTATAATAAGATAACAACGGAAGCACCTTTGAATCGAGTTTGCAAGCTTCTTAATGCGCGAAAAATTCACACGAAATATCTTTTTAATAGTTCGGCTCTCGTATATTCGAGCCACAATGGCTCGCCCGTGACACCCAGCTCTTCCCTCCTCGTTGTCTCCTTCTTTCGCGCTTGTCCTTCGCGTTTTTCCCTCCTTACGACGCTATCTCCTCGAAACTCGTAAAAGACCCATTCGTTTGACTTACGTCGTAGCTCGTTTGTTATTACAGCGCTCGTTACAGAGTCAATTCTGGCACTCGTATTCGCGTGTACGACCCTTTATGACCATGTCGGTGAAATACACGACGAAGGACAGAAGGGATCAGAGAGAGGCTGACAGGATCTGAGACACGGGAGAGGATCGTAGAGCTGTCCTGCCGCCGTTAAGACTTCCTTTCGAAGGCACATTCGAGCGGAGATATATATTTGTTGTATCGCCACGGACGCTTGCGTAATGTCCCGTTCGTAGCTACGCGGAAAATTAGCTATGTCTTGGCGGACCTTGGTTTTATGACTCCCCGGGAGATTTTTACGTCGCGAGCGACATAGCCTCCGTTGCTTTAAGAGACAGCGAAGATAATGCTGGAAAAACGCGTAACGCGGATTATTACCCCGTGTCATAATGCGACAGATAGTGACGTGACTTAGCAACGTAATTAATATAATGCGAATTTTTTTGTATAAAATAATATAATATTACGCAACGTCAGAAAGCAATGTCATTAATGCGAATATTATTCGTTGTACGTAATTGCTGAAACTTTAGAACCCTCGATTTCCCCGCGTTAAGCACTGAAAATATCAGTGTGCGGAAGGAACAGGATTAAAAAAAAACGGTCGAACGAGCACGCGGGATTTAAAAGGCTTTTGCATGGCTGGAGAAAAAAAACAGGGCTTAAAAATGGATTCCCTCCGAGACGGAGTGAAATCATCTGAGCGCGTCTCCGCGAAAAGAGCGTTCACCGACAGTTCTGTGAACGAAGCAGAGATATTTCCCGTATGACATAATATCCATTATGGTCCGTACAATGGAGCGAACGCGACGCTTAATATACCGGGAATGCGCGTTACAATTACCATTGTACGCTAGAAAGTAATTAGTTCATTGTACCAATAAATCGTTTGCCTCACCGTCGACATATGTCCCATATAGTAATAATTAATGAGCGCGACAATGAGCTGATCCTGCTATATATATATATAGCGTTGGAATCTATATCATTGGAATTTATATTGTTTCATTGAGGACACATAAAATTGTCAGAATATATAAACAGAAATCAAAAATAATGCGCGTAAGTCAATAAAATACATTAATCCGCTTACTACAAAGTATTTCTTCATTAGCAGTATAATGACAATATAGACTTACATCATAATGCCTTTTTTTCTGTTTTATGTCTTAAAATGCAACTTGCATAAATCATGCAAAAATCAATGCCGAATAATTTTATAACTATTATTGAATTTTTCTAAATTTTTTTACGGCATCAAAAACTTAATAATTAATGCAACCTAACAAATTTAATAAGAAGCATAGAATCTAAATTTACGAGCAATTAACAGTTAAAAAATCTTAAGTCCGACAAAAAATTATTTCATAAACGTCACTGCCCGAAAAATTATTGCTCCAGGCCAGAGCTTTTTAATAGACCTCATCGACGACTGATTTTTCATCCTAATTTCTGGCAACAAAGTCGTGAAACAAATGACACACAAATGTTCCCGAAACTCCGAAAGATTCCAAGCGGAAGAAAGTAAAGAAACGGCAAAATAGAAAAGAGTAAGAAGAAAGATAAGGTTGAGGGAAAAGAAAGAAAAAGTCAAGGGCCGAGGACGACACATTGACGAGACTCGAGGAGATAGTTTTCCTTTGTCGTGACTCTCGCCACACACTTCAGAGGACCCTCGCGGCCGGAAATAAATTACCACTCGAAATCTCCGAAAGCCTTTTACGCGGGGCCCCAAGATCGAGTAGTCGCGAGGAACAATTTTATTGTATTTCTAAGCCGGTACCGAGGCAGAGACTGGGTGCCGGACGGACCGGAAGAGGAATAGAGCGCAGAGCGCAGCCGGAGAGTTCTCGAGTGCGCTGACGATATAAGCTTATGTCGAAGGGAACGAACGGAAGAAAGGCGGTGCTAATACGATCGTTGCGGTCGCGTCCGATGACGCGTGCTAGAGAAAACAAGCGGAAAATAGCGAAGAAGAGCAGAAGAGCGGAGCGAAGCAAAAGAGCAGAGAGCCAGAGCCATCGTTAACTCCTAAAGGGACAGTGACCCTTCAAGACGGCAGTTTTTTTCAAAAATGGATAAAAATGTCTTGATTCAGTTTGTGCTTTCTACCTCTTTCTGTTTTCCTTTAGCACTAATAAAATTTTTATTAAGACATTAGAGAGACTGAAGAATTATTATTATAAAATTGTTTTTCTTACATATAGTAACATTGATTTATCCGCTATTAAAAAGAATATTTTTCGTTTGAGTTGTATCAGATCATTATTTTATTTCATTATTTTCGCGTTTTAGAATTATATTTGTAATCTTTACACGGAAAGAACGGTTTTGCTGAAGTATCTAAAAATTTTAGTCAGATACAGATCAGAAAATAATTATGTTGGACCATCCAAAATAATTATGTAGGACGCTCAAGCTGTTTGTTAGAATGTCAAAACTTTTTGCACCATTGTCATTATGCTTGAGCGTCCTACATAATTATTTTGGAAGGTTCAACATAATTATTTTCTAATCTGTATCTGGCTAAATTTTTAAATACTTCAGTAAAACTGTTCTTTCCGTGTATGTTTGTACTAAAGCGTGTACATATATTGTGTTCAATAAGTGATAAATATATAAATGACAAAAAGTCTCCTTTAACAATAATCTGAAATAAACAGTCCAATATAAGAAACAATTATGTTTCTCTGTCATTTCTAACTTTATATCGCTCTCTTAAATTTCCGTTAGTCCGAGGTTTTATTTTTGGCATATCGCGGGGAAAGTCCATAATATACGAAGTATACAGTTCGTACAAAACGATTTGGAGATATGAATTCTCGTAAGCTCTCCCCGCTGGACACATTGCACACTGTAAACGCAACTCGTCGACGAACAGCGAACTTAATACGATTGCGGCAAACCGGGGTGCGGTCGGTGACAAGCGGATAGAAAGAAAGAACGGATGAAGGAAAGCTAGCGGAAGCGAGTCGGCGGAATGAAGGCAGGGAGAGAGGGCCAGAAAAAAGGAAGGAGTAAAATTGTACGTCGTGCGGCGCAGGAAAGGGAGATCCAGCCGCGTTTCCATTACTTCATTTCCGAGGCTGAAAGCCGCAGGACAATGGGGCGCCCTCGAAAGGTTGACACGACCGAGAGCCACGGGATATCCCGATCGTTCCGAATACCGACGGTAAAAAGGAGACGAGCCGATCGATAGACGGATGTGGCGCTTCTGCGAAAATTACTCGACCCGCCGGTAATACCAATCGATCGATTACATTTCATTAATCCGCTCGGCCTTAAATTATTTCCGACGCTTGAATAAAACTGTGAAGATGAAATCCGTTTAAACTATTAGCCAGTAAATGGAAACTCGAAAAATATAGGAAGCGTATTCGGAGTGTGATCAAAGTCAAATACGATTCGCTGTTTCAATTCTCTTAATTAATAGTACAATTATAGAGTTAAATAAAAAATTGGTATTAAAAACTATCAAATAGTAATAATTCAGGCGGACACACAAAACTTATTCCTATCTTTTTCCAACCCTCATGCTGTAATTTTACGATTTTATAATATATTATATAATATGTATATATAATATTATATTCTTCTCATATATACGTATGTGCAAATCTTCTACAATTACTTGAAATTTTAATTTTATTAATATGAATTCGTAATAATTCACCAAAACATTTCAAGAGCTCTATTTCAAAACACTTCAGATTATATTTCATCGAAATGCAGAATTCTCAGCTCTGTACAGTTTATTTACAATCGAATTGTGCTTGAAAGCGATACGAATAGAAATGCATTAAAATACAACATACGTAATACAACTCACACAATACCATAAATTGCAACGCGCGTTTCCTCCATGTCCGAGAGTAATAGAGAATGTATCGAAAAATCGTTTACCACTCTCGTTTGCCACGAGAGTGTTTTCCACGCGACATGCGTCATTACGGTGTTTATTATGCATTTATTTCTCGGCGCGAGCTCGCTTATGCTCCAGAATTACCATGTCATGACGCGGCAATTGCGTCCGATGATATCTTCGCATTCGATTGTTACTAACTCGCAAAGTGTTTACCACACATAACTGCAGAAATGCAAGCTAAAGTTGACCGGTATAATGGGCGCGTTTAATAACAAATAAACCTTCATTGCGCCCTAATTAGCATTGCTGATGTACGGCCGCTGTTACGCTAGATTGATCAGTTTAGTAGTTCGATTAATAGTACGGGTAACATCGACAAGTATTAATTACGAAGCAGTAAACATTTAATGTTCTGTACATGAAACAATTTTTCTATTTATGCTGTATTGATAAAATGCGAAAAAATCATCCTAATTTAATATGAAGAGTACAATATTTTACATTAATTATCCAAAATACCTTATTTCATACGGCACTATGAATTCAATATTGTATTCTGGAATCTCATCATTAAAAAAATGTACAATATTTTTTACTTCTTCCAACATTATCACATTCCAACATTTCTGCTAATTCAAACATAGTTTGAAAATAAAATGTGATATAACGGAAATGGTTTTACCAAATTAAATGACCGGCAATAAAAATGCATCGGAATGTCATCGCTAATATTAGCTGTCGTCCGACGCAATTTTTATTACTTACGACTTTGGGGAAAATCGAGTTCCGCGATCCTTAAGAGATTCAGCGATGCCCCGGTGTAAAAGGACGAAGCCATCCTTACACCGGGCACAGTATATCATTCCGGAAGTGAAAAATGTTCCGCTTCTATCCAATTCTCCCTACTTCGCAGCTCGCGATAAGAGTATTACCCGATGATATATCGTGGCGCGTGTTTACGAGGATATTAAAATTGTTTAATAAAGACGAATAACGTATGGACAGCAATTAATTGTGCATCAACAAATAATAATGGCAATCCGAGAATTTGGATGTGTAATTTTATTTATATAGCGTTAAACGAACGTACATCGTCCAGTTTGCTTTATTCATTAGATAGTAACATTGCAATACATCAGAATAGAACTTCGCGCTGATATTTGAATCTTTTAGTAAAAACGGAATAAATTATTCTCAACACGTCACAAGAACAAAACAACAAAAGCGTTAAGTGCTAGGTGCTCGTATATTTGTTAACTTTTACTGAAATATTCATAACGTTGAGTAAGCATATTTCAACGTTCAAGCTTTAATTTACTTTAGGATGTAAATTTTTTCAGAATCTCAATGCTGCTTTCATTGTGCGTGAATTTTTTTATGTCGATATTGATATTTAAATCGATTTAATTAAAACACAAGCTTCTACCAAATAGTTTGAAATAATGAAAATAACTGCTATACACAGAAAAAAAAGAAAAATAATTTTTTAATTAAATTGAAAATAATACATATACCCCTTATACCAAAACCATGAATGTTTCATGTATATGAATGTCACATTCATGGTTTTGGCATAAAAGGGACGATATAATAAATTTTTGCTTTTTATATTTTTGAAAGTACTTTTCGGCTGACACATTTGTTAAGAATGTTTTTTCAGAGAGTCAAATAATGATATTTCAAATCGTGAAATCTGAAAGTACTTTGGTGTTACTGCAGTTTACATAAAAATCTGGTTATATATATATTATCTTACATATACGTCACTAAGCGGAAAAAATATTTCGTCGTACATTAAAGTCCGGCGTTAACGGCCGCATTTTTTTCTCTTGCAAAATAATTCTGTCCCTATCGACGGAACGAAAGCTTGTGATGCAACGGTGTGTCCTTAAAGAGAAAATCACGGGGGAAACATACTAAGAATGCCGGTACCAGCAAAAGCACTATCCTGCGGAATTTTCAAACTGGATAAGTTACGCTACGACCGCCGTGACCGGTATTTCACGTACCGCTGCGAAAAAGCGTCCAATGCGATTTTGTCATTATTTTATTCCGCTCAATGGCCCCTGGAATATCTCGATGGTCCTGGGGAACACACGAGATGCTCTCTGCGGTGCGGGGGAAAGGAGAGGGGAGGAAGCAAATAACCGTACGTTTACTTATCACTCGATCTCGCATTAACCTTGCTCGGCCACGAATGCGCATTCCACCACCGCGAAAATAGAATGGAGCGAAAGAATTCGCGCGACGCACATCGCGAAGATTTATTCCCAACGAGATATACTTGACCTGATTAATTCAAGTAATCACAATGTGAATTTTTATGTGTGTGCATCGAATTTAATTTGATTACGATGAGTAAAATTAAGTTTGCAAATGTTTTCTATTATCAGGACTCTATTTCAATTCGATAAACACATTATTTTTAAGAATTATAAACGGCATTTGACGATTATATAATGTCTTAGTTTTATTTTGACCGGCAGAGTCTCTCGTCGAATCAGCGTAAACCGCGTATAATCCATTTAATCTTCATTCAATCTAGCGAAACGTCGTTGGTACTTCGAGAATTCTCAGGAGCGATGAAGTCGGGAGGGATATTGCGCGATTGGATATCAGAAATGTCGAAATCGAGAGAGGTATCGGCAAAGCGCCGGCTGCAATTTCATCATTATTTCATTCCACTCGATGGCATTCGAACGTCTCGATAGCGCCGGCAACGCGAAGTGTTTTCTTACCGCGGAAAGAAGAATAACCGCGTGTTTGCACAACTTTGACTTCGTTCGATCTTGATCTCGCATCGCGCGCGCGAAAAAACTTTTCCCCCGGCACTCGCTTCTCTCCGTAAAATCGCCCACCGCATTCGCTCGCACGATTTTTCGTGGAATATTAATTTCCCGAGATATCTCGCGGCGGAATGCTTCAAGTTGCTGCGGAGATAACCCCGAAGCGAACGGGCAAAAGACTCGGTTACACTCCCAGATAGGTAACAGAATGCGCCCGGAGCGGGTGGGGGAGGGAGAGGAGGGGAGGGAAACAGCAGAATAAAAAGGGTGAGTGCCCCGAACTATGTAGTCTTTAAATGTTGGAAAAGCGCGGAACTGTTTTAAAAACTGGGAAAAAGTTTCGTTCTCCCGGCGCCTTAAACTCTTGCCGCAGAAGTTCCCTGCACCTGGACCCCTTACAAGGAAACTTTCTTATTGAAAACTATTTGTTTGCTTTGGCCGATCCGCGACATGCCGAAGTCGTAAACGAAAAATAATGCGATCTAACAATCTTCGGGATAATGAGCACCACGCGTCGGCCGTGGCGAGGCTTGGACGATTGAAACTTTTGCTCGAAATCGTCTTCTACACGAGAGAGGATATGTCGTCGAAATTAGATAACAATAGCAATGTCATATTGTCGCAAGCAATATCTTACAGCTAATTTCATTACTTTATACGAACTCGTCCGAAGTATGCAACTCACGTTTATCGCGGTTTCAAAACTAACAACTGAGTTGAGATGCACATTACTTCGTA
Source organism: Aphaenogaster floridana (assembly GCA_003063835.1). Taxonomy (NCBI): domain Eukaryota; kingdom Metazoa; phylum Arthropoda; class Insecta; order Hymenoptera; family Formicidae; genus Aphaenogaster; species Aphaenogaster floridana. The sequence goes on along the minus strand of NJRP01000043.1, from coordinate 247,019 downwards.
ATAATGTGGCACAAATAACGAAGTTAATTTTGCATGCTGAGTCATTAAAATCCGGCAAACAGTCGAGCACACTTCAAAAGCGGACGGTACTATGTAATTGGGAAAAATTAAAAAACAAAGCAGCAACCACTTTAGCAGAACTAACAATCGCACGTATGCTGCACTTGTCGGACGGAATGGGAGATGTTCCCGGTTGACGAAGAAATTATTTGGAACGTTTATTTAACGACGATAGTCTTTAGCCTACTAACACGCAAGAATAATAAAATATCGTTTACATAAGAATTAGTACCGTCGTAATACAGTTGCAATCACAATTTAATAAGTCGGTTTTGAAATTTAATTTGATATTTATTACGTCATATTTGCAATTGCAATTTAATTAAAAAATTTTAATTTACACTTGGGTAATAATAAATTAATTTATATTAATAGTTTCTCAATTCAAATGAAGTTAAATTTTATTATACAAAATAGATTAATAATTCTGATAGGTTAATAATTCTTTTTGAACAGAGAGTTTAATCAACTATTTAAATTGTTATTATGAGAGGTAATTAAATAATTCGCATGTAATAGTTAAATTTTGCTATTAGTAACATTTATTTACAAAGGAAATTTTTTCATAAATTAGGATTAAGTAACAATATTTCTATTCCAAGACGCTTTCTTAATCAGACGGAATTAATCATTAGTTTAGAAGACTAATGAATTCACAAAACGAAGCGTTAAATATTTGCAGTAACAGCTTATGCAATGTATTGCACAAAATATTAAGATTAATTTTAGTAATCATAATTTTTTAACAATAATTTTTAAACTATATCCATATATGTACTGCACATATTCTATTAGAAAATAAAATATAAACCTCAAACAGAATTATTAGACAGTATCAATTTTTTTTTAATATTTATTTACAAACAAACTTTTCTATATTTGTAATGATATTTACAAATTCTATATGTAAATATATATTTTAAAATATTATGCTGTAATACACATATTATGTGTATAAACATTGCAATATAAAGATATGAAATCTTATATGAACAATACTTAACACAAACAAAGAAAATTTTTCCTAAGCTACGAAATTCTGCGTGTTTACGTTCGATCGCGATCAAACGGTGGGCAATTTACGGTCAACATCGCTCGACAGTGCCTAGCGGAAATTCATTTCGCCCTATAGGGACGACGCCGATAAAATATAAAATACACGAAAAGCGAGGATCAATGTAGATAATGGAATGCCAAGCGGAGCGCGTTAAGCACGGACACAAATTGGTGCGTCGCACGCGCAACAGGGCTTTCGGCAGTAAAATATTATGTCATAAATATTTCGAACTCGGATTAATGTAATCACCAAAATACCAGTCGCCGTGCGGTGCGTAGTAAGTATACAGGGTCTCCCAGATTTATCGCGACTATAACTTCTCCAACCGCGGATTCTTCGATGCGTCTGAAGTGGAACTTTTTGTTAGCAGAAAATTTCACGAGATACCGTAATTCTTAATACACGGTACACGGAATTCTTAATGTAAATTAAATATTTCGAGAAATATCATTCAAATCAAAATATAACAATTTTATTTGAATTGCACATCTACATCGTACAGCGTTGTACGCTATTGAAGCAAATATTAAAACCGTATGCCAGTCTCATCTTAAAAGCCACAGTTATTTAATTTATTGTAAAATAAATGGATGCACACTGAATATTTTATTTCATTTCGTGCATTTAAAATTAATTTCAATAAATAAACTGTTACTGCAAATATTTAACGCTTCGTTTTGTGAATTCGTTAATGTCTTCTAAACTATAATGATTAATTCCGTCTGATTAACAAAGCGTCTTGGAAATCTTGGAATAGATATATTGTTACTTAATCCTAATTTACAAGAAAATTTCCTTTGTAAATAAATGTTACTAATAGCAAAATTTGACTATTACATGCAAATTATTTAATTATCTCTCATAATAACAATTTAAATGGTTGATTAAACTCTCTGTTCAAAAAGTATTATTAACCTATTAGAATTATTAATCTATTTTGTAAAATTTATCTTCATTTAAATCAAGAAACTATTAATATAAATTAATTTATTATTACCCAAGTGTAAATTGAAATTTTTAAATTAAATTGCAATTGCAAATATGACGCAATAAATACCAAATTAAATTTCAAAACCGACTTATTAAACTGTGACTACGTTTACACGGCCCGATTTACGCCGAAGTTATAATATCGATGTACTATCCGATTCAAAATTTTTCTTTTTTTGATCATAATGATCATTTAAATACGAGTCTATTTTAATATTCTAAATATTTGAATCAATCTCTTTTAATATACGTATACTAGAAATTGTAGTTTAGGTATCAAAAGAGGCTCATATTTAAATGATCATTATGATTAAAAGAAGACAAATTTTGGATCGGATAGTACATCGATGTTATAACTTCGGCGTAAATCAGACCGTGTAAACGTAGTCTGTGTTACATTTTAAGACTGACTTTAACTGAGTTCTTCCGCAGAAACGCGACTATAAATACGGACCTTAAAATTGGATCTGTCAAACTCTTTCGTTAGAAATATTTTCTTGCTCCACAATGTTCCTATGAATAACTCTCTTTTATTATCAATTGTTAAATCTGTTTTTAGGACACAACAAATTCATTTAATGATAAATATAACGAATTCATTTAATTTCATCTTCATAATAAATATAGTATGATATTATCACTGAATGGTATTGAATCTCTAGTATCATGTCAATATTTCATAAGATGTTAATATATAGTTAATATATATACGGTGCTGCTTTTCGTTTATCATGTCAAATGTATTATTTACCTTATTAGTATCATTATTATATATTATCTGGCTGAAAATAATAATAATAATCCCGTATTTCGCCCGTAGTACAGTTTTGTATGAATAAAATTAAAGCATCATTTTCGGATTCCGTGTGTACGCAAAGCGTATTTGAGAGCAAAGTGAGAGAAAATTAGATTTATTTTTTTTTCTTTATTTATAACAACAGTCATATAGTACCAGCGATGGTCGGTATTACGCGAGTGTAGTTAAATAGAACAGCCGTACAATCCATTATACTACAGCGAGCTTAAACTGTCGTTAACGACTTTCCGCGCTATGCCGTTACATGGAATCCTCCGGTCTTCTAAGCCCGGAGCTTGTAACGGACTCTGTGCTTTATCTATTTTTTTAATACCTGCTTATGTCGACCATCCGGCACTATCGCGATTCGGCTCGACTATTACGAGCGCCTCGTTAATTGCAACGTTACCGCACCGCGACCTGTTGTACACCACTCGAGCGCAGCATCGTTACTTTCTCTTGGTCGTTTTACTGACTTACCTGAAACAAAAGGAGAAAATCATTCATTATATCGATGTACGAGATACTCTCTAGATTAAGTTTTATCGAGGAATTAGCGGGAAAACGCGATCTAAAATCGTGCTAAATCAATTATCATGGAATAAAGGAAATATCGAAACTAAATTCTATAGAAAGTGACAGAAACATTGATCTATTCTCACTCTCTTAATATATAGAACAGAATGCTTTCTAAAATTCTGAATCATTATGCATGTATAAAGTTCATTTTCACTAAATGTCACAATTCATCTTCTCTTGAAACGATCCAAATAAAATTCATAGAAGAAATGTGAAAGCGAGCTCTTATTATAAATTTCATGCAGACATTTTTGTGTCATTAAATATTTTTAATAAGAATACTGGGCGATTCATTTTTTATTTTTCTTTCATCGTAAGCGCTATCTTGAAAAGCTGTAATAACGAACTAAGTTTCTCTAACACTTAGCCTCTTTGATATGCTATTAACAACGTATAATGGCATGTTCTTACCTGCCGTAACTAAAGTTTCTTAATTTAGCACTTGACAGATTCGAGAGTTCCCACCTTTATTTAACAAAATTGCGTTCAGTTGGCAGAACTTTGTTATGCCAGAAATATCTACTAGTTTCATATTCGTGTGATGAAATCGGAGCTATTAATGTCACACGCTCTACTTTCTACGAAGATAGACAAACAAACAGAGACAGCAGAATACAAACTGGAAGAGAAAATCTTGCAGTAAATCAACACCGAAAGAAATGACTTGACGTCTCGTCATATTTTTTTCTCCTTTTCCCTCATTTGTTTCATTCACATTCCCTCACATTTTACAACCAAGTTATAATCTATAAATTCGACTTTGTAGGAGAATAACTAATAAAATTGGCGTTATTTCTTTTTTATTTTTTCTTACACCATTAAAACTAATTAAAAAATGTATGTTATAAGTGTATGTTAAAATGTATGTTACAAGTGTTATTAATATGTATCAGAAATTAATATACGTGAATAACTCCGTGAGTGATTGCAATCGATTGATCGAAATCGCAGATGAAATAAACGGCAAGTCAGAAACTCGATATAACTGCGACAAGGGTATTACAGACTGTGCGAAGTAAGTTTCGTACGGGCTGGGTATATTGGCTTCCGCTCGATTTTCAGAAATACGAATCGTATTGTCGAGCGACGGGGATCGCGTTTCAGCCTGGAAACGGGGACCGTCGCGCCGCCGATGAAGCGAGGAAAAATCACGGGGGCGGACTCTGCGTAACACGTCGCCGCGCCATGCCGCGCCATGCCACGCCGGTAACCAGATGCTTCCGGTTTCATAATAGACGGCTCGTGGTTACTGGCGCGAAATGACACGGAAGCGGCAGAGCGCGGCTCTTCCAGACGAGGCGAGCGCCCATAGCGAGTCTGGTTGCCTTCGTGCTTCGATGCGCCGATTCAATGCCGGCGCGGCCGACGATAATTTGAGAGACAGCAAAGAATCCTCGAGAGCAAGTCGAGGCAGTGCCCCGCAGCGTTTTTCTCAGCGTGCCTCGTCTTTTTCATTCACTAGGCAAATCGGAGCGGCTTTATTGCGATATTCTTAATACCTAAAAGAGATATCACGTATTCTAACTTGCCGACAAGAGTTTGATTATATTTTATTGTCGCAAAAAGTAGTTGTATTACATTTTATCTTTTGATACTCCAAGTAAATAATTATTACATAAAATTTCCTCTCATTTTCTCCATTTTGGCACTATAAAATGATTTCAAAAATTGTCCACGTGCGCGGTCGAGATAATTTCCATTTCGCGGTCCAACTCGAATATTAATTATTTTTCCACTGTTTTCGGCACAGCAGCGACGTCAGAAGGTCAAGGAAGTATCAATGCGATACGGATCCGCAAACAAACGTCCATCCCTCTGTCCCCAGCTCCCTCCCTTTCCCCGCGATCTCCCTCTCGTCGCGGAGGAAGTCCTCGAAACGTTACGGTGCACCGCGCAAATTTACTATGCAAATTAGCAGATGTATTTTCCGTTCCCCAGCGAAAACACCGACCGGGGACCGTCGACAAAAAACGCATCCCACCGAGACGGTCGAACAAAATGTCCGTCGTGCGAAGAATAATTACGTAATCGCGGGTGAAATCCGCCGTCGAAAAAGAGTCGAGAAAAGTCCGCGTGATCATGAGCGTCGGCAGGATTTTTATCTGGAACTCTGCTAAAACTTGTGTTATTTCGATAAAGCATTATCGCAATTAACTATTCGCCAAGGAATGTCGAAAAATTTCATATCCTATTACATATCTTTACATATTTCTCACTTTGAATAAACTTCTGTTAGTTCCTATGCAAGTTTTAAAATTTGGAACAAAAATTTCATTCCATGACGACAAATTTCAGAACACTTTTTTTAATGAGAGAGAAGCTGAAGCATTTTCTGTGAAGACAAATAACTGAATCTCTATTAAAGTTTCAAGATAAAGCTCTATTCCAAAAAGACTAGTTTGTAAACGCTACAGCATAGAAATTACGAAATTCTGGGATGTGAATTTTTACTTGTTGAAAAATCCACGTGTGACAATACAGTAATACACCTCACTCGCGACGCTCATGAACGCGACAAAGAAGCATCGTCGTGCGAACGCCGGCTCGCTCCACCCCCTGTGTTGTTCTCTATCCCCGAAATGCGAAAATTCATGAATACAAGAGCGTCGGTGGCAAAAAGGGAAATGGTACGCGAGCGGGGTGGCAAAACGTGAAGTCTTGTAAGTTTGTCGGTGTAATGGAGCGACGCGACGCGCGACAAGAACGAACGATGATATTAGGCGGCGCGATTTCGGCATGATACAAATTTTAAATTACAACGCAAGTCACGAGGAGGAGGAACGGTAGAGGGTAAGAGCGACCGCCGAAGATAATATGCAAAAGAGAGGCTTAAAAAGTAATTACTGCTGAAGAGCGCGGGCTGGTTAAAAATTGGCGTACATAAAAAGTTTTCTAATTTCGGGTTGGCCGAGGACTCCCGTAGTCGAGGGGTGGAAACGAGAGAGAAAGAGAGATCGCTTAAGCCACGTAGTTACGTGCATCCCGGTACGTACGCTAGCGCGTTAAGCGCGCCCGGCCGCGTAAAGTATGTGCCGGAGAACACCGAAGTGCAATATGAGCAACGTGGTCTCGTAGATTAGCAGTTCGAAGTACTCTCGACTAATTGAGAACTGCGATTTTATGCGATAAATTTCATCGTCGTTCTTACACTCCCACGTGAGTGAGCAGAGAATTACACGAGCAATCAACAGCTTGTATAAGTGTTATTACACTAAATTTTAAATTTATGCATTGTTATTAAATTGTAATATTAATTAAAAGTTATCCTATGTAATTAAAGCTTAACATGAATAATAATAGTAAAGTTCTTCGATATATTATTTTATTTGTTGGAGAGAGATAAATAATAATAGCAAAGTTTCTCGATATATTATTTTATTTGTTGGAGAGAGAAACTCCTTTTTTCACTTCTAAATAATCTTTCTCTATTAAACACTGTTTTTTAATTTTTCAAGAGCGTGCAGAGAGCTCAACGGGACAAAATTTCCGATATAAAAAATTAACCAAAATACTATATGTATAAACAATGACGAAAACGAGAGCCAACAAAAAAGAGTAATTTTCTGCGGGCGATAAATCTTTTAAACAATTTTACGAAGTAACAAAGAATGACAACAATTATCCATTACATCTGTTATTTATTACAATGGCGCGTTTAGTTGAAAAGAATTTATTCAAGCCTGCTGTTTTATTTCAAAAATAATATTAACACAAGGGACGAAAAACTCATTGGGGAAATAGTCACGCGACAGTTTCAAGCAGAATTTTAAAACTCACCGAACGACGCATTAATATCGCGCAAGTGCTGAATTTTAAAAAATTGCATAACGCAATGTCATTCCATTAACCTAATTACCACCAGTTATTATCACCACAACGATTATACGGGCAGAAAGGCTTCCGTTGCGAGCGTATTGCCAGACTATTCGAAGTACAAACAGTTGCCGGTGTTTTCTCACCCGTGTAAATGCTAATACGCCATTAATGCCAGAAAAAGATATTCTGGCAAACAAAAATAAGACGAACGATGCTGCCATAATTATCCGCAAAGCAACATGTCTTTTTTGCTGTTATTAAAACGTTATCTCACATCGTAATATTCATTCTGTTGTCTTTGCGTACGTATTATGACGTTTTTCGATGTAGAAAATTCACTGAAATCTCCTTTCGTATCCACATTGACTTCATACGCTATGTCTTTCGTCGTTCCATGCGAAGTATCTAATAAATTAAGATTAAGCAATGATATCGAAGACGACTGTTTCAAACAGCTCTGTAACGACTTTAAAATTGAATCCATACTTAAAGTCGCTCCAGAAATAAGTTACCGATATTTTGTTGCAAATCTCCTAGATATTTTTATACAATATCTACCGACATATTAAAAGAATTGTGTTAGAAAGTAAAGTGTCAGAAAGTAAAGTCAATTTCATCTTTCATTTTTTACCTCATTAATTATCTGAATAGTTATATATATATAATTATGCTAAAAATTTTTTTAACAATTAAGGAATTTTTCTAACGTTTTAAAATATATTCGTACTTAAGTTTGACCCGAGTCAAACCGAGTGGACTAAGGATCGTCGTAAGTTAATGGCAGACATTACACGTTCTACACTCGACAATTCGACCGTTTGAAATATTAAGAGTTGCGCATACCGTAAATATCGTTGCATGCAAGCGTGAGCAAGCGTTCGTCTATATGCGACGAACTCACAGCAAAGTGAGTCTAATAAAGTTTAACGGCGATCCTTCGACATCGCGAGTTGAGATACCTACACGCAACACAGCGTCGTTTCATTAACACGTTCGCCTCAGCTCGTTATCGCGAATTTTCAAGATTCCGCTTACGCACGTTTCGCAGTGTCTAGCTCCTAGACAGTCGGGATTCCTTTCTGCGTCGCTGGCAAGACGCCGAGCTTGCGCGAGAGTTCACGTTGAAATTCTAATTATCGTCTGTCGACGATATTATTTTACATAATAATTCTCGGCGTACACACAAGATGCGAGCTGCAGGATAAACCACTACCTGTCAATATCGCTGTTTATACAAACGATAAGAATGACAGCGATAATATTCACCATTATTTATTATTAGATATCATAGCATGCATTTAAAAAAATTAATGTAGATATTATATAAATTATATAAAAAATAAATATTATTTATAACATTATTTGAAATATTAATAATGTTATATAAATTTTACTGTTATATAAATTTAACTTATTATATATATATATATAATTATAATTATATAATCATATATAAGTGAAATTTTCTTTAATATGCTTCGTTATTATTTATTTTACCTTCCTTTTAGTTTTCAATTTAAAAAAATTAAAATATTTATATATTATATTTTTTCTTCTATATACTTTAACATATTCAAATTCTCTGGGTATTAAATGTCATAGTCTTTTCCTCTTCGTGTTCAATTTATTGTACTGTCTTTCAGAAAGATATTTCAGAATAATCTATCCATCTACCCGCCCATATCTATCGCCTACCTATCTGTCTTCATTGGCCAAACCCTAAATTCCACATCGTGCAATTCAATCTCAATCCGCCATATGTAGCGCGATACAATCTGCGAGAACGTCGTTAAGAACGAAAGTCCTGCTAACGAAATCTCTCCTAGTATCGGAAACCAGGTGGACGACACGCTTTCGTGTCGATACGGAGAAAGCCGTGCATTCAATACTTCAGTTCCTCGCTGTCTAGCGGAGCACATTTCGGAGCTTTAACAACAGCTTGTGGAATATTACAGGGCCTTCTATGTTGTATTCTGCTCTCCGTCTCAGGGCATGACAGCCGGTACTCGAGAGATCCTTTCCCCTTTCTCTTCTGGTCCTTACCGCATCTTACATTCCTTCCTTCCTTCCTTCCTTCCTTCCTTCCTTCCTTCCTTCCTTCCTTCCTTCCTTCCTTTCTTCCTTCCTTCCTTCCTTCTTTCCTTCCTTCCTTGCTTCCTTCCTTCACTCTATCCTGTCCTTCTATTATGCGCCACATTTTTCAAATGTGTCTCCTCCCGAGCAAAAATCTGACGGAGTAAGGAGATCAAGTGATCTCACTATCCGCCATTGTATAAAATCCTCACGAGCGGACCATCGGTTCCAGGATACACCGCGGGCACGTTCGCAACGAACCGAAATGATGTTGCGTGCAGGTGCCTCATCATCTTGATCGTTGCATATCTCTTGTATGCGCGCCCGAAAAAAAAAACATATATCTTTCCTTCCGCTAACAGATCATCTGTTATTAAGTTTAAGAGCAGCAGACCATGTTTAAAATTGTCAGGACTTCGAGAGAAATAAAGTATTGTCGATATATATCCAAGTAATTCTCTAAATAATTTTCAGTTTCTCACAGCCAATAGATAATTAATATATTTTCTAAAGAGCACCACATATTCTAAATAAATGAAAAAATCTAAATTAATTATCTTATGCAATCGGGATACATACACGGAAAAAAAAGAATGTTTGTGCCAACCAGATTCTGGTTGGCTCGTACAGAAATCTGTTTGTGTCAACCATATTTCTGTGCGAGCCAACCAAAATCTGGTTGGCACAACCATTCTTTTTTTTCCGTGTATGAAACAAATTAATTATTAATTTCATTTAATTGTAAACAAAATATAACTTTTCGATATTTATAGAATATTATTTAAAACCGGCAATCACCTCCTTCAACAAGTTATTTCGGTTATGCGATAATTGCTCCAATTACTCGGCCACTGCACTGTATAGATCTATTTTATACCTAAATTAAATGTCTATTACCATGAAAGGCTATTCAATATAATTTGCTTGACTTCGCTTCGTATAATTAGAATTGTATTCTCTACTTCGAATTTTATTATTTAAATTGGATTATTCGAATAGCTTTTTTGTCAGTCACAAAAAATTCAACACTCTCCATCTCTTTAATGTACGTTACATGTAACATTAAGCTAAAATTATCGATTAATAAATTGCATTAAGAGTGAATTTAAAATCTTTATAGGTATCGATTGTGTGCATGACTTTCATCATGGCTACATGTATAATCACTCAGCATAAATAAATTTTAACACGCACTGTCGCGCATCCCTTCGGTGGACAACGCACCCTAATAATACGTTCGTTACGAAATTTAAGGGCACCCGACTGCTACCAAAGCTGTCGCGCATAAAGTGGGGTCTCTCGGTGAATAGCTGCGACTCAACGGTCGACTTTACTCGAGTTAATTAAACCCAACATTGCCGGAATAAATTCACTTAACTCCGAAGCGACGGCTTAGTCATCGGTAATGCGATATCCGTTCGTGATCGTCATTATCATTACTTTAAATATTACTTGTTCGAGTGTATCCGGACAGAAGTAGATACTGCGCTAAGCACGTTGTTTTTTAAATTTCGCACTCATTGAAAAAAAATTCTACTTAAATTCTTAAACTTTATCTCTAATTTTGTTACGTACAACGATAAATATATCAATTTGTTCTCATAATAAAATAAGTATAAAAGATATGTATAAGTATAAAAGTATAAGTATAAGTATAAGTATAAAAGATAGACAGAAAGTCAAATAAATAATACTTGCTTCGCTAATTCCTTCATTAATGATAAACAAGATCGTATTCATACAAATATTCGAACGAATGAATTTAGTCAAAGCCGTGCAACAAAAAGTAAGAAGATGGAGAAAAAAGAGGAAAAGGGTGGTGTGGAAAATTAAGAATAAGTATCTAATAACTGAAAAATGTGCCTCGGTATCCGGACGCGGGAACGGAAAGGAGGGGCAGAACGTGCGGGGAAAGTCAATGAGGGGACGGCGAGTCGACGATGCAGAAATGAGGGCCGTACGAGAGGAATGACAATAGTATGGAAGCCATGGAGAGGGTTTAAAACTTCAACCCCTCGTGGAAAATTTACAGCGAGTCGGATCCGGCCGCGTCATTAAACACGTTGTTTCATAATTCACGCTACAATATATCTGCGTCTCTCGCCCTCTCGGTCACGTGGCTGCTCGTTAATTCTTCCGTTCTGCGTTTCTGTCGAACGAGTGTATGTGCAGCGCATTCGAGCGTTTCAAGAAATGCCAAAGCCAAATTAATCTCTCATTCTTCGTCGACGAAGTATCGAAAGATAATCAATCATTTCCACACATTCTAAATTTTGCAATAATATATCCGAGTTTCAACTCTCCCATTCTCGAACTAAAGCGTACGTGCTCGGTGATATGTAGTTGAGTCTCTAAATTTGTGTCAGTTTCGCCTACCCTGATAAGTTACGCCGTTTTGATATTAATTTACTATATAGTGCACTAAATACGTATACAATAAGCGTGTAATTAATGCGAATATAATAGGTATCGAAAAATGTTTCATTTGATACAAATATCGAGATCAAACAAAAATCTACGTATTATTAATTAATCATTAAAAAAATCTTTCTCTAATATTCTTGCATAAAATAGTCATATTTTTAAGGTTTCCTGCAATCTCTCTTTAAAATAAATTGTACAGGCTAATCCCAAGTCGTCTAATGAATTATTCTCTTATTTTTAATGCACACTGCGCTTCTACGTAATAGGATTAATTCGATGAATAACGAGTAAAATGTAAATCCGCCTTACATTACTTCGCACAATAGTAACAGATATTTCACATAAGGAGAGATCAATGGACAGGAATAATTATGAACTTACATCTCGCGCACGCAAGAGAATTCTTCGCTTTCTCTCGGCGAAACGTTGATTGTGAATGTAAAAAAACACTGTATAAACTCTTCTAAATGTAAAAATTTACTAATTCTCTGAGACTGCCTGGATTAGATCAATAATTCTCGAAGTATATTCCGCGAGATTCTATGTTATGTTATTGCATATAGATAAAAACATTTAACTAATCTTTTTCAATGTTAATCTTACTTAGCTAACATGCATGCAGTTATATGTCACATTTGTCGCTTATTTAAATATTCAACGCGTCACGACAAGGAATTACGGGCAGAAAATATTTGAGAATCACTAAACTGCAAATACTCCCGCGAGTCCGTTTCGTGCGGCAGTATAATTAATCGCAGACGACGCGCCGGGATTATATTAGCAAACGTATAAAATGCATGAGCACTCGCGGTGTGCCGAAAAGTTGCAGGCGCGTATTTATATTTTCGCAGTCGAGCCGAATCGATGCAATTTAACGAGGCGGATTCGTAAAATATTCCATTTCAAGGAGGCAGGGATCCGGCGCTAATCCGTTACCGGACTTTAAGCGCCGCTTACTTAACGGAAGTTCGAACGTATTTTGATCTTACTCGCGTTTGTCAATGAAATAAAGTTGGTTCGTTCCTTTCAGCCGTCTGTATGTGCGCAAGCTAACTGCCTGTATGCCAATTCTGGCGCCGGCTCGTCGGAATGGGGCTAGACAGATTGCGACGAAAGCTTCAACATCCTTTCAAGACTTTATCGCGGCGACATAGCTGTCGTTAAAAACGTTACCAGATAAGCACAGATTGGAATGCGATAACGTACGGAGTGCTACACTTATTCGATTGTTAAGTGATTTCAATGCCTGTAACTTACGAGAGACTATTCGATAATTAAAAAATTAAATGAATCATAAATTCTTTGATACGCTTGATTGATATCTTTTTCATGAAAAAATCAATGAAAAATCACCAATTGTTAAAAATCTCTCATCTTTTACACGCCACATGTTGAATCTTCGTTTTTATTTATGTTAATTATGTTAATTTAGCTAAATTCTTACTCGTACAATTTTATGTAACAAAATTATCTGAATCTGCAATTTCTGATATACCATGTAAATGGCTAAAATAGTTGGACGGTATCAACTTGGTAACACCGGAAACTCCGAAGTTATCAGCAAAGTGCGAGCGGCATCAGGAATCACGAGGACATCAGAAGCTACAAATTGCACCGATATCTCTGATAGTCAGGGTGACCTTTCATAAGACGCCTTGTCGGGGGTACAGTGGCTTTGCGAGGCCACTTTAAGTACGATATTGGGGGACACGGGAGTCCATTACGAAGAAGTTGCGGTCTACATTGCCTCATCAGGAAGTCGTTAACCCAGCCCACCGACATCCAACGTCCTCCGCGCACTCTCCACCTACGCTTCTGTAACGGTTACCCTTTCCTAGCTGTGAGAATCTTTAAACATATACAGCAGGAACATAAAGCTTATCTTAGATACAATAAAGAATGCATATCGTAAAAATTTTTAAGGTGTCTCTATTTTTTTAAAACAAAAATTAATAGGAAAGGGCTAATGGGAGTCAGCGCAGAAAACGTGGCGCAGTAAAACTGTTAAACAGATTTAATACATCTTAAAGGCAATTAAACAAAGTCTCCAATGTAACAATTATTAACTTAATTTATTTTTATTATTAACTTAATTTAATTTATTCTATTTTTTTACTAAGACTGTTCTGTTAATTCTTATTACAAATTTTTTTATTTATTCAAAGTATTATTGTATTATTCTATTCTAATGTTTTCATTGCAGTCGCTGTGAAACGCCTCTGTAAAAAATTTCTGGCGTTTAAGAATGCAATTTGTGCGAAGCTTGGCCATTTACATGATAATTCATAATTTTGTTACTACATATACTTATATTTCGAGTGGCCACTAAATTCTTGTCAACAAGATAAAATACTTCGCAGTTTCGACAAAATGGTTACAAATTAAATCTCCACGCCCACGCATTCACAAATCATTTTAAAGTATTGGAAACTATGTCAGATCGAATTAATCTTAGCATAATTAAAAAATCACTTTCGCGTTAATCTCTTATATTTTAATTAAAAATTTAATCAATCAAAATATTTTAGTCAAATAAAGAATGTACGCAATATATATATATATATAATATAACATAATTTTAAATTTTTTAAACTTTTTTTGCATTACATTTTATTTTGTAGCATATTTATTTGCATATTCAAAGCAAATTATTTTGATGAAATTGTCCGACGAAGTAGTACAAGTAACCAATAATTAACATTTAACTTCATTCATAAGCAATTAATTTAAAGCATAAAAAATTTATTTCCGACAATAATATAGTAAAATGTTAATCATAATTAAAAACGAATCATAATTTTAACAATTAAAGTTTCACGCATTTTGTAGATAATTTCGACCATTAGTGAAAGATTTCCAAAATGGGCCGTCCAGAGTCAACCGAAAATTAGAATCCAACTTATTTCACGATGCAAATTTTTCGGTCTTCAATTTTATGTTCTTGCGGCGAAATGTATACGCCGCGGCGTCGAAAAATATTCTGACCGTCCGAGAGTATACACTTGGAACTCCCGAGCGAGAGAGCGACAAGCATGGAAAAACTCTCGCGAGGGCTCACGTCAAAGAAAACTGAATTCCACCGGAAGTTTTATCGATGCAAATATTCTTTTTGATTTAGACCGTCCCCGGTACGCATCACACACTCGACTCCTTCGATACGAAACAACTGGCCCTCAGCGGATCCACACCCGCGGGACACCTCGCAGATAACTGAATTTCAAACTCGTCCCTCGAACTTTCATATATTTTTCCCCGCGATGCAGTGGAAATATTGTACGCTCGGTGTCCCAGGACGATATTACGGGAAGATACGGAAATCCGCGCGCGTGTTACGTCCAAAGTCGCGAACTAAGCCATTCGTTGACACATGTTTCTCTCGTATGCATGCGCAGGATGTTGCTAAATAGATATCACAAATGGCCGTTCATGCCGTAAAACTGAACAGAAACTCTTAGCGCACGTATTGAGGTATTAGGGTTCAAAATCGTAATTTTGAGTTCGAAGAACTCGCGTTGTTCAAACTTTCTATTTAGTTCGAGATAAAACATCACATTTTATAACACCTGTTTGACAGTATTCTCATTCAGATTAGAGCTGCATCCACGCAAGAGTTTTCTCTCCAGAGCTACTCTCGACAAAAAGTTCCTCGGTAAACACTAGGTAAAGAGAAATCGTCGATTATCTAACGTCTTCGAAAATTGGTACCACTTTCGAGAGCAATATACGCAGTCACATCCTATCGAAGACGTTGACGATCGCGTGATGTAAGTGATGTAAGCAATGACATAAGCGTAAAGATTCGCCTATCTACAGCCCATCCGATCGCGCCAACGGCCGACAGTCCAGCTGACATTCCGTATTTCACTGTCAGAAGTCAAAACTTAGAACGCAGCTGAGGTGAAATAATGTACGCTCTGAGGTTATTTATGAGCGCGTCGTAGAAGCAATGGCGCTGCCAGTGCGAGTCGTGAATTGTGGAACCACCATTGGAGACAGAGAATTCGCTGGTGCAACCCCGACGCCGACAACGACGACGACGACACGACGACACGACGACGACAACGACGGCGACGACGAAGAGGATCACAGCGACCGAAACTTCTTACATTTTCCCGGCACGACTTTTTCACGGCTGAATGTCGCAGCTCCCTCGTGCCAATTTCTGCGGCTATTGGATTTTTTCGCAACACGTGGCTAGTAGGATGCCAACGTCTCGGTGCTTCGACCGCTCGTTGATAGCCTCCGCAACGAGTTTCCGAGTGATTTTGACATATTACGTTAGAGCCGATGATAGAGACGGATAAGCATCAAAGCGACGGATCGGAATAAAATTAAAAGATAAAAAAACACACTAAGAAAGTAACAAAATTCAATCAAATTCTCCAATTAAACTGTGCTTTGCTGCTTCGAAGTACGATTCGGACAAAGATATAAATTAACAATTACGATGATTTATATTTCTGTAAAAGGAGTAAGTGGAATTCAAATAAAAGAAGCAGGTTAAATTTGCTACGATCGTACAATATCGTTCCTGAGTGTATCGGAAAACAAAGCTGGGTTCTGCCAAAGAAATTATAGCGGCATTGATACAGCAAATGCTGATAAACTTCCTACGTCCGCAGGCATGTCGTCGTCATCCAGATTTGACGCACGTAAAGTAAATTCAACGTGATGTCATCTGGTCGTGGTGAACTGTTAATAAACAGTGCAACGTAATTACATCCAGCGAGAGAAAGCTATTACTTCACGTGTCGGGAATGCTGGTAGAATACCGCAGTCTTAACGCTCGACTCACGAAGATAACCGCGCACGAATCGGACGATACCCCGACAAAAAAATCAATAAATGTGTCAGCCGAATAGATTGAGGGAAAGAGGAAAACTAAAGCTCGTAAAATTTTACGAGCGCGCGTGGGATATGGGATGATTCGTAATGTTCGTATCGAAATCCGGAGATGCATTTTTGAGCAAATGCGAAAACGTAACGTTTCTGCAAACTTTTAAACGCTTATTATTTATTATGCAAGAGTTAAAGACTATTTAACTGAACCTCTCGTAACAAAATTTTAATCTTATTCTTTAATTCAGTTTTAACTGCGTCTTATTTAATTTAGAAATATATATAAATATTATTCTATAATCTATATTAAATTTATCTTGAAACTTAATGAAATCGGACAAATGTTCGCCGTGAGTTTCCGTCGCGTCGACATCTTTTCTCAAGTGAAATGGCACGCGTTAAAACAAGCGTGATGTAACAGCCATGCAATTTGCACGAGAACTGCCTCCTCGGAACCGCAGTGGAGAGTGCGACAAGCTCCGAGAAAACGCTGTAATTCCGCCCGAGGTCGACTGTTGTCCCGTGTACACGGTCGTGTAAACGTAAGGGTCGCCGTTTCGGCGTCGCGTAATCTCGCGTAATCACGCTTCCTGAGGTAAGTACAACCGCTTTCGTGAGCTTTCACCAGGACGCGATCGCGCCGGTTATCACGGGATGTAATCCGCGGTCAGTCCGGTGTCTCACGCGCGACGAGCATTCCGCGGCTCACGTTGCGCATACAAAACGAACGGCGGCCCGTCAGTATAAAATCGAGAAAAAAAGGGACGCAGAGATGGGTGGAGAGAAGGCAACAGACCCTGACGCAATAGGGCGAGAAAAGACCGGGGATACTTCGACGGTAAGCCAGCGGTAAACCGCCGCGGGCGCGAATTCGACGGCGCCTGCTGCGCGCTCGATAAGAGACGTTTACATACGTCTTAAGGAACGTCGTTACCTTAACGCCGATCGCACCTACGGCCCATAAAACATAACGTCCGTGAGATATATGTAACGACATAGCGACGTTCGATCGCGACCGCGATTCCTATTGCGATTGATGTATGGACCACGAATGAGACGGGAGGATGTATCTCGATGGCACAACTGGAAAAAAAATGATTTTCGATTTATCGCGATTGGACAGAGCGCGGATCGAGTGCCCGTTATGAGTAACGCAGTTGAAATGTAGTGACGGAAGTGATCGCTTGTAACAGTATTTAATTAACACGACAGAGAATTAAATTAACACATTTTGAAGTTCTGCAGTGTAATTCTATCACATCGCGAGTGTTTTAATTTGTGCCGTCGGTCCTGAAGATTCCTTCTGACGAATTGAATTGAATATCATAGCAGCATTTAATTTATAGCATTAGGTTTCAATCTTTACTGGTTCATACTGGATTTGGCATCTTAAATTGTTACAGAATTGTTTAGTTTAAATCGACCCAACTGGCCACAATTTATTAATATAATAAATTCACAACGTTTCGGCCTGGGATTTAGGCCCTTCTCAAGTGACATTAAATTGAGATTATAATATCTCAATTTTAATGCACACACAAATGACGCTGCTTTTGCTAAGATATCTTACCTCAACGTTAACATGTTATCTTAATCATTTCAATATAGGTAATTTCTTTCATGTTTTATTTATTTATTAATATATGTAATCTTTATTGGAGAGTTCCTGATTTATGTACTAAATTGTTAATTGTAGACAGTCACTTGAGAAGGGCCTAAATCCCAGGCCGAAACGTTGTGAATTTATTATATTAATTTATTATATTAATAAATTGTGGCCAGTTGGGTCGATTTAAACTAAACAATTCTGTTAAATTATCACTGGCGATACTAGAAATTTATTTATATATTAAATTATTACGTTTTTAACTAAGTCATCAATTCTCTCCTATACGACTTCTAATATATTTGTCGAATACGCGAATTGTAAATTTAATGCGCGTCAAATTTTTGATTTTATTACTGAAACGACGAAGTTATTCTTAATAGAATGTAGAACAGTAAGGCTGATCATTTATTAACCTTTAACATTAAATTTAACATTAATCTTTATATAAAATCAATATTAATTGATAACTGTTTTGGATTAACGTTTCGGAGAGTGATTTACGAATTATCTTCGTTTTTAAGGAATATATTTGTTGCTCTTAAAGTAATAATAATAAGTGTAATAGAGGTTTGTCCATTTGCATACATGTACGCGCAATTTATCAAGTTCCACTGGCTGCTTTCTTAAATGCGCCGTGTAGAGAAAAACAGAGAGCAAGATCGGCGATTAATAGAGCTTATTTTGTAACGCAATAGAAAACGCGCTATGCCACGAGGGCTTTTAATTACGCGTGTAATATCACACGTTTTTAAAGAGACACTTTGGTGTCTGGTTAATCCATTGTCTCTTGAACTCCCAGTTTAAAAAAAGGCGACGGGAAAAGCCTTCGGAGAATAGAGATTGCACCGTTAAAGGTGGTTGATTTTAATTTCACGGAGCGCGAGCCTTCGGTTACGCTACGAACATGCGAGCCGCCTAAGTGCCACCTTCCTGTGCTGTGTTCTAGCGTGTGTAGATATATGTGTAGGACTATATACCTTGTGTACGTTCCACACATACAGGCTACGGAGTATCTCGAAAAAGGCGTATACCATTTTGATGAATAACGCCGCCGGTAGGAAATTCGTTCCGTCTTCGAAGTTGCGGCTCAAACTGCGTCAGCATTTTTAACGACAGCTGACACATTGAGGTTCATTGCTTATCCCTAAACTCGAATACGCTTAAAATAATAATTAATAAAAAAATGTATAATTTACATATAACATTTATGTATAATTTACAAATACAACAAGAAATTCTGTCTCGTACTTGTTCCATCTTTTATACAGTTTGTAGTGTACATTCTAAAGACAGCACGGAAGAAATGTTGCAGCAGGAATTACGTTCTCCAGTATTTCTTCACTATTCTTCATCATTGTTACGAACGAAAGATATCAACGATAATTTAAAAAGCACCGAAAAGTATGTCGTTTATGAAAACAGATGGTCGCCGATTTTCGTGAAAGTGTCTGTGCTTTCCGCGGTGATGCAACAGAGATGTATATGTTTACGCGCTCGCCAACGCTGGTAACCGACTCCATAGTTTAAACCCCGGCATAGTGGCCGTGCACGTGCACGCGCGGCCAACGATTGGAGGAACGGAAGGTGCGGTAAGCGGCGCAAGAGAGAGGAGAGCCTGTGGGAGTGATCGATGGGACGGCGTCCAAGCGTGTCTAAATAATTAGCTGTCTCTGTTCCGACCCTACACCGTTTGTAGTGGCCACCCTATAGATAATATAGCGTACACGACGCGGGTGTTCGCTGACTGCGCGGTCGCGAGTACAGACTAAAAAGAAAGAAGGGAAAAAGAAAGGGTAGAAGAGAATAGGGGCTGCTGCGATTTATCGAGTCGCCCGAAAAAACGAAAAAAAATCATCGATATATGTACAAGAATATACAAGATTCGCGAGATTTTTACGTCGCATCGCGATACAATCTTCGAGCTGTGCTCTCGCACTTTTACGACGAAACTTAGCGAACGCCTCTACCTCATAAAGGGAGAAACTTCCATCGAAGATCATTCGCGCGGACCTCACGTAATCTCGTAGGGTTGCGAAACGTGTAAATATTTTATGAATCGGTGTAATCCCGACGAGTGAATTTAAGCGGAAGCGAGATTTTGTAGTCGCGAGTGTCGACTGCCTAAACAAGTTTATAAAAGTTTGCTCAGAATGACTCTGTTATTATGCTGCCACAAGATATGTGTGTGTGTGTGTCTGTGTTTTGCGTAGGGTAAGATTGTATTAGCGAGAATAATTTTGTACCAGAATATAGGAAGATTTTATAACTATCTCCAGCAAGTAAGGGAGCAAGAAATTTTTTAATTGACAAAGTACAATCAAACGCTTGATAATAATAACAACAGAAATTCACCATTTTTGAAGAAACAAATATTTCGAATTCAATGATCGAAGAATTGGTCACTTATAAAAGTCTAAAATTGTACATGTGATAAAAAAGCTATATATAAATAGATTTAAAAAACGTGCACATAACAACATTTTGTTTTCCGCTCTTGAACTGCATTCGAGAGATAGATCGTGCACTTACGTTGCACAACAGCATTATACGCCAAGAAAACGCCTTCATTATCTGTTAACGAGCTCGTAATCTGTTTTTGTCGTTATTAGCGCGCGCAATGGATCATACAGATACATTAAACACGTTAACTATACGATACTCGATAAAAGAAATACGAAAGCATCGATTCTCCGCTTAAGTCTTGTAACCGTTCTAAATTTATGCAATTGACTAATTTTACGATAACGGTTTACCAGACAAATTGATTTACATCGCGCGTACCTTTTATTAGCATTCGTTTTGGCATTGTTGCTTTTTTCGTCGTTTATCGCCGCTAATGACGAGCATTGCGCGTGTGTTATGCAATCGCGAATATAAAACTTGCCGAGCGCGTCGACGTCCGCGCGGCAAATTGTCAAATAATTATGCAGTTAGAGTAGCACGGGAGTTAGTAATTTTAATTAAAATCAACGCGGCGCGCATTCGCTCAACGTTCCAATAGTGTCGATGGAAATGCGGCCAACGGCGATGCTAATTAACCGGGCAAACGCACTTTACGATGTTTTGTATCAACCCCGCGAACAAAAACTGGGCCAACAAAGGCTGCAAAATTCTCTTCCGATTATACAGCGAAAATATCAGAACTAATTACAGACTAATTCGGACCTATTCATAGGCGGGCGCGGCGCGGGTTTTCGTGTTTCCAGTGTTGCCCAGAAAATTATGTGGAATTACGTTGCCGTCCCGATGTAATGACCAAAATTTAACTCCGAAATTTCGTCGCCGCGAACGCGAGCGGATAAATGACGATAAAAACATATTTACATACATCGTCGTATTCGTCTGAGTGTCTGGCATATCGAGTATGTGTAAGTGTACGTTATTCAGTTTTTATGCACGCACAAATGACGTAACAACGTTATAAATATTAAACGCTCCAGCAAATCCGCGAAACAGCAATATGTTTAATATCGAAATATTTCAAGCGATCAGGACGAAATCACATCGCGTCGTGTTCACCAATAATCGTATGGTCTCATAAACATCGCGGAAAAATTCGCTTCAGTGAAATCCTTTTTCCTCGTAAAATGCTCTTCGGATAATTCTCCCACCCGCGAGAAAATGTGCTTTTAATTTCAAAATAGCATAAACGGCAAAAAATATTGTATGTGTGTGTTAATTAAATTAATTTGCATGAAAATCTGTATAGACATCTCATTCAAATAAGATGCTTAATATAATTACGTATAATATTTCTTTTCATAACATAACTAGATATATTTTAAAAATTGTCTTAATTTTGATTATTTTCATGCTTATCTTATACAACATATAATGTCCTTTTTTCTATATGATTATATAATTCACAGCTGTATCTCAATGACATAAAAATACAATAAAAAATAAAATAACTTTTAAATATTTTAAGTTGCGCTTTTTTACATTTTCTGTGTATAGAATCGGTTATATTCTCATGCTTTAAAATTAGATAAAATAGAAATTATTTCTTCTTCTAGAGAGAGGGGAGAGAGAGAGAGAGAGAGAGAGAGAGAGAGAGAGAGAGAGAGAGAGAGAATAGGAATCTCCCTAGATTATTACATAAATGTACCGCTGGCGCCTTTTCTCGCATTAGATAAGAAATTTCATCATTCTCTCGTCAGTAACAACCGGCAAACGTGTCTGTCCACGATCCCAATTCACGCCACGCACAAACGCGCGCACGCATGCATACACACACGCAAAACGTGCGTCACGTTGGCATATTTTCGGGCCGGCGCGCATCAGAATACATGCAAGCGCGAATAGTTATTTACTACGACTCGTATATACGCGAGGCTGGTTATATCGCACGTGAGCCGCATTTAATGCCCCGACGGCCAATAGTTTGTAAGTGTTTTACCGTGTAGTTTTACGGCCGTCGGGGCCGAGTATTTCGAGCCACCCCCGAAAAACATTTAGGAGAGCCGGCCCGACACTCGTCAGCCGTGTGCGTAGACGGCAATATTCTTGGCTCGATAGAAGCCCATTCTACCCGACCGTCGCCTCTCCCTTTCCCTTCTTTGTCTCTCTCTTTCTCTCTATTTCTTCTTGTCTCGCTCCTCCTTCCCGTCGATCTCCTCCGGCAAGATTTCTTCCCGTTCATATCCCTTTTTTTTCTGGGCCATTTGCTGCTTCGTTCCTCGGCGCACATATCAAATTCGCGCGGACCGATGGGCTTGTTCTTAAATAATCCGCGAAGTTTCGACGAGGGCCGATCTAACAAGGAAAGCACTTTCATTCGAACACGATTGCTTGACGAAAACTTGGAAACTGCTTTTTCCCTCACCACAATCAATTTCGTTCTCTAGATCTACCCTGGCGACAGACTTAATACATCTAAATCAAACTAGTCTGATATCTCTGGTAGCTTGAAAAACAGCTCTTTATATTCAAATTTTTATGCTGAATTTTGATATGCTTCGAAATATGACTGCGAGTGAGACATCTTTCTCTCCTAATCGGAAAACTCGTTTTCAAATAAAAGCATCTCTCTTTAAGTAAACATCTGTCTTTTTTCACACAGGAGATTGAATTAATTCAATAATTTTCGCGCGCAGACTAATCGCAATACTATTGTCGCGCTGCAATGCCATATGGGCATTCATAATTCAAGCTTGTGCTAAAGTTGTAATGTGATTCCCATTATATTGCGTCATTGCGTAATCCCGCGTTACTTCGCGTAATAATATCGTTAACAGCGTCGCGCGTGATGTAAAACGTGTACGCGGCGCTCGCGAAATAATGCAACGGAGGAGTATTATTTCCATGCAATTTGAGTACAGGCACTGCAAAGTGAAACATGACCAGTGACCTGGATTTAATCCACGTGTCAAAAAAAATACAAGACGCAGCCTCCCTTCGTGACAATGGCGAGAGAAATAAGTTGGACTTTTCAAATTAAAAGCATGAAGAAAGACTCTGACCCGTGAAACATCAATCGGTTGTCAGATATCGTATTCCATCCTGCTCGTACATATGTAATCAGACGCGAGTCTTTAAGCGACTTCTTCCGGTAATGAAACGGAATATTTTCGCTCCAGAAACACGCAAGCGATATTTTCTTCATTTCCTGAAATATTTCACGGAAATCGCTGAAATGTTTCAAAGGAAACCGTGACACTGATATTACAGAATGCAGAGAAGATACTTACTACTTTGTTATAAAATTAAACGCATTGAAAAATCCACACAGGTTCCATCGAAATTGTATGCGTCTCGGAGATACGATGCAGTTGGAACAGTCTTCCGAATATATCTACGAAAATGACGTAAGTTCGATTCTCTCTAAACACGTTAAAATTAAATTAGGGCAGGAATAAACCGGAAATTACCAAAATAACTAAATCTTGCGTGCGCAAACACCGCACGAATAAGAGCGGGCTCTATTTCCGTGCGATCGATTGCTGCAACCAATTCCACGCGCGACTGCAGTTTCTATGTTACACCGCGCTGTTGTAGTTGCGTGTACAAGAACTGCTCGATACGAACCGGGTGTGTTACGTGCCCCTCGGAACCGCATGGCGCGAAAGAAACTTCGGCAAAACTGCATCTCGTTTCGCATACGAGTCGGCGAAAGCCCCGCGTCTTACGACGGCACGTCGTGTTTATTAGCGGAACTTGGCGGAATTGCGGAACGCGTCTCTCTCTCTCGCGGACGACGTATTGATATTCCTCACGCCGTGTACGTCGAGTCGAGAAAATTGCGCGAAGGGTGGGCCCTTCAAAGCCGCGCGTTCCCACGAAACAAATTACCGAGCGACAAGCGGGGATGCGGCTAGGCGTGCGCGGGCGCAACGTGCATTTTGAGGAGCCGCGTACGAGTAGTCGTAAAACTAGTTTGCGCAAGAGACGTCGAATTCGCAGTGTGCAATCCTCTAGCAAAATACAGAGCGGGTCGATAAACCTCACGAAGAATATTCTATTAGACAACAGGCAAATTCTAGTAATCTATATAAGTGTTTAGCAATATTTGTCGGAGTGTCTTTTACGTAATTTCTACACGGAAAGGACGGTTTTGCTGAAGTATCTAAAAATTTAGATACTTCATACAGATCTGAAAATAATTATGTTGAACCATCCAAAATAATTATGTAGAACGCTCAAGCATGATGACAATGATGGGAGAAGTTTTGACATCCTAGCAAACAGCTTGAGCGTCTTACATAATTATTTTGGATGGTTCAACGTAATTATTTTCTGATCTGTATCTGACTAAATTTTTAAATACTTCAGTAAAACCGTTTTTTACGTGTAACAATTTCTACCGCGTATTTTGATCTTGATCACATGCGGATTTCTATGGAACTGTTTGCTCTACACTGAGAAAAAAAAAGGTCGAAATATTCAGAAACAAATGTTACACGGAAAGAACGGTGTTGCTGAAGTATCTAAAAATTTAGCCAGATACAGATCTGAAAATAATTATGTTGAACCATCCAAAATAATTATATAGCACCCTCAAGCATAATAACAATGCTGTAAAAAGTTTTGACATCGTTGCAAACAGCTTGAACGTCCTACATAATTATTTTGGATAGTCCAATATAATTATTTTCTGATCTGTATCTGACTAAATTTTTAGATACTTCAGCAAAACCGTTCTTTCCGTGTTACTTGTGACATTTTCTTCGATATTTATAGGTTATAAAAAAAATGTAGCTATGATGACGGAATATACATTTCTGTAAAATATACTTAATTTTTCTCATTAGATAATTCATTTGCTAGAAATAAAATTTCATGTCGCCGTATTTAAATAAGGCCTATTTCACAGAGAAATATATATTTCACAAATAAATTTTTAAGTACTTCTTTCTCAGTGCAGACAAATTCGCTTTAACGACATACCTCTACGAAATATGCCCCACCATCTGCATATCTTTTCGAAACAATTTGATTTGGAAACAAGCACTACTTACAATTAGATGCACCCTCCTTCTTCCGTCGCTTTCTTCGGGACGAGCGAAAAAAGCGTGAGGAAAAGGGAGGGATGTGCGAGTTAACGCATACGCGCGCAAATTTGCGGGGGTGCACGCGCGGCACAGGAGAGACGCGATATATAAAATATATACTTAATCTGTATTCGAGGCGCGAACGCCTCGCCGCCCAGCCGACTCTGCCTAGCCGGCGGAATACAAAATTCCCGTATTCAGATGCCCCGCGACAGAAATTGACTTTATTGAGGTTTATTGATCCGCAATATTGTGTTCCGCCGCGCGGAGCGCCCGCGGTGCTGGTTCTTCGCCCGCGCTCGAACGTGCACAGGTTCGCGCCCTCGCGTGTACGCGCATATACACAGCATTCGCGCGTACACACGGGGGCACTTCCCCCTCGCCATCGTGTCAGTGTTCCCGGAGGTGCAGGGATTCGATTTAACGGAGTATGGATACTTCTACTCAGTCAATGTCGAACACAGAGACTACCGATATTAGTCAATATTTGCTCTAAAAGCACGGATGATACTTTGAAGGGTTTACGAAAAAGAAGTAGCGTTTACGAAAATAAATTACCATTAAGACGCGAACAAATTGTCCCTTCACATAAATGTTATTACGCGTAATGCATTAAAGATTTGTATTCTGAAGATATATATTATCTAGAGACCTATAAAAATATTTCACGTCGTACTTTTACCTCTTTGCTACATTGGTATTACATTCGAAAGTAAATGCGCGTGTTCACGTGTAAATGGAAAAAGCTCGCCTCTAGCGAATCTAATCGAGAAAACACGTCTGCGCTTCTCGCAATTCACATGTCGATTTCGCGCGCAACTGCGAATCACATGTACTTAGAACAAATGTCTTCATGCATGCCGGCTCGAACGCGCCCCGATAAGCAGACGCGAGAATCGTGATAGCGTATCGATCGAGACGAAGCCGATTTACCTTCTTCAAGTAGATTACGCGGCACGATGTTGTCGCTTCAATGTGTGTTTAGAGCGAGAGTGCTTCGATAGTGCGACGAACGTTTTTCTTTTTACGATGACAGAGTCGCTATCGATTCGACAGCTAATCAAACGGCAAATGCGTTAAATCAGATTAGATTTTCGTGCGAATCACGTAGTGAAATAAAATATCATATTTACTTGCCCTTATCAAAATTTATAGCGTCATTAGATGCGCTCTTTCATCTAAAATTCCCTATTTTTTATCAATTATATAACTTTTTGATACATACAAACATAGATTCTCTTAAATGTATTAATGAAGAATTTTTTTTTCTTAAAAACACGCATAGAAAATCGTTATCGCAAAATGCAGATTTACAAATAAAGGCAACGCGACGTGATGCCAATCTTGAGCGCGCTCCCGAGCAAATTACACAATCTGCATCTCATTGGACGATGTGACATAACGTAATCTTAAACAATATTATTTTTACGATCGCGTTACCGTCATTCGCGACGTTACGATATTTTCTCATTCCCGACGACGCGCTGATTAGCCCTCAGAACGAGGTAATTCTAATTACGCGCTTTGTCACGGTAGAACGGTTGTCGGTCCGCCATTCGTTAGAATTAATTAGGTCACCCGGTATATATCGCGAGCCCGAACAAAGAAGACGATCGAGCACGGAACTTCGGCGATTTCGAGAAGCCGCGGGTTCGGTGGGTGAACAGGTTTTAGTTCTCACAAAAGAGAGCCCACCAAGAAGCCGCCATCTATGCCCGTAATATCGCGATGGTCAAACGTAAATGCGCTGGCATAACGACGCGTAGTTATAAGTTATAAGCCGCACCGAATTACCGCGTCCGAGATAGGCATCGCAAATCGCGTCGCAATCTTCCACGTAGCCAACGTTGTCGCTTCTTTTTGTCTTCCTCTTTTTTTTTTCACGTGACCTCTGCACCTCTGATTATCGCGGGCAATTTCGGCGACGATAATTTTAATGTCGATTTAATATCGCCGATGGAATTAAACGCGACAGTACTTTCTCGGCGAGACTAAATTTTCGCACAAAGCGAATTTCACTTGACATTATGAATGCCGAATTACCGGTACGGCGACAAACGGACACAATGTCGAGTAAATTGCGAGTGGCAAGCGCGAATATTCTCGTCGGACCGCTTCCAGATACGTGCCTTCAGAGTGCGTCACAAATTTATACGCCTCATTCGCGACACGCTATTATATACCGCTATTATAATTCCGCGTAAAATCGAAAAAGGCTTCTTTAGACATTGCTTCATTATTACGTATTATGTGAAATAGTCGGTTACCTTCACAATATTAAATTCACTCATTTAAAAAAAAATGAGATCGCCTCGCAATCAGTTTCTCCCATTGGTAATCGGACATCGGCCCAGTCGGCAAACAATTTCGATTGATTCCTTATTGCTTAATCGGTTGCGATTATGGAATAAAGTTCGGTCGACAAGCGGGGAACGAACATTTTCACTAACGCGATTATATCCGGCGTTTCGCTTTCCAGCGCGAACGGCGACGTAGCCGTGCGACATAATTTATTTCCGTGGAGGGAAATGTACAGTCACTTTTTGGCGCGCGGCGCGGCGGCTGAAGTTCCTCCTGGTAATAAGAAGAGAGTCGCTTACTGGAACGGAACCAAGTGGCGCGTTTTCGCGCGCGACAGAGGGAAGAGGGTCGCGCGGCACGTAATTATCCACTTCGAAAACTCGGCGCCGCTTTAAACGCGGAAGAACGGCGGAGATGCGACTCGGTGCGGTACGAGGCAGTGACAAAACACGACAAATTAATGGTCGGAATGCGCTGATGTTACACGTACAGCCGACCGTTTCAAGCTGCAATACATGTCCCAAGAGGAATTTCTATACGGAGAGTATCCTGTTTCTGCTACCTCTCATCCATGGGCGAGTTAGATAATTCGAAGGAGAGTCATCGCCGGCAAAAATGTCTGAATAATTCTTGAATTACAAACGGCTAAAAACGAAGAGATAACTTCGCGATAATTAAGCTGGAGAGAGTGCAAATCGGTACTACATTGTAAAACATTAGTTTTCACGGGAAAAAACGATAAGGTTGCCACAACCACAATAATAGTAATATTTGGTACAGCCACGTCCTGTGGTTGTCACATTCACAATGATGTGAAAGCAACTATGTGCATTTGGTACAACAAACATAGTGAATGAGACAAACATATATAGATGCACTACACAAAACAATGTGAATGTGACAACCACAGGACGTGGCTGTACCAAATATTACTATTATTGTGGTTGTGGCAACCTCGTTTTTTCGATGTTCATTTCAAGTTAATTCTAATTACAAAACTGAAAATTTTCATTAAGAAAAAGTTGGGTCAATCAACAATGTGTAGCGACATTGCAGTACTCAATATAATATTCAAAAGTACTCGGTATAATAATCCATTCAATCATACTTAGCAAGTATATCATTATTATTAAAGATTTATAAAAAACGCGGATTTATTTCTCTCTGGTCAATATCAACGATAAAAATCGTTGCCAAAAAGAAATTGCTATCAAAAGCACACGCATCGTTACCTCGATAATACCTTAGATTTCGATGCTATCATAAATATCACAAGCGTATAGCCGAGAACGTATTGTGCGTTTTTACGAGCGTTCGGCGATGTCTCACGAGTCGTTTCAGTGCGACGAGG
This sequence comes from Aphaenogaster floridana, assembly GCA_003063835.1. Lineage (NCBI taxonomy): Eukaryota > Metazoa > Arthropoda > Insecta > Hymenoptera > Formicidae > Aphaenogaster > Aphaenogaster floridana. The sequence continues at coordinate 217,634 of NJRP01000043.1, read as the reverse complement.
TACTTTCGCGGCTCAGTAGTTCGTCATTCGACATCGGAAAAGAAAAAGATTCGGATGGATAGCCAAGAATAAACGATGTAAAGAAGAAAATACCAATGGGAAAAAAACGGATCACGCTCGCTCTTCATGATCTTTTAAACGCGTCCCGTGGCGTCGGGCGCAAAACCATGTTAACGCACCGCACGCCCACGTACCACGGTTGTAATTGCAATATCCGCGTCAAGTAAGCGTCCGACTGTCGTACAGCAAACTTGTAGTCGTCGGCCTGTTCTCGTTTCTAAGCAACAGCAAAAAAAAATGAAATCTCAACGCTCGCAAGTAACATTTAAAACTTAAAAAAAGTACATTTAAAAAAACTGAATTCTGTGGCGAGAAAGAGAGAGATGGATGTAAAAAAATATCTCCGTTATTTTGATTTTCCGATGAAATCGAAGTGATCCTTCTTTTGGAGAGAAAAGATATTACGCAAGGCGTTTACTTGCTATAAGCTTTTAATTCTCCGCGTTAAATTTTGATGAGCTAATCTCACGTTTCACATTAAAGCGCCGTCAACTTGGAACTAACTAAAGAACAAAACTTTGTCCTTCATTAATTACTTATTTCAGAGCGCTTTAGATACCTTAACAATTAATTCTTCCAATAGGTTTTCATTAACAGAGAACCAAAATTTTTCGAAAATTTTGTCGTTAGCAAAAATCCTTAGAAATATAACTACATTGAAGCACTACATATTTATTTTCCACTTTCCAATTCGTTGTCGCGGCAACATTCAGTACGGCGTGAGTATGCGAAATTAGGTTCCCGCGGCGTGATGTATATTATTCTCTCCTCGAAGTTCACCCGACAGAATCCCTTTTATCCTTGAAACAAATATAAGACTCGCATCCCCTTAATTCCTAAATATTTTTTGCGATACAGCCCGGAGCTCAACTTGTTGCGCTTTACAGGCCCGTCACCGCCCGCTGAAATTCCTATTTGTTCCAACAGCGAGGGAGCGCGATAAAGGACGAACTGCGGATATGGAGTAAAGAGAGAAGAGACTGAGAGAACGAAGGAAGCGACATACGCATGGGAGACGATGTGCGAATTGGATAGAAGGCAAAACGATCTGTAAGAATGTCTTGGTACAAATGAAAGAATTCCTTATTGGCCAGTTCAAACCGAATTTATGGTTTGGATGAATCATTCAAAATGAAACTCAACAGTATTCAACTGAATAGAGTTTCTTCTTATGATACGTTATCGGAAGAAAACGATACAATACAATACAAGAAGTACATTTTTGCCGAATATTCGTGATTTCTTAAACTTAGAATATTTTCATGACGTGCTAGAATTATTAAGTATGACATTACGCGTAGATGTTTCGCTTCGATTAGTCACGTGGGATGAATCGTAAACAAATAAAAAATGATCAGATTTATGGAGAATTTGGATATATAATCCGCTTTTCCCTCGCTACGAATGATTCATTCGGGATGACTATCAAGAGTGAACCATGTATAAATTTCCCTTTAACAGATTCGGAGAAGGAAGAAAGAGTAAGAGAATATGGAGCCTCAAGGGCGAATCCGGCGACACCGGTTTGAAAGCAAAAAGAGAAATAATAAGGGCGGGGCCGTGACGGAAAGCGGAAAGAGAAGCAGGAGAAGGATGGAGGAGCCGTTGAGGGACAAAGAGGAGGACGAGGACGCGAGAACGAGGACGAGCTTAGGGATGCGCGGAACAAATTGCAGGAAAGGAGAGCAAGGGTGGCGAACGGTAGGGATGTTTAATGATAGAGAATTGCAAGTAATGGCGAGTAACGCGGCCTATTTAACACCCCCGCCTTATCCTATCACACGAAATAACCTCTGTGTCCCCGTTAATATTTTCTTATCGTCTCTAGCAGAGACTACTCGCCGTAAAACGGGTCTAAACAGAGCGAACAATGCGAAGCTTTGAACGTATTCGTATCTACATCCAATGTGTGCGTATATACGCTAGTTGCATTTAAATAAATAAAAACGTTTTAAATAAAAATAGATTGAATGGTTAATCTCTAATAAAGGTATAAAGAGTAAATTATAAACAAAGTACACACACATATTCGCTGTTCGTTATTCGTTTAGTCCCATTTACCGTATATCTACCTTTACGTATATTAGGCTTCTCCGTCGGGCGCCATCTTAAAGCTGCTCGGCCGAGCAAATTATTACGCTCCCAGGATGCAATTTCTCCCGCTTTAGAATAGTGTAATAGTGTTTGTCCCCCAGGCTTACAAGCGTATCACGAAAAATCGTCGTCGCGCAGACATTTTTCAACTTAATCGATGGTGCTTAAAATGTTTGTCCCTGATTCTTAAACGTCCAACTAAAAAGTTATCCCCTATATGAAGGGACCTGCCCAAAGTGCTTTTATGAAGGAGAGATAAAAGCATGATTTTCAAAAGGTCTTAAATCAATTTTTGACAAAGTTGTTTCTCTTGTAGTACAAGATGGAGAAAAGATTGAAAGTCACGAAACAACTGTGAGCAATTCGCTCCTAACGAAAAAAACTCGTTCAATGTATTCGCTTTGGGCGTGACGATCATCGAGAATGAGCCGTATAAAATCGGTTTTGGTCGCCAGACCGACGGTAGCACTCGAGAAGAAAATGACGTAGAAGCACTTGAAGCTGATCAGTTACTCGTCCGCGCCCTAACGAGGCAGTAATGCCGCTATTACGCAGCCGTCATTCGTAATTTCGTTTTACGAGCGAAACGAGTAATCGGTTTAGTCGGCCGAGCGCGTCGGAATAATTGAACGCTGCGAAAAAAGCGGGCATCTCGATCGTCGCGCAAATTCCCGCGTGCACGGATACACACCCGGCTTTTTTGTGATAATTTAATCCCGCGAATTCATCGCCGCCAAATCGTGGATTTGACGAATTTACCTTGCGCCGTGCGAGGCAAATCAAAACACCGACATCAATATTCCGTCTCGACGAGATGGTCGATTGAGCGAACTGTCGAAAACCTATTCGTCCACGATCTGGCGTGCCCTCGAATCCCCGTCGAATCATCATAAACGTCATTTCAATAAGCGCGTCTTTTTGATCCGAGAAACTCTATTACCGCCGAAAGCTGGCTGAGGATCATTTTTGCTCGTGATCGAAATTTCAATTATTTCATCTACAATTACTTTATTTAAAAAAATGTTAGGGCTATGATATTTCCATTGTACTATTTCACGATAGAGAAATAAATATCTTATTAAATAGAAAAGTAGAAGCACAGAAGAAAAACCGTTGAAAGTTTTAATCGTATTTATATAAAAATCAGTAAGTTCTACTGAATTCCGGTAGGTAGTATCAATCTAAAGTTGATACAAGCGAGTGTTCAAAAAATCCCCGTGCAAATCGCGAGACTGTCGCTCCTCGACGAAAATCGCTGCGAGATCCTAAAATCGCATTAAGCGGCCGAGTTAACGAAGGTGAGCGGAAACTAGGTACGAAGAAGGGCGAGTTGATGGACGAGAGGAGAAGGAGTCCGAGGGAAGGGCAAAAAAAGAGGCGGAAAAGGAGGGTGGGGAAAGAGGAGAGAAAGGAGAGAAAAAAGACGTCGGCTTCGACGTCGAGTCCGGGCGCATACTCGAGTCAAACCAAAACGAGGTCCGGTCCCATGAACCTTACATAAACCAGCCTTGTCTACCCTCCTCTTTCTCCTGCCTCAAGCCCTCTTTATCTTTGCCCTTACGGTCCCCCATTCTCTTCGTCCTTATCCTCCCTCATAGACCGCGAGGCACGGTATTAAGCCACGCTCACATAAAACGCTTTTAATTTCGTATTTCTTTCTTCGGCACGTACTCACCGGCGCGGGCGCGCCGTAACCAGTTTATAACCGGAGTCAAATGTGCGGCGCATGATATAAATTATTTATTTCCATCGAAGCGCTATCGCATAATTCCGCTGAATTAACGGTGCGCGATGCACCATAAAGAGAATAGTAGAATGATGGTTATTTCCTTTTTACTCATTTCACGCAGCTGCAACAAATCGATGTTGTAACAACGCAGACGTTCGCAATAAAGAACTTGTCGATGTATTACTATTCAACAAATATCCCAGATATTCGCTGGACATTAATACTTCGCGTCTTTTTCTTTACGAATTCTTCTATCAACACGGAATTTATTTTTTTCGAAGAAAAGTTCGGCTGATCTCTTTTTCTTCCTTTTTTAATCGCAATTTTTTAATGCTACAATTCTTATGTTAAAGTATTGTTCACTTAAAATTAAAGATTAAGCGAGTTGTATTATATAGCACATTCATAGTACAATATGTTCATCAAGAAAATGTATCGCTTCATTCTACACCAACTATTTTAAAAAATGTCCCTTCGTTCCCTCTCTGCCATCTGCGAGACATACCATTAAATAACGTTCACGTAAAGCGCTTGTAATTTCGTATTTCATCCTTTGGCATATTCTGCTCCTCGAAAGACCGCATTAAGCGCTTTATAGCCTGTGTCAAATATTTCTTAAGATCAGAATTTTACGGCGCGATGACCCTTTATTATGCCTCACTAATAGTCTCACAGTAAAAAGCATAAAGCAAATTTTGATTAAATAAATAATTTAAACTCATAAACAAATATATGCGCTCAATACATACAAATAAAATTAATAAAAAATTAAGAATAAGAAAATTTAGCCTAGGACGTTTTTAAAACATATTCGCACATGATACGAACAACAAAAATTGATAATCAGACAAACGCTGTGTACGAAGAAGAGATTGTTCGGCGAGCAAACAAGCGACAGGAGAAGTTGCGACAAAACTTTCGCTACATGCGGTTCAGAGGGTGATACCTCTCACTTTTCATTTTTTTTCTTCCTCTCGCGATCGCGAAGCAGAAGAGCGGAGGGAAATGCCGTTGAAAATATTCGATTTCCGCAGAAAACCGGCGAGTTCTCGTCTCTGAAAGTAGACAGGTCCCTTAAAGTGTTCGGCACGTAGTAGAAAACCGGGCAGAACGATGCTCAACTTCGCACGGTTCTGGTCGAAGATACCTCTCACCCTCCGCGATCGCGGCCAACGATCGTCCTCGCCTCACCCTCTTCTCCCGTTTAACCTCCCGTCCACTCTTCTTCTCTTTTCCCTCGCGCGATCGTCCGATTCGCAAATTGAGTAATGTTCCGGTGGAAGAAACCGATCTCTAAAAATCGAAAATCGAATCGGCGTCTACGCAATGGTGAAGGTTTCATTGGATATTCGATAGCTGAGACGGCTTTTGAAGAAATCATTTGACATATCGACCAATTGTTCGGAAATTTACGGTATGGCACTTGTTATACCATCACATATCGATTAACATTAATTGCTATTAGTTATAAATATAAACTGAAGAAAAACGATAATCAAAATAATTTGTAGTCTTCTAAAATTACTAAATCTAATAGGACGAGTGCTCAAGTACTCGAGAAGTCTTTTAAAGGTCATAATTGCGAAGTGTAAATTTGAACACTCATTGACACTCATTGACATTCGTTAGGGATATATTCAGTTACAGTAACCATTAACATGATTAATCATACGTTCTACATATATATTATAATACGAGTAGGAAATTAAAAAGATTAAACTGAACATGTGAGTCAATTATAATAATTTCTCTTATCGTTATAACGTGTTTTAAATGTATCTTCAATTAATGTGGCAATTTATTTAGCCATGTACTTATTTTTTTAAATCGCAATTTATTTTCCCTCCTTTTATGTTAAAGATTAAAATAATTATAGTGCGCCACGTATAATTTTGTAATTGCACTAATTTATGAGAATAACTAGTCTGATAATTTCGACAAAGTTCAAAGGTATAAAAGAGTATCCGAGCACAGATATAAAAAGAGATCCGAACACAGAAGCGATTTCAGCTTGATGGAACAGGTTCCATACATCGTTCCGATGCAAAGATCGAGAACCACTGTCGAAGGAACGAAGCCACAATGCCAGCCGATTGATTTACGTTGCTCGTTACGCGGTCCACTGCTCCGAAGAGAGAAAAATAAATTGATAGAGAGGAGAAGCGGAGAGCGGGAGAGGAGAAACGGAGGTGGAAAAGAGTGAAGGGGTGAAGGAAGGATGGAAGGGAGACGGGGAGGTGCCGAGCGAGAAAAGAAAAGAATCGAGAAGGAGAACATCGGCTCCGAAGAAAGAGTACTTCTCGAGGAAGAGAGCGCGAAAGAGAGGAACGAAAGGGGCACGAAGGAACGAGCGGACCAAAGAGCCGCACGATGGGAAATGCAAAGTAGAATGAGGCCGCTTTGCGCGCAAAGAAAAGGAAGGTTCTTACCGAGGTCACGCTCATGCGTCACGTTCGCTCGACTAATCGCAACTTCTATTACTACCGCTCGCTGATTTACTTCCGATCGCCGGAACGAGCGGCGGCGGGATTTCGGCTGAATTACCGCGAACCCGTAATAAAGCGCTCTCTCTTACTCTTTCTCTCTACCGATTTGGCCCATTGAAAACTATCGTCGAAAGATCCGTACACCAAAATACGATCGGTCTGTTATTTTCCTGAACGTGCTTGCCACGAAATATTCTCTCAATATAAACTTTTTCGAGATACGCCGAAAATCTATCCTCTCGTTTAACTATCAATATACATTCTTAATATTTTATTTTTAATATCAATCATTTTCATGTTATCCACAAATGTCGAGTCGTAAATCTCATGTTTCATGTTGCACTCAATTCATATAATAAAGTTATAACATTTAACACGTGATAATGCGATATTAATTAATGAGATAATAAAATTAATCTATTAAACAGAATTATATGAAAGATATACACTCTATTTATGATAACATACTTTATTAATTTTGAAGTTACTAATTAGGAGATTGCTTTTACACTCAATTGCTTTACCTTATAGATAAACAATTTTTATTAAATTTTACTCTAATCTACTGTTATATTAGATGACTTTTTTTTTCAACAGTGAAATTCAAGATTGTTATTTCGTATGGGTAAACAAGATTGAGTTATATGCAAAAATTGCCGACATGAATTCGCAAGGAGTAAAGATTGCCCGAGAAGGTCCGAAAGGAAGAAGCGCATGTAAAAGGACACGGAGAACCGACGGCTCCAAAATGGCGCATGATGGAAAATGCAAAGTAGAGCGAGATATATCTTGGCGGCGAATAAGAAGATTTCTACCGAGCTTGTGCTCGCGCAGTCACGTCCGACCCATAGAGTTCAGGGTCCGTTAACAGTGTTATTTATAAGATAAAAAGTACAGACTTGAAAATTGGAATTATTTTTTCCAAGAATATTCGCGTATCACAAATTACAGATAATTTTTAAGAAATAGCGAAGCATTTGCGAGTCGACAAACTGTGGAAAATTAACATTATCATATAGATATATATATGATCATATGCTACCAGAACGACATATGTTTATGTTTATAAATGCATAAAAAGCGCGTACATTCAATAACTTTGTTTTCAACGTACCGCTAAACAAATTGATTGCCAAGCTATTAATAAATCAATTGAAATAAATATATCCGTATCTGCATTCCGATAATCTCATTTCTTGAGTATGGATGGATATAACACGTCAAATATAAAAAATAAATAAATTAATAAAAATACAATAAACATCGTACAAAGGTGTATCCAAATATTTGGTGTTTGGCGAGGAAAAGAATTGTGTGTGTCGATCATTATCTTAATTCCCCTATTTCGACATTGTTCTCAAAGTTATTAAAAAAATGTTCAAGTTTTAGAATCTCCGTTCGTGGGGCACGTAGAGGAAAAATAAAAACACTTTTATTATATGTAATTCGAACTCAAGCTTTCGATTGAGCCTACTTAGAACATGATCGGTTCAGCCGTTATTGAGATCCGATAATCTCGGGCACTCGCAACTCGCCGACTCGCGTAAAGATACACGGGGCGGTCTCGCTGCGCGTATACTTGGCGCGAGACACTGCCGTGTCTCTTGATATTCGTCTTCACGAATATACATTGAACTTTTCAAAAATCCTGTTACGCACAAAAGCTAATCCTATCAATTTCGCAATTTTACGCGTTTCCCGCAATTTAATGCTGATGCAATAATGCATCGTAAACCGTAAATTGATATATTTGTAATATCCACAAATTATACATATTTGTTAGATATAACGTGGAAAATAATTTAGAAGAAAACGAGTCGCCAGAGTTATCCCCGTTTTTTCTCGCGTCGCCCCCGCGTCGTGTGTACCTCCACGATGCTTTCAGCATCCTTTTCTTATCTAAATCCGGCCGATGCAGCGTGACATGACTCCCACGAATCTCAGACGAAGGCGAAAAGGAAGAGCAACGCGCGAATGAACGATACTCGTGCCGGCTCATCGATATTCGTCGCGGTGGTACGTGAAGCATCGAGATCGAAAAGAAACAGAAATAAACGAGACGCCAAGAGAACGAGAGAGAGAGAGAGAGAGAGAGAGAGAGAGAGAAGATGCAATATCTTTCAAGAAGTAATCCCAGTCATTAGCGTCCCGATCGCTTCACTTCGACCCTGCCTACTCCGTGCTCTTTCACGGGCCGCTCCGAAACCGATCCGCGCCCGCTGCGAGGTGACTAATGGATTCGAGAACTGCGCCCGATTGTAATTGCAGATTCAGTCGGTGCATACGGATGTACGCAATCGCCAGTACGGGAATACGTATCGATGTATCGTGTCGATTATCCCCCCGCGTAAAGTGCAACGATACAATAGTGATCTTTGTACACTTGAATAGGATGTCGTTATCTCTATGGACAATAGAAAATCTCTGCAATTCTTCCATGTTGCTTTTTTGAGAAAACAGAGTAATTTAATCAGATGGAAATTATGCTAATATAGCGTATAAAGCGTATGTAATAATGGAGAGTGTGCATATGACCTACAGCATATTGGTTTATCGTCTATAATATATCAGTTTGGTGCAGCGAACTATAGTATCTGTAGTATTTCGAGAAATGAAATAATATTACTATCAAATTAATTAGAAAAATTGTCAATTATTATACTTTTGATACCGATAGGTACAACATGTATTCTTACATTTCGTAATAAATGTCAGCTAATAAAGTTATTATCTGAAAACAAATTAATACTTCAAGTTTCTCTCCTCTGCTCTCCACTTCTCTATCAACTAAACGTAGCATTCTTGTGACGAGCGTATCACGAGCAATCTAGGAAATTCCACTGCGAGTTTCGCTAAGAGGAAGATTGCTGGAACCTCGATGCGCGTATCGATAGCGTCGTCTGCACGTTCCGCTCCCCCTTTATTATCGTCCGAAAATCCGACCGTAGCTATTAGCCGCTTTTACGGCCGTGAGGAAAGTAAAAAGTAACGGGCACGTCGCGTCGCTTCACGACGCATTGCATCGCGAACGAGTGCGAGAGGCAGGGAAACTCCGGCAAGCGCAAAGAGAACAGAGGGACGCGAGATCGGTCTCGAAGTAGCAAAAGACGAAGAAGAAGAAGAAGAACAGACGGGCAAGAATCACGAGCACGCGCGCACAGTAATAATATGTGAAACGAGCGCACGGCTCGCCGAACAACAACCACTTTTACGATAGAGGGCTGCTCTCTCTCTCCCGTATTCGCGGATATCGTGCGATATTCGAGTACTCAGCAGGTAGCTACAAGGGAAAATAGAATGAAATGGCCGTGCAGGAGGGAGAGAAAGGTGCAGGAGAAGGAACGGCGAGCGAAACGAGGAGGGCCATCCGCCACACCGACGTATCGTGCGTGAGTTAAGACTACGGAGCGGTCCTTAATTTGTAAGCGAAGCCGCGACGAGAAGGGAGAAAGGAGGGAGGGTGCGACGCAAGAGAGATCGGATGGACGAAGACAAAAGCGTCCGTGTGTGCTTTACGAGCCATAGCCCTTCCTCCATCAACAGAGAGGCTACATACGGCTCTTTTTTACCAGCCGTAAATTTAATCAAGCCGCGATTGACGCACGAGGTGGGGTTGGGAAGGAGACGAGGAAGAGAGAGGGCAAGCGCTTTAGGCCGAGGCTTTCAATCAATGTCTAAACCGTCCTCTTGTCACGAAAACTCGCGCTATGTGGTCGCTGATGCGTCGAGGCCGGGACGAAGAGCAACAAAGGGGGTTAAAGAGGGAAGAAAGAAATTGATAAAACGCTCCCCCCGAGGTCTCAAGAGGCAACGATAAGAAGAGGGACACCTTGAATGCGATGCGTGTCGTTACGTTAGCCGCGGTCCCTCGATAAAGCCAGAGCTTGCAGCAAATATGCGCGTTCGATATCTCCCCCGTGATTTATTGCGGCGAGGTGTTCGTGATACAGCGCAGCGCGGTATTTTCTTATTATTGAATATTTCTCGGGAAATAAAGGTACAGCCCCAAGAGAGAGAGAGAGAGCGAATCGTCGAGGAGAACGTTAATTAAACCTTGGGGCGTGTTACTGAATTGATTCTCGATACTTTCGTTCTTTCAATTAAATTTACGAAGGTATCTCTTCGGTGCCTGGTAAGATCGTTGCGAAAACATGTGCATACGCGAAGATACCTTAAATACACGTAAAAACGCATAGTGCGAATAATAATGTAAATCTTAAATCACAAATGTTTAGGCTTGCGTCTCAAATGTGTAATTCCTAGGACATTCAATCGTAAAGGACCACGCACTAATTATATGAAAAAGTGGCTGCCGTTACAAAAACTATGAAAAAGTGTGCTTTGTGTGATGCAGATCAAAAGTTCGAATGGGTACGACCTTCAAAATATGTTAGTTTTTAAGCTACGAACCCATAAAGGTAATATTGGTGGGCTCATAGCTTATGGGCTCGTAGCTTAAAAACTAGCATATTTTGAAGGTCGTGCCCATTTGAACTTTTGATCTGCATCACACAAAGTACACTTTTCCATAGTTTTGGTCGATTTTAACGGCGGCCACTTTTTCATATAATCAGCGCGTGGTTCTTTATCGTGCCTTTAAATAAATTCATGAGAGACATTGAAAAAGTAGAAACCGTTTTAATAACGGACGATTTTCAAACATTCAGCAGGTGATATTCGTGCCATAGAAAACGCATCGAAGATTCAAATGATTTAAGGATTAACCACTCGGTAATCTCGCGGCGAGATCGCGCAACGTCCGGAAAATTGACGAAGTGCGCGAACGCGCGATTATTAGCGGTGTACGCGCGCGAACGTGGGACGGTAATTAAGAAAGCGGCGTTACTGTTAGGGAAATTCGCATTAGCCCCGGGTACGCGGATAAGGAGTCGCGGGAGTTATTCGATTTAACCGGGGCACGGGTATTACGAAACAAGCCGTGCCGCGAGATTATCCCGTAGTTTGCTCTACATATAGAAGCGGCGGACTGATCGCGGGACCGCGATATCTGTCGCTCCGTGCAATTTCGAGGCGCCGCAAGACGGAAATGTAATGGTGGAAAATCGATGCCCCCCCCCCTCACCCCTTCTGCCGCGCCGCATTTCCCGTCGCCCTTACCATCCGACGTCTAGCTAAACTCCGTCCGCGATATTCGAGTAACTTCCGCTCCGACGAGGCGGCATGAAACTGCAACGACGTGTTTGGACGTTTGACTTACAGGCTCGGAAACTTGTTTATTCGCGTTGCGAGGCGCGCGCGCCGGCGACGTGGGAAATGTTAAAATGTATGGAATCGTCGGCAACTCTTACAGACACCTCGCGCGAAACGGAAACTTCCGCCGCCTGCGCCCGCCAGCAGTGAAATAAGAATCGCGAGTGGAAACGGCAGCGGCGGCGTAAGTCATCGTCGCTATAAAAATACGTCATCGCCGGCAAACGCCTCGATAGTTGCGTCGCGGTTTCGTCGATATTCGCGGGTAGGAGAACTCGCGCGAACTTGGGAAACATTTCACGTGCAACTTCTGAGCATGAAATGCCTCGGAAATTGCCGACATCCCAGAATCGCGCCGCGTTGACGTACTTTCGTTCCTCCAAGAAATCAGACACTCGCTGTTATTGAAAAAAATCAACCATCGCTGATAAAAATAGCAATAAGCACACACATACACATCACAATGATAGTTCTAATAAGCGATACCGCAAAATAAATCGTTTGGCATAACGAATCTCTGGCTCGTGTATCACTCGACGGATTGGATTGAAGGCAAATTTCATTACGAGTTTCGTTCGTTCTTCGGTCGATTGTGATTTTGTCCCCGTTCGTTACGCGATCGTTGGATTCACGCCAAATTGTTCGCGTCTTTCGCCATGCGGTTGCGGATTCATCGCCAAATTTTTCACGTCGTAGGGCGGACGAGGATCGATCATCCGCGATCGACGTGCAAACTAGCGGCGTCTTGAAAATGAGTATTCTTAACGTTGGCCGCGGAGCTTTTCCTCGCCGATAAGACACTGATTTATTACTCCGGCCGCTGTAGAGTAAACAGTGCTGCGCAACACCGAGCATTAATCTGTAACCCATTAAGCGTGCGCCGACTTTTAATTAATTATTTTCCCCGGATTTGCCCCCTCCCTCAGCGGCTGGAGCCAAAAGCGCGAAGCACCGAAAATAAATGCGACCGGTGGTCTTTTTACTTTGTACGCGTCATCGATCCCCGCCATGGCGCCGACGGTTCACCGACGATCGATCGTTTCTCGTCGCCGTCGATTCGAAAACTTCAGCTGGATGCGTAAAGTAGAAATTTATGGGACTGCTGGCGTCTAATGGATCCACTTTACGTCGCGCAAACGCGTTGAATGGCGAATTCCACGAGCCGCGATCAAACTAAAATTTCAAATCACGAGCCGCGTGCAACGATGTAACATTTTATTTTTTAAGGCAGAAGAAAAAATTAATACGCACCTATGCATCTATAATACAATGCTACATCTCAAATTGCGACAAGTTTAAAAATCATGTTTTAAACAATATTTATTGTATAACATTTATTGTTAAAATCAAAATAATTCCCTATCATATTTATACTTAAAATTTGAAATTTGAAAAAGACATGTGTATTATATAAGTGTACATGTTTTAATTGTCTTAAATTCTGTGTATGTCAACGGAACTTAAAAAAGTATTACATATTTGTCTCTCTTGAAATCTCGAATTTATATCTCATAACTTTAATGAGAAAACTCCATTCAAATCAGAACATTATCTTCGTATAAAAAGAACATTATTTACGCTATCTATAAAAATAGATACGGATTACAATAGTGTGACTCTCCCAAGTTGGAATTAAGGCATTGTGAGGACAATTTCCATCTCTTACGCACAATTTCGCCCACTTCCGTTCGCGTTTTTTGTCCGTCCCGCTTCAAAACAGAGAACGTCAGTCCGTCAGCTTTAATGCCTATTAACCACGTCGGAAATTGGACACGCCATAAAAATTTCAGTGTGGAGAGATGACGAGGAGGGAAAGAGAGAGAGAAAGGTGAGACAGTCGAGGGAAGAGAAGAAACGAGGGGATGAGACAAGCGAACGGGATGGAAGAATGATACGACCGTGCACGACGAAGAAGAGTTGAGAAAAAGAGGAGACAGAATAGCTGAGAGTACCAGAGAAGGCAACTGCAGTGTGAGAGACGAGAAGGAGGCAAAGGAGAACATGAATGTAGAAAATCTCGACGAAAGCTCTCTAACAAAGACGTTTCATATTTTTATATTTTGGGGGAAGACAGAGGGGGGCATTCTCCGAGAGCGAGGTTTATGGTACTATTACTCTGTTTGTTATTGCGGCAAATGTTACTATCGCGGAGTGTACGGAGCTGAAGGAGAGTCGTCCCCGCAAAAGGAGCACGTTTGCGTGAAGACGTGCATTCTGTTGAACGAACAAATATGATCTGTCGTCTACTTTCGTGCAAAAGATTGTTACGCTGGACGGCTTAAAACGGCAAATCCTTCACAATACGAAAAAATATTCCTCGCACATGCCTAATCTTCGATTTGCCTTTTGCGTTCAACGTGCATAAATTAACAGTTTCGAACAGAACAGGTCGCGAATAAATTTACAAAATCCATATAGTGTTAATATAAAAAATATGTATATCTGTTATGTAAAACTATATAAGATATTAAAACCTAAATAATTATAAATTCAATAAATGTTGCATTAACTTGACGCAAAAATGATGAAGCAAATAATTTAGGGCAAATTATCCTATTTCCGGCATAAAACTCGAAAAATGGAGCAAAAAAACTACAAAAAAATTTTTTTTCTAAGGATAATTGCAAAAAGACTAGCAGAAAGAGCGGAAAAGGGAATTAAAATAATCATAAGGTAGAAGTTCAAAAGCAAAGAAACTCTGCATATAGCAATGAAGAAAAAGGACCGGCTTTTAATGGAAATCCGATTCAAAAAATCAACGGCGAAATGAATAATCAAGCGAGAGAAGAATACGAGTCCTAAGCGCAATAAACGATAATTGGATGCTTAAGGCAGGTTGAGAGTTATCGCCGAAGAAAAGAAGTTAAACGCCATTCGTTGAAGATTGCAAACAACATCGGTAAAATAATCCAATTACTTCCATTTCTAACTGAATCGTGTGACTACACTGGAAACGTATTTTCCCAAGTGTTTAACTTGTAACGAATACATCCGTTTCCATCCTGATATCGATATTTCTATATACCTTATAACAAATAAATCATCTATCTATATTACAATTTTATGGTATCAGTTGATCTACGATCTCAATCTTAACAATATTAAAATATGAATTATAAAAAAATGTAAATAAAAGATATTATTCCGTTGACTTTATCTTTAAATTTTTTATCCCTTTAGATTTATCCTCATCCTCTTACAATTTCCTGATATTAAATTTCCCTTTAAGCATATCTTTTTTTAAATGTTGTTATATTACAACAGAGACTTCATTTAATGATTATGCTATCTCTTTTTTATAATCTTATTATCATAATTATGAAAATAAAACTGATAAAGATAATGAAATTTTTATTAGAAATAGCTGAACATAAAATGTTCCCTCCTTTCTCGATAATGATAAAATTAAATAGGATGGCATTCAACTTCGACGCCTACGCGTTAAACATTATCGTTTTTCCCATGTCATTTGACAAACGACAATCCGACAAATTTCGTTATTGAATAAAATGAAGCAACGATATAATCGTATATGGAAGCCCGGCGGCAGCAGTCTCGGAACGAATAATGTGAAACTTCTCTTGCCTCGAATCTCGTCGTATAGGGATTTCTCTTCAACGTGCGAATAGAGTCGATCGCTCAACAAGAGTTTTCAAGGGTTATAAATCTCCCCTCTTTTATATTTTCATATACGGTCTAATAAATATCTTATCTACATCAAGTATCGACATTTTATAGCTAACAGACTTGGGCCGCATGGCGGAGAAGGCATTTGCGACGAGCTGGAAGCCAGAAATAAATGGGAGTCGAAAATCCTACGACGTCGATAACAGACTCCGAAATTAGCTGGCCGTACCGAATTCCCAATAGAGATTGAACGGGCTCGTTGCGCCTCTCCTATCGTGAATAACTACGTTTAGTACGCCAAGCGGTAAATGGGCCCGCCGGTAAATGGCCGAGTGTATACATATATATCCGTCCATAGAAAATCCCAGTAGCCCGGAATTGCGAGGAAACACGTGATAATTAAAGTTACAAAAATACGATGGTTAAAAGATCGGGTAGGTTTGAGCGAGGACGAAAGAATGGGATGGAAGGACAGAGCTTCCGTTCAATGGACGATACTTTCATTGTAATTATCTTCGTAATTATCCATTACTACGCAACAAAGAAAAAAAGATCACGAAGAATGCTCCTTACATTAAACAGAAATATCTCAAGTGTACACTAGTCTTCCAAGCGTGCCTTAAGCTTCAGGAAATGTTCAGCAATTCTATGGAGCGAAACGCGATGAATTAATCGGTATACCTGTCATCGTTATTCCCTTGTGCTTAAACATTATCCTAATGCTCTTAGGAACCTGCTACCGGCGAATACAGACTGTCCAAGAAGCTAAGCATTATCTCTAAACTACAAATACTAGAGACCAAACAATACAAAATCATAGTTAGGCAAAATTACAAATTAGACTGTTTTGTCTACAAACTTCAATAATTTAACGCTGACAAATTGACAAATTGAGAATAATATAACAATAAGTCTTATTCATCGTAGAGTTTCAAGTCAATATTTAGTTAAAACAAATTTATAATAGGGAATGTTAATATATTTAATATGTGCTAAAAATTCTAATAAGTGCAAATAAAAACTTATATTTTAAAAAGTTGTGCAATAAGCAGCAATATGTTGAACTACTTTTCCGATTGAAGTGAAACTCCGAAATCCATTTCAACAAGCCCAGCTGGAAGTGGGCTTGTTGTGTCGCGAACTTAAACGTTCGCGAAACGCAATAAACTTACCAACAAACTTATCGGTTGTACTGATACGCAGTCGATGGATAATCAATGCGTTAGCTCGAGCAGACGTATTCGCGAACACGAATCTAATGCAAATCTAAGAGAAGCGTGAACGTGATTGTTGGCGATGCCAAGAACTCATCTGTGAAAACGTCATCGTAAGCAAGAAAAGAAAAAGAGAGAGAAACATGCCTTCCAACGTGTGTAGCATTTTGCGAGACCGTGGCAACCAGACATTGGTTATCGATTGGGAATGACTTTCACGCAAACGTGTCAGAAACGAGAAGTACGATAAACGTGACAAGAGGTGGGCGACAATGTTGAAGAAGAGAAAGAGAGAGAGATGGAACGAAAGACAGGGAAGAGCTACGTGAAGAGAGCCTTCGCTTCAAAATTGCAGTCTTCTGCTCGCGGCGACGATCGACGTTCCACGATAAACGAGAGGGAACGACGACGACGACGACGACGACATCGTCGTCTCCGCCGAAAACGGCCGCGCCTGTTTCCCACCCGTTACCCGCGGGAATGGAGAACAAGGGAGCGTTGAAAAATGGGAAAATAGAATTTAAAAGCGAGCATCGCGAGAGAACGAAAATATCCCCGGATCGAAGGCGAGAAAGGGTGGCTCGCGATAATTGAAAGACAGCGCGCTTCTAACGGAACATCGCGAAAAAGAGAAAGAGAGGGTCCTGAAATACATCGCCATTCTGGCCTACATTCGTATTTTGCATATTCGGTAAGGTAAATAACATAATACCATTGGAGCAAAATTTATATAAGGGTTAAAGTAAAAAGCATCCACTTTTCGCATCGTGATACAAGATTGGATGAAATAATAGCGGGTCGTACAGAACAAGAATCATATATAATTCAGCAGATGTGATACATAACCGTGGATGAAGAATGTAAAAAATTTAATAATATACTAATAAAATTAATAAAGGACTATGCCCAGTTTCATATGAAAAATTGGGCCCCCGGTGAACAGCAATGAGACATGGCTAGAATTGTAGGGCATCAAAAGAGGATTAAAAAGTTCCATGGGCACAACTTTTTAACGAGTCCCCTGAGTGCTAGAGTTGTCCAAAGTTCGCTATAATGACCATGTACCACTGGTCTTGTCCGATTTCTCTGCGTTCAGGGCACCTCCCCGCGATGACGGCAGTAACGGATTGTACCAAAGACATTGAAATAATAAGTCTAGAATGTATTGGTATAGTTCATTAATCCGGCTAAGTCCTGGACGCGATCTATGCCGTCATGTCAGAAAAATTCGGATTTTGTTCTTATGACGGCGATATCTCTGGAGTTCAGACTTCAATTAGGCAATTAAAACCTTCTGTTTCGTACTTCGTGAGTACCCCCTTATCGATTAATATATATGACTCATGACTGTTCACTCGGGGCCCAAACTGGGCATAGTCCTTTAATAATTACTAGTAAATTTACTAATATTAATGCATATGCATTAATTAATTACAGTTTACTATATCGTTATATTGTGCTACAATTTACTAGAGAAGCTACAGCTTCTCTACTCGTAATATATTTTTATCGTCCGTCAATGCTTGAAACCTTGTTTTCTTAATAGAAAGATGATTCCTTATAATAGAAGAATGCTAATACTTCTGTTTTGCTAAACAAAGATCATTCTCGGAATGCTCATAAGGAGTTTTATTATGGTTTTATTAATGTAAAGTATTTTGCGTTCGGTTTCAGAAACTCGGCACAAACTCCGCCGAGTTAAGAAAGCGATCAACAAGCAAAGGAGTCTCGTGAACCTTGAAACTTATTGATTACTTTCTTAAAGACTCAACGTTGTTAAAGCATTTTCCTTAGCATAACGCAAACTTAACCCCGTTGATACCATATTACAACAATTTACGATATTAATATACGAGTTGATATCACGTATTTAATGAATAATTTTTTCTCCGATTTAAAATAAAACTTTTTCTTTAAAAAACTAAAATAGGATTTTGACTAATTAAGTTAAATGCACTAGTTCCATGCAACTACACAAATCATCAATTAATCATTTTAATTAATTTTCAATCAATCCCGATTTCTAATTTGGATATTAATAAATTTTTAACTTGAAATTTTGTTACCAGATGTATTTTCTTTTTAGCTTAAAAAAATTACAAAAAAGAAAATAGTTTATTTAATTTCGTTAACAATTACAAACGTTAAACACTACAAATATATAAACTCATAAATAAAACAAAATCTAAAAAGGAAACAAAGTAATACTAAATCAAAATTACGAAACAGAAAGCAAGAAAGCGTGAAAATGCAGTCTCGCGCGGCGAAGAGTGACGCGAAAGAGAGATGGAATTATTCGCCACCAGTGTCCGGACTCTCGAAATTGTATTCCTGAGCGACCGGCGATAGTAGTCGTCGATAAACGAGCGACGTTTCTCGATAAACCTCGGGAGAACATCGCTTTCGCCTGCCGATACGGTTACCCTATCTACGCTCGCCTTCTCAGATTCTCAGGTCGTTTCTACTCTCGGCGAACGAAATACGCGTCCGACCGAGCATGTTCATCGCCGGCCGTAAGAATCCTCTTCCTCGAAGACGAAAAAGCCCGAAAACGGAGGACTCCGAGGACACCGGCGGAAGATGTCTTCTCAGCAATCAGGAGGTCGTTTTCCGCGAGACGGACGAAATCCGACCTGCCAAGCGTACGTTTCGCGCACGGAGGCGAATCGGAGCGCAGCGGAAAAGCTGAAAATAAGCGAAGAGAAAAGAAAAGAAGAAAAAAGACGGAGAAGGACGAGAGAACAGCCCGCGGGGAAAAGCAACGGAATACGTTTGCTTCTGTACTGGCGAATAGGCATTCCGTCGTAAATCTTCCCTCTCGAAATTAGGGTATTAAGTAGAAGTAAATGAAAATATTATTTTTGTAGTTTATCCAGTTTACAGCAGGTATCAAACAAGATTTCAACTTGCCAACGCAGTTGATTCTATATAATATATCTTTTGTTTATTTTATATCTTTATTTCTTATTTATCATCTCGTATCTTCATTTAGAAAAGATTTCTTTATGTAACAGTATTCCTTATAAATACACTTACCGAAATTATACCACGACATACATGGGCAAGTGTGAAAGCCTGCTTTTTTCGTCGGAGGCAATCGTTACCTCCATCGGATCGCACGCTGGCCGGAAGAAGAATTTTCGTTTCGTCGTCATGCCTGTCGTTTGTGCGCCCGTAATAAAATTCGCCGTAGCCCCGGGACCGAGCGCGGGCCAATCAAGTTTGCAAAACTCAAATCTGATTACTCCGGCCTTTGAATCAGGGACAAAGGATGAAGGAGAAAAAGAGAGAGAGGGAGAGAGGGAGAAAGAGAGAAAGAGAGGGAGGGAGTTTTCATCTAAGCTGCGAGATCTGAGAGCGAATAACAGATTCTATGTGATGAAAAAGACTCTTGGTTCCTTAGTTATAAGGATAAGCTGGAGAAACGGCGCATGCAGATGCGATTCTATATAGGTAGTGCTATTGTTCTTGTTCCCAAATGAAAAATTAGATTCTCGTTTCCCAATTACTTGTCGTGTCAATCGGTTTATATCATATTGCCCTAATTCTTAGGATTTCGAAAACTCTGAGTTAACACTTACATTTATTCGCAGATCCACAAACTTCTAGGTTCTTTAAACTTTAATTTCTTAAGTTATTATCATAATAAATTAAGTTATTTCCATAAATATTTAGATATAAAATGTAAAAAATGTTTACAACATTGAATCCCGTCGCCCATTCAAGATCGTGACTGGAACGACCAAATGACAAAATCATCAAAATGGCTTATTCTTTTCTCACTGGATCTTGGCAAAGGAAGAAACAGCTAGCAAACGAGGATGTTACACGCAGTATAACTTCTTCGATATTGAGTCTTCTTAGCGCTCCGTCGGCGTTGAATTACTTGCTCGCCGCAAATTCGACGTGCGGCATGCATTCCACCAAATTCCGACATGTTACGTCGATATTAATGAACCGCAACCATCGGTCGAATACGACCGGGACTGAATCCGTGCTAACGTCATTTGATGAATAATGCTTTTCGGTACTTAGACAAATGAAAATTCTCGGTCCTATTCAAGAGATAAAAGCTTTCGCTAAAAAAGTTACTACAATAAAATATTAGTGCGAAATTATTCATTACATATGAGCCTTTCTACTAAAAGAATTCTGGAGCATTAAATTATTACTATAAAATATAACCAATTATACATCCATCTTATAGTCTGCTTCTCTCTTTCTCTCTCTCATTCTAATAATGCCGAAAAAGTAAAAAATAAAAATATTACTATATAAATGATGATTAATGCGTACCTAATAATCATATATAAAAAAATATCATCAAATAATTTAATACAAATTTCATGGACTTAATAACGCATTATAAATTACATTTTAAAAATTTACATACAAGTAACAAAAAAATAATACAATAAAATTTAGCTGTAGTTTCGAATTTTATTCTGCTATACTAAAAAAATACAAAACTTATCTATTCAAAGCGTAATCGATATATATTGCATATATTAATTTTTCCTCGCCTAGCCAAACTATTCGTCTACGTTAATTTCCATACTGCAAACAAACACCAGCATCGGCATCGTAAATAACAAGGAAAAAGTGTCGGTGATATCAACATTTTAACTATATAACATCGTAATATGCATAAATTTAAATTGCACTTTGTGCATCTGCGGCGATCTCGTAAAATAGATGCAAACGCCGTGGAGAATCCGTTAAAACTCACGAAATAACTCATGCAAATTAAAGAACGATGAAAAAGAGCGATCCGCAAATGCCAAGAGGCGAGAGAAACGAGACGTAGATGGCGAAGACAGAAACCGTAGCTAGCTCAAAGATATAGGCGCGCGCCTAACAGACTGATGCTGGTAAAGAGGACCGAGGGAAAAGAGCAGTTAGTAGGTACGAATCGCTTCGTCGGTTCCTTAGACAAAATATCTTTCCTTGATCCTACGTCTGGCAATATTCGTTCCGCCTTGCTTCCACTCCGTATTTGATGCTCTCGTGTCTCGTCCCATTTTCTCCCTCTTCTTCACACTTCTGCTTAAAAATTCAAATATCTTTTTTGATAATTTATATCGCATATCGTGTTTAAAGAGCATTTATATATAAATGATATATAGATCGAGCGAATGAAAGATTATCGAAAAGTATATAATTAAATTTTTAATTAAAATCTCGAAGAAATTCTTCAAATCTGCTAAAAAAATCGTATACATAAATCGCGCAACAAGTGCTCTATTTATTTTTATGATAATTAGCGTAGCTTTGACTGGTTTACTCACAAAGGAGTTAATACTGGGTGTAGTCTCAGATGTTTAAGTTTTTGCCGGCTGCGACGAGAATATTGCAATCCAGCGGGCCGTCACAAACAACCGATTTGAGTCGTGGCATTTCCTTACTGTCCGTCTTGTGTTTCTGTCAGCGACGGAAAAGCCGTCTCTCCCAGTCGCGAGGCCTACTTCGATCTCCAGGAGGAGACTACTCCGAGTTCCACGGAGGCTTGAACCAGAAGCGCCACAGAGGGAGAGAATGGGTATAACGATGCCTGCAGGACCGTCAGACGCACGCGGTTCCGTCGCGATTGTTCTGCCGCATTTACCTTCGATTTGTCGGCGCTCTATCTTCAACAAATTACCCGCATCTCCCCCCCTTTCATTCTCTACGACGCGCTTCCACTGCACCTGCACCGGTTCGCCTATGTTATTGACCTGGCAACACGCTTCCCTGATTGCGTATTCGTACTTTGATTATGTCAGCATTAATGAAACCGTCTAACTTATGACACTACACGAGATTATAAAATCCGTCGATATATGTGAAAATACATATGTCATATTCAGTGATATCGAACACAAAAGATCGCTGAACTGCAATCTCGAGGATCTCATTCTCTCCGTAATTTTATGTAAAACAAGAAGATAGCGAAAGCGATGCATGGATAGTACTGACCCCTTCGAGCCGTCAAACAGCAGCGGGACATGTAGGAAGATCCAAAAGTTCTCGAGTACGCAAAGTTCTTACTGGAGAAAATGGAATTCGTTTTCCCCGAACGATCTCGAGTGGGCATATACAGGAAGGGAGGTAGTGCACCAACGGGACAAGGGGATAGTTTATACCGCGATATCCAAATGCGATCGAAGAAAAGGAGGAACCGCGTTCCGCGCAAAGGGAGAAGAGCGAGAGACAGAAAGAGGGTGAGGTAGTACAATGCCGTCAGCCGTACGTTCCCTCATAGGCCGTAAGACGCGAGGAAGATATCGAAGAAGGAAAAAGTAGACACGCGGTGAGCAGTAGTGGTAGTAGCAATAGTAGACACGCAAAGGGGTGTGTGAGACGTGCAGTGGAAAGGGGGAGAAAAGACGACCGGCCATAACTTTCGATCCCTCGGCAATCTCGGTTTATAGGGACCGCCTCGCATGACAATGCGGAACGGTTCGGCAGGTGCCGCGCGCTAGAAGCCTAATTCGACCGGCGGCACATGCCGCTCGTAAACCACACCACGCTATACCGCGCCACACCGGAGGCCGCAGCCGGATAGGAGAGACGTCGCCGGTATGGCTTTCGTCATTTGTACACACGATGGACGCCGTAAATGTAATTTGGACGAGCGGCGGTGGCGATACGAGCACCTATCTCGAGATCCAAAGAGAGCGTAACGCGGCGCTATAAAGGTAAACATAATGCCGGCCATTTGTAGCCAGGATACGAGGTGCGAATTACTTCGCTGTTCTGCGTAAACGTTCTGCGTAAAGATCTAAGTAATAACTAAATTGTTACTTCTTCGGCGCAAAGCAAAATTTACTTACCCCAATGTACGAATGTTCTTTAATATGTAATATATAACATATCACTTATATAGTGTGTAATCTCTGTCTCTAGTTTGTTCATTCCTCGAAACAAGAATTGGATAGAAATTTGTAAAAGTCTAGTTTCAATTATAAATGTATTTCTCGTAAATATTCATCGTATAAGAACACAATACAAATTACCATAATTTGTACAAATAAAAATTAACTAATAATAAAAAAAACTTGTTAACCGATTTGATCCCATAAGTAGGAAAAGCTCATAGATATAAATCGGCTGAGGCGTGTACCGTATATAACGTCGGGCTGCAGTCGGGTAATGTGGTCACGACGATAAATAATATAGTGGCGAGCCTCGCAATCAAGGAGGGTCGAAATAGATGCCTAATTCGACCAAATTCGACCTGAACCTAATCGGATCAGCTCGCGCCGCTCGTAAACTACAAAGACGGCCAGCCGCAGCGGTATACGATCCATCATTCTGCACAGGATCAGGCTCCATAAATGTAATTCGACCAAATAGAGATACCGTAGGTTGACACGTAACGAGGAAAGGTTAATGAGAAATACGAAAAGAACCGTGTGTGCCATGCAATAATAATCAGATGACGTTGTTAATGCGCTCCCACTCAGTTCAATATGGACACGACCGCGTTTGAATCTATTTTTACCTTTTTGCACTCGATCGTATCAAACGCGATGAGCTAATCGAAAAACTAGGAATACGGTAATATGTGACATTTAGCTGGCTCGCCTCCGCTGCTGATGATATTTCCGTCGATTCGAAATCGATGCTTTATTCAATGATGAGGATTAAACCGAATATACGCACGCAGAACTTTTTGGATAGCCAAATCAAATTTGTTTTAATGTCAAATAGCAGTGAGATACGAAATATAGAAACGCCAACTTATGTGTATTTACATCATTCTGATAAAATCAATTTTTGTTTGGCCATGGTACAATCCTGTTTCCCTTTGCGATTAAAAAGACCATACCAACGGCTAAACCTAACTGAACACTGTGGAGAGATACGTCAAAGGGCAACATTTAATTTAGCTTCGCCCACTTGATAACCCCGCAGGCGTTATAGCGAATGTAAACTCAATACTTCGTTCGACTGTTGCGAATGGTGCGAACTAATCGACCAAAATGTAGGAAAATACGAAAAAACAACGCGTTTCATCCACCGAGAGTAGATAACTATAAAATTTTATGTAACTATAAATTTTATTTTATTTTAAAAGTATCTTTAAGTTTTATGTCACAAGAAATAAAAAATTATAAATCTTGTTTTTCATAATTAACGTGCCAATAGGTAAATTTTACCTAAAATATTTGCATTTACATAGACATCTAACTTTTCAAGCTGGAAAATTGCAATAATTAATGATCTTCCATCCGATCTTCGTTAAAAAAATCATTAACTTTAAACTTATAATTTATATCGATAGATATTATAATGTATAATATGTATAAGAAATAAAAAACAAATTATAAATAGAATTAATCAATAGAAATAAAATTGATATTAACTTACTATCTAGTCACGTACAGAAATACGGAAACATATTCTATACGCTCTTTTTCAAGAATTAATTCGGTTTTTCTCATCAATGCCCATACTTTCTCGTCCTGACGGTCTAGCACCTTCATTCTGACCGCCTCGGTCGACGTCAAGAACCGTTTCAAGTACTATCCACGTACCATGGGCACGATTAGAAAGTTCGTCATGCGGGAGGACGGCAGTCCGTCGACAATTTGTCGCGCGAAACTTCAATTTCCCGTGAACTCTGCGACCCTCTCTGTAACTTTATTGTCGCAACGTCTGCTAACGGGCAGAAGGGAAAGGAGGGCAAATCGAAAGAGGATGGGGCAACGAGCTAAGTAAGAGGCGGAAGAAGAAGAAAGCAGCAATCCCGAAAGCTACGGTCGCGCGCGCGTTTACCAGCACTCTGAGACTTCGCCGAGCTCGCTCGCTCGCTGGAAGAGCCGAGAGCTCGAGTCTACAATTCTGTCACGTACGCGTCATAAGTCCTTCGCGCCTTTAAGTAAGAAGTAACACCATGCCGTCCCCGCTATTCCGTGTACTCGTGTCCCTAAGTATCTCGCGCTCGTCTACGTATATATGATTTATCACAAGGGCTTGCCGGGAAGGAGCGAAACCGGCGAGAATGTTAATACCGCACGGAAACGTCAAAAACTTGCGATCGCACGTGAAGATGTTATAGGGTTAACAACGGTATCCCTGTTATTCCGAGTCCGTCTCGGCGAAGAGCTGACGCAATCAATCGCGCGACACGGCAACTCGTAAATTTACGCCGGAAATGAACACGTTGATCCTGTCGTCGATCTATATCAAGGAAGTGCACGTGTGTGTTACCCGAAGTCCTCCCTCTCGATCTCGTAAAACCCCAGCTTACGATGCTCAATCGGAGTTGACCCAAAAAATTCTGGCCGGGGACGTTCTCGCGTTGTCCAGCGATCGCGTAAAGTTTCCGCCTCCGTCCCGAGCTGACTCGGCGTAGTCTGAAACTCCGTTCACGTGCGCGTCATAAGTCCTCGGCGTCTTTAAGTAAGAAGTAACGTCGCCGTGCCGCCGTACGCTCCACGAGCACCACGAGCACCACGAGCACCACGAGCGCTTCTCTAAGTACTCAGGGAGGCTTGGGCGGTGTGTTGCGACCCGCCCACCTATACACACCTTGTCGCACGCTCCTCAAGAAGTCGCCTAGGTATAGGCGTGAGTAGTGAGGTGGTGGCGACGGCGGCGGCGGCGGCAGCGGCGGCGGCGGCGGCGGCGGCGGCGGTCGAACGGAGGCGCCGAAGGTGCTAGGAGGTTCCGGGAGATTCAGTCGGGAGAGGTCGGCATGGAGGTGGCGAGGTAGTGCAGGATGGTTTGGTAGCGCCTTACGCCGGAGTTCACTTGACGAGGAGGTGGTGTGCGGCGGTCAGGCGTGGCCAGCATACCAAATCCGTAGGGTATTCTGGTCATGTAGTAGGTACGGGGTCCTAGCTTTCCAAGAGAGCGACTTGCCTACCTCTCTGCCTCCTCCATCTCCTTCTCCCGCTCTTCTCCTGCCTCTCAGTCTCCTGCATTTTGCTCGTTCGCAAGCTACCTCTCGGTAGAATGGGTGGGGGAGTATTAATTGGCTTACGAGGCGACACTCATTAGCACTTTGAGTACGAGGGGTTGAGCGGACAAGGGAGGTGAGAAACACCCTCCGGAGGCGTTGCTCGAGGCTATCTCGCGTCACGCGCCTTCCTACAGATTCTCTGCCTACCACCCGTTCCCGTCGAAAGCCGTTCTTCGCCTCGAGGCGAGGCAAAGAGGTAATACCATAGTTGAGCACTCGATATCAGCGAGTCATCTTCGGAAAGTGTACGGCCTACGCATAATTAAACAATATTTTTATTTTTAGTTGATGATTCTCCGCGAAGAATATATATGTCCATTGGTGCCAATTTGCGATGTTACTATGGAAATGAAGCGATACGTCACCGTGAAGCTCGTTATTTCGTGAAGCTCGTGGCATAGCCAATAAGAAAAATCGGAAACATCGATGAAGAACAGATTGGAAGACTATCGAAATGGCTATCACCCTTGAATTGTCTCTGGCGTTCTCCGTTTCATCGATAACACTCGTCGAACCACTCGGTGGTGTCTGAATGTAACAGGATGAAAAACGTAACGATCGATTCTCCGCGCTCTTCCGGGATCGTTCTTGATTAAGTGTGATTCACTCGACGTTCTAAATACAACTCGACACGAGATAATCGAAACGAACTTTCAATTTGTTCGTTATCCAAGCGAGATACTCGATTTTTTATCAATCTACACGAGTACTTGTTTTCCGTGTTTCTCATATTCTCGGAAAGCATTTCTATACGCAAATCTGATATTTAATCAATAGAAACGTGATATTTCAAACGATATACAGTAAAATAAAACATTCATAATAACGGTTTTACCTCAAAAAATTATTCTGGCCGAAGCTCTCGAGAGGTGCAGAGACGGTAATATCACCGGTACAATAACAATTCATATTTTAGAAGTCAGTCTGCCAGTTTACAACCGTTCCCGCTCTCCACTTCGAAATCCTCTCCTTCCCGCGGTAAAGCCTTAATTCGTACGAGTCGAGACGAAATTATGCAGAATCTCGGAGCGCAACGGGGCAGCGATCTGCATTTTAGTGCACGGCGAAAAGATACGGGGGTGAGGTTCGCGAGGGGAGAATGAATAGCGGGGCGGGATTACGGCCACGGAATATTTCGTGGTCGTCCGTGGATTTGCGCCGTTGCGGTCAACCCGATACTCCGAACTCTCTCAGTAGATCCAATTTGATCGGAAGACCGCAGCGTCTCTACGGCCGACCTTGTGTAGAAACGGACAATGTGTGTACGCCATGCATGAGATAACCCCTCGAAATGCTCAAACCCCCGTGCATCTCTCTGCTCTCGCAGCCCACCACCGCTACCCTCGTCCATCTCGTCTCTCTCTCATTTTCTCTCCCTCTGTACATCGTATACATCTCTCTGTCCTGCATACGCTCAACTCCCCGACTCACCCGGTAGTAGACAATGTTGCTCGATAAGGCATTGTTCCAGCGCGGTCTCGGGCTATACGAGCCTCACCAGGCTACATTATCATCCCTTCGCAACGTTACTGCCCTAAACTTCGCTCGTCTAGCACTACCTGGTCATACATATGCGCATCGCAAACGCGCGTTTTCTTTCCGTCCGCCTGTAAACGCTACCGCTTTCGTAAAACTTGACAAAATAGAAACGAGATAAGTATCACAACGCAATTCTACAATTACATAGACTTCTTATAGAATTTTGTAAACTATGCATGTACATTGATATCAAATTGGCATTTTCGTAATAACAATAAATAATTCGTAATAACTGATAATAGCCCTATTTTGTGAGATTTATACTTAGAATTTAGAGAAATTTAGAGATTTAAAAAAAATTATTCGATAAATCTTTCCATAAAATGATAAATGTTTATAACGTTTCTGTAAACCGATGAATGTTTTGATCCAAAATTGATAAACTATAATTCATTTGTCACAGCGTCTATTCTATCATGATGATAGGTATTTCGTGCTTTTGTCAAGTTTATGAAAAGAACATATGCCGAGTTTGACAGTTTAAATCCTTGCCGCACTTAATACGTTGCAAAACAACATTGTCAACATTCATCGACATTTAATCGCCATCCTGTCAATCATTCTGAATTTTGTGAAACTGTTCACGCACACATATGTCATTGAGTTTCCATGCATCGTGTTATATCACGCTCTTGCCTCAATTAAAACGTAGATTCACAATTCATTCCCTTTGCCGGCCAAATCATTTCGTATATTGTTGCTCCGCACATCTGACGCAATAGGGGCCGACTACAGCAAATTTTAATGTCGATAGAAGCTTCCCACTTCATACATATGTATGCGCGCATCGGTATGAATAATCCTTCACATTGGCTACAGCTATGACCATAGAGGAGCCATCATCCATCGTCATGTCGTTAGAGTAGTAAAGATAACACCTATCAGTTCCGTCAAGCCCGAATATATTATAATGTATGACCGAATTTTAAAATCCAATTATTATGCAATATTCTTAAATGTCGTCGTTCCATCTATTCTTCAATTTCACGTTTATGGTCTGATCTTCAGTTCCAAATTAAAGAGACGTTAGATAAGAAGTGAAAATGCGCGTGAAAGTGTTAAGATGATAATCGCTAAAGCAACCTAGGAGAGCCGAAGAGTAAGTTGCGTTACGTTCTCGCTCGCGATTTGCATTCACGCATTAGAATTTGGCATCCGCTTGGAAACGACGCGCCTCATGCGGCACATACTATTACACGGCCGGCGTGCAGCTCGCATTCGTAGGTAATGAACCGCGCGTAAAGGTTGGTGCTCGCGTCCTCTCTAGGCTATTCAACGTAAAGTGGAAGAAGGAAAAGAAGAAATCGCGCGCGCGATTGTAGGAATGCGCGCCGACGGCTCGCAAGCGAGGTACTTCCCGAGTCGAGCAGACAGGAAATCCACGTTCGCGCAGCTGCACAAGCGCGAACGTGCACGCACGTCATATTATTTTCCATCGACGTATCGCCGCTGCCAAAGGCAGCATCGGTGTACACGCATAATTTTTCAATTTACCGCCGGAGAACCGCCGCAATCATGCGACGCGCACATGGTGCCCGCCTACGACAATGTACGTCGGCCTTCGTGGCGACGGTATCTCCGCCAGAAAAATGATCCAAGAAACGTTCGAGATGGTATCGGCAATAATCGCAATAATTATAAATCCGATAAAGCGTTAATAAAGTTTCCATTAGTCTCCGATGCTCGTAATCGACGATGATCTAACGTACTGTACACCAACGCGGCGGTATTTATTCGTATTCTTATCAAGAGCGGAAACGCGGCTCGTTGAGGAAGAAGGCTTTACGAAACGTTGATAAATCGAGCTCGCCTGCGCGCCGCCGCTTAATGTACGCCCCGATATGGAGGCCCCGAAGGCGGAGACGAAATTGGTTTTGCGCGACGACGACGACGACGACGACAAACTGGATTTCCCTCGACAAACAAAACAGATGCATCGATAAAACTTTGTCGAGGGCGTATCGCTAGGTATTTTTAGCGTCGAACACGTTGCATGTTAGCCCAATAAATACTTTCGACCCTTATTGCATTCGCCTACTTGTAATCTGATATAAAAAGAATACTGAAAATTAAATTGAAACGACTGTATGAAGGAAGACGTAAAACCTTAAATCATTTCATAAATAATATTCGCAATTAATTTCGCATAAATTTGGATGTAAAAGATTTTTAATTTTATATTACAAACCTATTTATAAAGTATCTAGGCCCGATTGCCAATGCATTTGACATTTTTGCGCAAAACTTCAATATTGCAGGGTTGGTCGGAAAAATCCAGTGGGTGGAAAAAACCATGGTAAATTCCGGTTTTCACCGTCCCGGACTTTATCCAATGGAATAAACTGGCAAAAATTATAAAAATGTAATATTAAAATATATTTATATAATTTTATGCAAAAAGATATTTTTGCTTTAATTAGTAAATCATACTAATCACAATGATTCAAAAAAAAACGAAAGCAATATAATAATAAAGTTTTTTTAAATTCAAATTATACATATATATATAATATATGAAATATATTTTTGAAACATAAACTTTGAAATAAACTATAAATGTTACTAAAGAGTGAGACCAAATGCCCATGAACCATGCTCCCCAATTTTTCACACTCAAATTTGTGGTCATGTTTAGATCTTCAAATGAAATTAAGCTGATTACAAATATGTCGGTGCCAAAGTGTACCTCCTTCCCATTCTCGAGTCACACTTTTTAAGGATTAATGGTGCCGTCTGCTGACCTTCGGGGCCCATTTTCTCGCGAACGGGAAGGAGGTACACTTTAACACCGACGTATTTGTAATCAGCCTAACATGATCACAAATTCGAGTGTGAAAAATTCGAGTATGTAAATGGGGAGCATCTTGGTCTCACTCTTTATATTAATTTGTAGTTTAATGAGAAAAACGGAATTAAAAATTTTTACCAATATAGATCTGGTTCGCGTTTATCATTTAACATTTTGTAACAAAAAACTAATTTATTTCCTACACCGATTCCTAATCTATTACAGATTTTATTTTAGATTGTAAAAAAATTGTGGAAAACACTTTCTCAATTGACGCTGAACTCGCCGGACAGTTATGTAAATGCATTACAAAATCAGGGCTATAAGCCTCGAGCCGCTTGTAAATTAGTATATCGATAAAAAGATTTTCTATTTATTTTATTGTTCTTAATAGAAGAATTTTTACCGGTTTTTTTCCAGAAAATACCAGTTTTTACCACTGGCATGGACTTTATCAAAAAAATGTGGAATTTTACCAACCCTGCAATATTGCCATCAACATTTTCAAAGAAACATGCGATAGTCATAAAAAATTCTGCATACATGTCCACGGTACCAAAGCATCCAAAGATATTCGCTCATAATCATATCAGTTCCCGTATCAAGAATCGTGGAGTACCGTGTATTTACAAGATCGACTTGTCCCACCGCGGTTTGCTTGGCGCGTCCACTGAAATATACAAGGTCGGACAGAATCTTCTATTCCACGTAGAACGGCCGGACGAGGGTGGCGTAGCGCGCGGGTTTTCGAACATTACATATTGACGAGTCTGGAAGGTTTCGTGGGCAAGGCACGGGTACGGATAGAACGACATGACGCGAGAGCGGAAGTCCAAAGGAGCCAGGGAAAAGAGAAGAAATGGAAAAGAGAGGCAACGGTGGAAGGAAAGTCGCTCGGCCGGAGAGAATCTTCCGTAGTGTGGCCACGTAGTCGCCGTTTGTCGATCGTACCGCAATAATTCCTTATTGCTCCTCCAACCCCTAACCTGACCCTAACCCTAACTCCTTCTTTTCTTTCTCGACGTTCCTCCTCCTCCTCCTCCCTTTCCTTCTCCTCCTCCACCACCTTTTCCTCCTCCTCCTCTTTCTCCTCCTCCTCCTCTTTCTCCTCCTTCTCCTTCTCCTCTCCTTCTTCTTCGACGTCTTTCCTTCTTTTCACGTCCTCGTTTCTGTCTCCGCCGCGTTCTACTACTCTCATCCACCTCACGTCCGGCCACCCTCCCGCATCCAATCCTTACCGCCCCTCATCATCTTCTACTTTCGAAAGGGTTGCGAGGATT
The DNA here is from genome assembly GCA_003063835.1 of Aphaenogaster floridana. Lineage (NCBI taxonomy): Eukaryota > Metazoa > Arthropoda > Insecta > Hymenoptera > Formicidae > Aphaenogaster > Aphaenogaster floridana. The sequence continues at coordinate 185,657 of NJRP01000043.1, read as the reverse complement.
AACGGAAAACCATTAAATCTGGCACGATCGAAGGATCAAGCGGACAAAACGATAACGTGCCCCGTGCCATAACGCGCGTTCTAGTTCATGAGTCGCCATACTGCTAAAAGTAATAATCTGCGGAAACAAGTTATATGCTTCCTATTCTGAGGGTTCGCTTATTTTGGACCGTCTCAAAAATAAAATAGATTTCATAGAGATGACTTTTCATATCTAAATATTTTACACGATAAGACCTCTTTAATTTTACATCAGCATTTAGTAAAATCGTATCATCATCAACTATCATAATTAATCATAATTTCGTTTTTTATATTGCGGATTTATAATTAGGATTCAGAAATTTCTCTTATGTACAATTCTGAGATACAAGGATGTACTTCATACTTGCATGCATATTTTTAACAAAGTCAACGTGGCAGTATCGCGGTCAATCATTGAATTAGTTAAAAGGCTATTAATGACACGCTAATAACCAAGAGCATTATGACATATTGATCGTAGGCGTGGATCCATAATAGCTTCCTACGCCATACTACTACGCGCCCGTCAAACACATCAAATGTGAAGGACGACGACTGGACTGACACTGAATATGAATGGACCGTAGGCAATTATTATCGTTTTCGCAATTTTTGAGAATAATATTGTGGTCTTCGCATCCAAATGAACTAGACTATCTATTTAAAATTATAATATTTGTACATGATCAATTCGAAGAAAATGACGTTTATGGAAGTAAAAAAAAATAAAACTTACATAACGTAGTCCAAGTAATAAAGCGGACATCAACTCACCTGCAACAAAAAGAAATCGATATGGTTAGACATGTATGAGTGATGTATAAGATCTTTAGTTAAAATAAGATCTCTTAAAGAGACTTGTGTAAAGCCGTCAACATTGTCAGCAATACATTAAACTTCAATCGAGTCACAACAGCTATATTACCCCAATTTAATCGTACTCAAGGCTACGAGAACTAGGTTTCTCTCAAATTTGCTGTCCGTTATCTGCTTATTTTATTTTACGCTTCTGCAAACTTAATCCGAACGTGCCGGAAAGATGTTCCGAAGTTATGGCGGAACAGCCGCGAACGCTATCAAGGATGCCGTGGCGAGGCGTATGTTACAACGAAGCTACGTAATTACAGTCCGGGCCGATATTTTCTCATAAACGTCACTTAACGCTCCGTGGCGGCAACCGTTTGCCCAACAACGTCCTCTCGAGAAGCGCATGCGACGTCGGTAGCCGCTGACTTTGTCGTCGTTACTGGCCATTGGCACCGGGAAAGCTTGCCGACCGCTAAATCACCACAGAAATTTATTCCCCGTTCTATTTGTAAATTAAACACAGGATCTTGTACGATTCTCTCATCGCCTTACGCGAGCTCGTATGAGATATCACGTGTTGAAAGTGAGATGGACGCACTCGCCGTCATTTATCGTTCGCATTTGTCGAGTGTACGTGTGCCGGAACATAACAAACAGCTTTTAATCTCGTCCTACAATGTTCTCGCCGGCTGAAACGAGAACAATTTGACTCTGCCGTAGTATTGCGAGGTCGACGCGAACTACGTTTTCGTACCGGTGTCAAAAATTTCTACAGCCTAGTATCCTAAATTCGTACGTATTATTGGAAAGTTTGAAACTCGCGGGGTTGTAAAACTCATAAATAATTGACTTCATTACAGATCTTGCGTTGCTACTACGGCGAAATTTTTGTTCGTCACTTTTATTAGCGCCGCTCTTCGAAACAGCGCGCAAACTCCGGATAAGCTTGGCGAGAATGGCGAAAAGAGCGCACAACAGGAATAAACGCTTAAAACACGACAAGTGGATTTTTCTTCGGCCGGTTATTGTCACATCATCCGGTGTACTCGAGAAAACGGACGCGTCTAACCGCCACACTGAGCGGTTAGGTCACGTTGTCGCCGTCGACGGAAATATAGATGATAAACTCAGGAAATATGGCTGGGATTCTTGCAAATTGCAAGTTACAATAACAAAGTGGCTGTTCCGGCGTGACGCTCGTAACTACACTTCAGGCAAGTATTCTCGCCAGGTATGTCGTATTAAAAATATAGGCGTTATAAGACGTAGCGAGTGCGCACATATTAGATTATTGCGCATTCATGTACAACAGCGGACTTTGGAACTCCCAAATCCCTAAATATGGAGCGATACTCAAGAGACATGTATACGAGAGACACCATTAAAACTTTCAAGAAACACATAATAATAAATCCAACTCTTGATTTATTTAAATATTAAAAGATTCAGATTTAACGACCAGGGATACTATAGAAGAGAAAAGAATAGAATAAGAAAAAATTGTTTTATTATTTAATTAAAATTAAGAATTACTTCATGTATTATGTTTTATGTTATATGTTATTTTACGTCAGAAAGTTTTTTATATATAAATATATATATAAATTTGATAAAAATTATATTAATTATTGTTATATTTACATAAATTTATATATATATATATATATATAAATGTTCATATATAATACAAACTAGAAGCCATTCAAAGTCATAAGATAGGGATTAAGAAATAAATAATAAAAATAAAAAATAATAAATTCAGAAAATATCTTTTAGATATTGGAGATCGTCTCTGAACGGTTCGGGATTCGAATTGATCTCTTCGCCAAGTCTGTCACTGCGCCGCGGGAACAATGCGGAATTAAAGTGGAATCATGGGAAAAAATCGCGCAATCGTCGAAAACAAAGTCGCGCGGAGCGTGGGCGACGGTATACTCTTTTCCTAACAGATAAATTGCGTTGCACTTCAGGCAACTTCGCCGCGAGCTCGATTACGTAACGATGAAACATTTTATCGCGCGTGGGTACGGAGAGTGCGTCATGTTCCATATCCGTCCTAACAAGGCTGGCCTTTATGTTGCCCGCGTTACGGCGGCGGTGACGAGCGCGTTCGATAAAAATGTTCAGCGAGATCGATACCTGTCATCGCCACGTCGCGCAGTTGTCGATATCGGCGACCAGCGCCGATGGGTATTTGGGGAGAATTGACATTTTGTAAAAATGATCGCGCGCATTCCGCGCGTACCCGGCCGCGCCGCGAGCGTCGCCGCCTCGAAAAATCGCACCGTAATGATCGAAGTTCAAGTCGCAATATCTGTCACTTCTCTCTTTCGCAAAAGGACGCACTATCGTCCCTCGATATCTCTCGGCTTAACTCTCAATTCACAACAGGGTGTAAGCGTACGCAAATTTAACGATATTTTAATATTTTTATACGCATAGCTTTCAAGTACGAAAGAATTCTCCGATCTTAATATTTCTCATTGTCGGATTAAAGTAGCGAAATATATCAAGTAAAATTATTTATCTTTTTACATGTAACTTAAATGGTGAATTCGAGCGTCGATAGAGAAGGAAGGTAAAGACATCATTAAGCAATAAAATATAATCGATCACAAAACTGTAGTGTAAGCACTTTTAAAAATATCATCATGACGCACAGACAGTTACGCGAATTGCTGTAATGCGTTTTGCGTTTAAGCGCGAAACGAGCACTAAATACCAAGCGCCAGATTCGATTTTGTAATACAGCGAATACATCATTTTGACGGCCAGCGTATCTGCCGCGAATACTTGGACCACCGGTACGGAAAACATAGCCAAGATAGCCGTAATGCATTAATCACATCTACGTAGCAGCTGACCATATTTATAATTTATCAGCCGTGCTGTGCTATGTGGTTCACCAAGAAGTATGTCGCGGCGGAGACACATTCGTCACAACTTTATCGCTCGTTACACTGGCAACAATGTCTCATTAATATGTCAACTCGCCAACTGGATTGATTGGGTGGATCGAAACTATAGGGAGGTGAACGAGCATTCGACAGTTCTATCAATGCACAACGTCCCTATTAACAGTGTAAACAATGCCAATTTGCGTCATTATCTTTGACTAAAACTAATTGCGATCTAATCACAGTGACAGTATTATCACCGCCACATCAATATCTGCCGATCGATCAGCATCGAGTCATTTGACGACTAGATGTTTCAAGTTGTTATTCGATGACGCAATCGTTACTAAAAGCGTTTCGTTACACACAAATTTGTAAACGAAGGAACTCAAATATCTCATCAGCATTTAAAAAATTAGAATATATAAAGTATTGATAAAGGAAAGTAAAACATCATTTTTCTGAAGTCATATAAATATTCATAATAATAATACAAACGGATGAAATTGGATCAACTGCAAACAAATATCTTAATTTTTAAGTATTTAAAAAATTTAAGTATTTAAAAAATCAGAAAAGCAACGTGTTTTCTATCTCACGGATTATTAAATAAATGAAGTACAGTCGGTTCCTTATATCTCCACCAGACTGCAGCACGAACAAGAGTCAGACTTATAGAGACCGACATTCGGGTCCTTCGTTTCTTATCGTATAGCAAGCCAGAAGAAAAAGAGAAAATTTCGCGAAGCCAGAGCGGCGGAAGGAATTTCGACAAACAACGCAGGCAAGAAGCGACATAGCGAGAACGAAGGACGACGGCGAAGAGTTGATACAGCAGTGGCATTGCTGTGCCACGCCATTACAATTTGCAATTATTACATTTCCCGGCAAATGGATTGCGCTAGTAGCTCGCTGCATCCTAGGAAGGAGAAGCTACGGACGTGATTGCATTGGGGATTTTGCGATACGACTTCACGGTCCCAGATATGATCCCGACGAAAAATTCGTCTGATGGCCAATAAAGCTAAGTGACATACGTGTGAGTGTAGCACGCTTATATGTGTATATTTACGTGTGTATAGGTACGACGCAAACGTGTGACGAACTCGCGTGCCGTATACGTTAACGAAACAGTAGCGCGCCGGATGAGTTATCGGTATTACTTTTATCGTTCGGCCGGCAACTTTGCCGCACACCACGCTATATCCCTTTATTGGAGGAAAGTCCGTGGAAAATGAAGAAAAATGCACTCCCAAAAGGTTACCTTCGAGAAAGCGCGGAATATCAACGATAAACGGACGGAGAAAACAAATAATGATCCGAAGGAAACAAATATACTCTAATATATGTAGTTCACTCTTGAAAAAGGTATGTTAAATCGATACTCGCGTTTCATCGCTGCCCTCTTCTCGCAATGTTGGTCGGTTGTACTCTTGCTACGCGGTTCGTGAGCACTTGTGATCACGGAGATTGTACATTTCGACATTTCAAACATTTTTAAAAGAGTAGGTCGTTGTGTAAGTAAATTTATTCGATATAAAAAATTTAATATTTATTTCCTTAAGTAAGATTGGTACTATAATAATTATGTAAGCAATATCAAAGACGCGTTTGATATTAATTGATTCAATTTGACAGAACTTATGCACCATTTTATTTCCTTTCTTTTTGCGCAAATATCTGCGCATTTAACATTTCTAGAATGGTTCCCGCAAATAAAATCAGATATCAAAGTCTTGAACTTTTATAAGTAATAACCAAGATAAATATGCATTAAATAGCGTACACAATATCTGCACATAAGCTAAAAAACGAAACCAGTTGTGCAATAAAAATCAATATTAAATCAGTTGAGCGGTAAAAATTAATAGAGCGATCGGTATGCGGGCACGTGTATTACCTTGAGCGCGTAAACTCTACTCCATGCAAATATTTAACTTTAATCGCTTATACTTCTGAAATTATTATGACATCAATATTTCCGCGTTAGAATTTTCAACTCTACTTAACCTCCACACATTTACGAGTAACAAAAAAAATACTAAATATTTTATAATAATAGGATCCTATTTCTGCGCTTCTCTATTAATATAATGTTACAAAAAATACTACTATAGGTTAAGTGCTGTAACTGTTTATTTTTGCATGCGATACTAAGTGGTTGATCGCAGATATCACTCGCGCGCAAGTTCCGCAGCAATCGCAGCAATCGCGTTTGAGCTGACTCACAAGCGGCTCACAGCCCTCGCTCCGGTCGACTCGCAGTAAATTAGATTAACGCGAATTAGCGAGCCGTATTCCATGCCGCCGGCTAGATTCCAGCGTCAGCCAGTAGAAAAGGGTGGCTAGATTACGAGCGACCTACCACCATTGGGACGACCACCGCTGCCGTTACTATCACGCATACACGCAGCGGGATGTGCTGCGAGTCCACCGTTAACACCACCAAACTACCCAACGGCATCGCCATCGCTCCCGTTACCGGCAGAAAGAGCGAGAGGGTATAAAATGCGAGCGCGGGCAAGGGTGTGTAATTACCACGACTACGGTGCCTACTCATCTCCGGCTTTTGTGGCGGACGAAGATGCCCATCTTGAGAGAAAAAAAAAAAGATCTCTCTTCTCGCGGATAACTCGTACGCATAAGAGGGTCCGCGTTAGAGACCAACTTGCAGCACGAAAGAGAATATGCTGCTATCTCGGGGAGAAAGGGGGGAGAGTTATATTACATGTACGGAACGAGCGAAGAAACGAGCGAGAAACGAGCGTTGCCGTGAACGAGGCACGGTGCGCGCGTGAACGGTGCCGCTCGTAAAAGCAAACTGTATGTAGCTACTCGCTTTGCAGTTAAGATAATTAAAAAGTTTAGAAAATAATAGAGAGGCCAAACGAGAGAGCGCAATTCGCCGTAGGAGGTGACAGCTATCACGAAATAGGAGGTACCGAAAACAAGGTACAGCGATTTACGACGTGTACAGGGAAAAATGATGTACAATACGGACATACTTTCTCTGCGTGAACGCAAGCCAAGTAATTACAACCACGTCAGCCGTTTATTTCGAAAGAGACGTGAGTCAAATTATGAAAACTTCGTCTTAGAGGATATATATATATATATATCAGAATCTATCTGTTCTTTAAATAAAAATTATATGCGTTATTTACGCAAAAAAGCGCAGATAATGCGAAACAATATCTGCGTAAAAGTGATAAAACAAAGATTATGTTCAATGAAACAGACAATATAATGTAATTTTATGCAGGATTCGAACGTGTTAATTTGAGAAATGCTTGCTAATTTGGGAATGCATATAAATTTCACGTTGTTTATTTTGTTACATTTTATAACCGAAAATCATATAAGCAGAAATATCCAAAAATAATATCTCGTGGAAAATTTCACGATTATCATGCATACCCATGTAATAACGAGGTGCACGAAAGCGACCGAGGATGACACCTAGCTTCGTGGTTCCGACAATTAAGAGAGTCAGGAAATAATAGAAGGGGTTAACGAGAAACGAAGATGGGCGGAAGAAGTGCCGATGCTACGCAAAGGATAGCAAGGAAAGCGTTGAAAATGAGAAGGCAGGGAGGGAAAGGTAAATTCAAGTATCTGCGGAAAAAGGATGAAAGCGGGAGAAGAGCGAGAGAGGAAAAGAGGAAGAGAGCCAAAGAAAGAGGGTGAAAGTTTCGCTGAATCAGTTGATGGAACAAGCGGAAATGGAATGTAACTCGACGCTACGATTCTTCCTAATAACGTTTCCAGTGTTTCCAACGCGTTAAATGACTGCTACAGTGATTTTTATCACGCGGGCTTTATTTCGTTCGTTTGCTCGTTGCCCGAATCGAAGCGCTAATTGCGATCGCCTCCGCGCGTTCACGTTTCCCTTCTGTCCTTCTCCCTCTCTTTCGCTCTCCTTCACTTTTTTACCCGGCAGCGGGATGACAGAACGGTGAGTGCAATAAGTTGAGTTTCCATGAGCGTTATGAAAGTTGAATCAACGGCGATCGTTAAACACGCCATTAATTTTAATTGTTTGCGTCCTGACGAATCAAAAATATCCTTCATTATTTGCACAACCAGGCAAATATATGAATACGAGTTAACGCGATATACTTTTGTAATATTATATTATATTGTTCAACATAAAAGATATTGGCAGATATCGCGGTGACAAGCTGCTGATAAACATTTATGCATATATCTAAAATATTCGCTTATTAAAAAGTACGGATTAAATATAGAAATACGTTTGCAGAATATGTATTTTACAGCTTTAAAGATAATATTTTACATCTTTCACAAATAAATAAGATACTCCTTTATTAACAAACGTACACTTTTATTAACAAATGTGTACAAACTTAATCGAGAATACTCGGCGAAAGAAAAACGAAAAATATAAGCTTAAGAAAAGAGGCGAAGTGTAACGAAGAATAAGGTGAGTAATGCGCGCAAGCACACTGCGGACATAATCCACCTGGTTCTTACTTCCCATAGTTCCGCACATATTTGAACCCTTTCATAAAGTCAGCGGGTGGGGAACAAAAAACAGGAATATGAGGAAGAAAGACAGAGAGAGAGAGAGAGAGAGAGAGAGAAAGATGGAGGGAGAACAATGTAAATGCGCGAAAGGGTACGAACAGCCATCCCTCCGCTCTTTTCTGCAAGTCACGTCGTATAAACTCTCTCACCTGCGTAAACTTTCGCGGGAAGTTAAAAGAATCAGTTCTCAATCTCTCTATGAAAAACCGGAGAGAATTATCAAAAAGTAAAAAAGAAACGCTCGATTTCTCGGCGAAGATAAAAATGAGCACACAATTCATGTAATTTATACAGTCCTGTTTCACACGTTCTTTACTTTTGGTTTTTAACCTTAAAATAGACATTCCTCTTTCAGATTGCACCTCTCTACGTCTGTTTCGTAACGTGCTTTTTAATGTCAAAATCAGTTCTCGACATTTTGAATTTAGTTTGCTCACAAAATAGCAACGTTACGTTATTTTCAGGACATATTTCTCCGTATTTGTGCACGTTTTATCGCGTTGATCTGATAATTCGCCGAATACCTCACCCGATCTAAAAAGCGCAAAAAATGCGAGCGAGCTGCGAAAAAAAGGTGAAAAAGGCAGACAAGGTTGCAGCGAAGAGAGGAAAGAGGCACGAAGAACGAGATAAGTAACATACACCCCAGTACTCTCGGCGGCATCCAGCCGGTTTTTGCAACGCTTAGTCCCACGCGCAGAGACGCGCAAAAGAGGCAGAAAAAGACCGAAAAAGCAACGGCGCTGTGAAAAAAAAGCTCACTCGGTTATCCGACGAGACGTTTCAGTATAGTACGGCGCGTGTACACAAGATGTATCAAAAGCCGCGCATTTTCCCTTAGTCACGGAATCCTCAACGAATTAGGAGTCGAATCTATTTTGGAGAAAAAAACCTCCGTTGAAAGCCATACTACATACACGGTTATGTAATCCTTAAATAATTTGTCAACTAAATAAATTAACACTAAATTAATGCTAAATAATCATGAAATCCTCGACGAATTAAGAGTCAAATTATTTTAAAAAAAGCCTTCATTAAAAGCCATAATACATACACATTTACGATTTCGTAATCTTTATGTAATTCGGCAACGAAGTAAATTAACAATTAACAATTAATACATAGTAATACGACTTGACTGGCCATAGATGGTATTTAATTATCACGTATCAACCATACGAATTGTGGTCCTCTACGTGCAACAAATTT